>OZ023335.1:13109188-13585157 GCA_964007535.1 Brachyptera risi
AATATTCCATACAACACCTCGTGACTGGAGTGAAACTTGACATTCCTCACTGCATCATCTCTTGGTCCAGTCTGTGGAATATCAGATACAACACCTCGTGACAGGAGTGAAACTTGACATTCCTCACTGCATCATCTCTTGGTTCAGTCTGTGGAATATCAGATACAACACCTCGTAACTCAAGTGGAACTTGACATTCCTCACTGCATCATCTCTTGGTCCAGTCTGTGGAATATGAGATACATCACCTCGTAACTGGAGTGAAACTTGACATTCCTCACAGTATCATCTCTTGGTCCAGTCTGTGGAATATCAGATACAACACCTCGTGACTGGAGTGAAACTTGACATTCTTCACTGCATCATCTCTTGGACCTGTCTGTGGAATATCAGATACAACATCTCGTAACTGGAGTGAAACTTGACATTCCTCACTGCATCATCTCTTGGACCAGTCCGTGGAATATCAGATACAACACCTCGTGACTCAAGTGAAGCATGACATTCCTCACTGCATCATCTCTTGGTCCAGTCTGTGGAATATCAGATACAACACCTCGTGACTGGAGTGAAACTTGACATTCTTCACTGCATCATATCTTGGTCCAGTCTGTGGAATATTCCATACAACACCTCGTGACTGGAGGGAAACTTGACATTCTTCACTGCATCATATCTTGGTCCAGTCTGTGGAATATTCCATACAACACCTCGTGACTGGAGTGAAACTTGACATTCCTCACTGCATCATCTCTTGGACCAGTCTGTGGAATATCCCATACAACACCTTGTAACTCAAGTGAAACTTGACATTCCTCACTGCATCATCTCTTGGACCAGTCTGTGGAATATCAGATACAACACCTCGTGACTGGAGTGAAACTTGACATTCCTCACTGCATCATCTCTTGGTCCAGTCTGTGGAATATCAGATACAACACCTCGTGACTGGAGAGAAACTTGACATTCCTCACTGCATCATCTCTTGGTCCAGTCTGTGGAATATCAGATACAACACCTCGTGACTGGAGTGAAACTTGACATTCCTCACTGCATCATCTCTTGGTCCAGTCTGTGGAATATCAGATACAACACCTCGTGACTGAAGTGGAACTTGACATTCCTCACTGCATCATCTCTTGGTCCAGTCTGTGGAATATTCCCTACAACACCTCGTGACTGGAGTGATACTTGACATTCTTCACTGCATCATCTCTTGGTCCAGTCTGTGGAATATCAGATACAACACCTCGTGACTGGAGTGAAACTTGACATTCCTCACTGCATCATCTATTTTTCCTGTCTGTGGAATATCAGATACAACACCTCGTGACTGGAGTGAAACTTGACATTACTCACTGCATCATATCTTGGTCCAGTCTGTGGAATATCAGATACAACACCTCGTGACTGAAGTGAAACTTGACATTCTTCACTGCATCATCTCTTGGACCAGTCTGTGGAATATCAGATACAACACCTCGTAACTCAAGTGAAACTTGACATTCCTCACTGCATCATCTCTTGGACCAGTCTGTGGAAAATCAGATACATCACCTCGTGACTGGAGTGAAACTTTACATTTCTCACTGTATCATTTCTTGGTCCAGTCTGTGGAATATCAGATACAAAACCTCGTGACTGGAGTGAAACTTGACATTCTTCACTGCATCATCTCTTGGACCAGTCTGTGGAATATCGGATACCATACCTCGTGACTGGAGTGAAACTTGACATTCCTCACTGCATCATCTCTTGGTCCAGTCTGTGGAATATTCCATACAACACCTCGTGACTGGAGTGAAACTTGACATTCCTCACTGCATCATCTCTTGGTCCAGTCCGTAGAATATCAGATACAACACCTCGTGACAGGAGTGAAACTTGACATTCCTCACTGCATCATCTCTTGGTCCAGTCTGTGGAATATCAGATACAACACCTCGTAACCCAAGTGAAACAAGACATTCCTCACTGCATCATCTCTTGGTCCAGTCTGTGGAATATCAGATACAACACCTCGTAACTCAAGTGAAACAAGACGCTCCTCACTGCATCAACTCTTGGTCCAGTCTGTGGGATATCAGATACAACACCTCGTGACTGGAGTGAAACTTGACATTCCTCACAGTATCATCTCTTGGTCCAGTCTGTGGAATATCAGATACAACACCTCGTGACTGGAGTGAAACTTGATATTCTTCACTGCATCATCTCTTGGACCAGTCTGTGGAATATCAGATACAACATCTCGTAACTGGAGTGAAACTTGACATTCCTCACTGCATCATCTCTTGGACCAGTCTGTGGAATATCAGATACAACACCTCGTGACTCAAGTGAAGCATGACATTCCTCACTGCATCATCTCTTGGTCCAGTTTGTGGGATATCAGATACAACACCTCGTGACTGAAGTGAAACTTGACATTCTTCACTGCATCATATCTTGGTCCAGTCTGTGGAATATTCCATACAACACCTCGTGACTGGAGTGAAACTTGACATTTTTCACTGCATCATATCTTGGTCCAGTCTGTGGAATATTCCATACAACACCTCGTGACTGGAGTGAAACTTGACATTCCTCACTGCATCATCTCTTGGTCCAGTCTGTGGAATATCAGATACAACACCTCGTGACTGAAGTGAAACTTGACATTCCTCACTGCATCATCTCTTGGTCCAGTCTGTGGAATATCAGATACAACACCTCGTGACTGGAGTGAAACTTGACATTACTCACTGCATCATATCTTGGTCCAGACTGTGGAATATCAGATACAACACCTCGTAACTCAAGTGAAACTTGACATTCCTCACTGCATCATCTCTTGGTCCAGTCTGTGGAATATCAGATACAACACCTCGTTACTGGAGTGAAACTTGACATTCCTCACTGCATCATCTCTTGGTCCAGTCTGTGGAATATCGAATACAACACCTTGTGACTCAAGTGAAACTTGACATTCTTCACTGCATCATCTCTTGGTCCAGTCTGTGGTATATCAGATACAACACCTCGTGACTGGAGTGAAACTTGACATTCCTCACTGCATCATCTCTCGGTCCAGTCTGTGGAATATTCCATACAACACCTCGTGACTGGAGTGAAACTTGACATTCCTCACTGCATCATCTCTTGGTCCAGTCTGTGGAATATGAGATACAACACCTCGTGACTGAATTGAAACTTGACATTATTCACTGCATCATCTCTTGGTCCAGTCTGTGGAATATCAGATGCAACACCTCGTAACTCAAGTGAAACTTGACATTCCTCACTGCATCATCTCTTGGTCCAGTCTGTGGAATGTCAGATACAACACCTTGTGACTGGAGTGAAACTTGACATTCCTCACTGCATCATCTCTTGGACGAGTCTGTGGAATATTCCATACAACACCTCGTGACTGAAGTGAAACTTGACATTCCTCACTGCATCATATCTTGGACCAGTCTGTGGAATATCAGATACAACACCTCGTGACTGGAGTGAAACTTGACATTCCTCACTGCATCATATCTTGGACCAGTCTGTGGAATATCAGATACATCACCTCGTGACTGGAGTGAAACTTGACATTCCTCACTGTATCATCTCTTGGTCCAGTCTGAGGAATATCAGATACAACACCTCGTGACTGGAGTGAAACTTGACATTCTTCACTGCATCATCTCTTGGACCAGTCTGTGGAATATCAGATACCATACCTCGTGACTGGAGTGAAACTTGACATTCCTCACTGCATCATCTCTTGGTCCAGTCTGTGGAATATTCCATACAACACCTCGTGACTGGAGTGAAACTTGACATTCCTCACTGCATCATCTCTTGGTCCAGTCTGTGGAATATCAGATACAACACCTCGTGACAGGAGTGAAACTTGACATTCCTCACTGCATCATCTCTTGGTTCAGTCTGTGGAATATCAGATACAACACCTCGTAACTCAAGTGGAACTTGACATTCCTCACTGCATCATCTCTTGGTCCAGTCTGTGGAATATGAGATACATCACCTCGTGACTGGAGTGAAACAAGACATTCCTCACTGCATCATCTCTTGGACATGTCTGTGGAATATCAGATACAACATCTAGTAACTGGAGTGAAACTTGACATTCCTCACTGCATCATCTCTTGGACCAGTCTGTGGAATATCAGATACAACACCTCGTGACTCAAGTGAAGCATGACATTCCTCACTGCATCATCTCTTGGTCCAGTCTGTGGAATTTCAGATACAACACCTCGTGACTGGAGTGAAACTTGACAATCTTCACTGCATCATATCTTGGTCCAGTCAGTGGAATATTCCATACAACACCTCGTGACTGGAGGGAAACTTGACATTCTTCACTGCATCATATCTTGGTCCAGTCTGTGGAATATTCCATACAACACCTCGTGACTGGAGTGAAACTTGACATTCCTCACTGCATCATCTCTTGGACCAGTCTGTGGAATATCAGATGCAACACCTCGTGACTGGAGTGAAACTTGACATCCTTCACTGCATCATCTCTTGGACCAGTCTGTGGAATATTCCATACAACACCTCGTAACTCAAGTGAAACTTGACATTCCTCACTGCATCATCTCTTGGACCAGTCTGTGGAATATCAGATACAACACCTCGTGACAGGAGTGAAACTTGACATTCCTCACTGCATCATCTCTTGGTCCAGTCTGTGGAATATCAGATACAACACCTCGTGACTGGAGTGAAACTTGACATTCCTCACTGCATCATCTCTTGGTCCAGTCTGTGGAATATCAGATACAACACCTCGTGACTGGAGTGAAACTTGACATTCCTCACTGCATCATCTCTTGGTCCAGTCTGTGGAATATCAGATACAACACCTCGTAACTCAAGTGAAACTTGACATTCCGCACTGCATCATCTCTTGGTCCAGTCTGTGGAATATTAGATACAACACCTCGTGGCTGAAGTGAAACTTGGAATTCCTCACTGCATCATCTCTTCGTCCAGTCTGTGGAATATCGGATACAACACCTCGTAACTCAAGTGAAACTTGACATTCCTCACTGCATCATCTCCTGGACCAGTCTGTGGAATATTCCATACAACACCTCGTGACTGGAGTGAAACTTGACATTCCTCATGGCATCATCTCTTGGACCAGTCTGTGGAATATTCCATACAACACCTCGTAACTCAAGTGAAACTCGACATTTCTCACTGCATCATCTCTTGGACCAGTCTGTGGAATATCTGAAACAACACCTCGTAACTGAAGTGAAACTTGACATTCTTCACTCCATCATCTCTTGGTCCAGTCTGTGGAATATTCCATACAACACCTCGTGACTGGAGTGAAACATGACATTCTTCACTGCATCATCTCTTGGTCCAGTCTGTGGAATATCAGATACAACACCTCGTGACTGGAGTGAAACTTGACATTCCTCACTGCATCATCTCTTGGTCCAGTCTGTGTAATATTCCATACAACACCTTGTGACTGGAGTGAAACTTGACATTCCTCACTGCATCATCTCTTGGACCAGTCTGTGGAATATTCCATACAACACCTCGTGACTGGAGTGAAACTTGACATTCTTCACTGCATCATCTCTTGGACCAGTCCGTGGAATATTCCATACAACACCTCCTGACTGAACTGAGACTTGACATTCCTTACTGCATCATATCTTGGACCAGTCTGTGGAATATCAGATACAACACCTCGTGACTGGAGTGAAACTTGACATTCTTCACTGCATCATATCTTGGACCAGTCTGTGGAATATCAGATACCATACCTCGTGACTGGAGTGAAACTTGACATTCCTTACTGCATCATCTCTTGGTCCAGTCTGTGGAATATTCCATACAACACCTCGTGACTGGAGTGAAACTTGACATTCTTCACTGCATCATATCTTGGTCCAGTCTGTGGAATATCAGATACAACACCTCGTGACTCAAGTGAAGCATGACATTCCTCACTGCATCATCTCTTGGACCAGTCTGTGGAATATTCCATACAATACATCGTGACTGGAGTGAAACTTGACATTCTTCACTGCATCATCTCTTGGACCAGTCAGTGGAATATTCCACACAACACCTCGTGACTGAACTGAGACTTGACATTACTTACTGCATCATATCTTGGACCAGTCTGTGGATTATCAGATACAACACCTCGTGACTGGAGTGAAACTTGACATTCCTCACTGCATCATATCTTGGACCAGTCTGTGGAATATCAGATACCATACCTCGTGACTGGAGTGAAACTTGACATTCCTTACTGCATCATCTCTTGGTCTAGTCTGTGGTATATTCCATACAACACCTCGTGACTGGAGTGAAACTTGACATTCTTCACTGCATCATATCTTGGTCCAGTCTGTGGATTATCAGATACAACACCTCGTGACTCAAGTGAAGCATGACATTCCTCACTGCATCATCTCTTGGACCAGTCCGTGGAATATCAGATACAACACCTCGTGACTGGAGTGAACCATGACATTCCTCACTGCATCATCTCTTGGTCCAGTCTGTGGAATATTCTATACAACACCTCGTAAATCGAGTGAAAGTTGACATTCCTCACTGCATCATCTCTTGGACCAGTCCGTGAAATATCAGATACAACACCTCGTGACTGGAGTGAACCATGACATTCCTCACTGCATCATCTCTTGGTCCAGTCTGTGGAATATTCTATACAACACCTCGTAACTCAAGTGGAACTTGACATTCCTCACTGCATCATCTCTTGGACCAGTCCGTGGAATATCAGATACAACACCTCGTAACTGGAGTGAAACTTGACATTCTTCACTGCATCATATCTTGGTCCAGTCTGTGGAATATCAGATACAACACCTCGTGACTCAAGTGAAGCATGACATTCCTCACTGAATCATCTCTTGGTCCAGTCTGTGGAATATCAGATACAACACCTCGTGACTGGAGTGAAACTTGACATTCCTCACTGCATCATCTCATGGACCAGTCTGTGGAATATCAGATACAACACCTCGTGACTCAAGTGAAACTTGACATTCCTCACTGCATCATCTCTTGTACCAGTCTGTGGAATATCAGATACAACACCTCGTAACTGGAGTGAAACTCGACATTCCTCACTGCATCATCTCTTGGACCAGTCTGTGGAATATTCTTTACAACACCTCGTGACTGAAGTGAAACTTGACATTCCTCACTGCATCATCTCTTGGACCAGTCTGTGGAATATCAGATACAACACCTCGTGACTCAATCGAAACTTGACATTCCTCACTGCATCATCTCTTGGACCAGTCTGTGGAATATCAGATAAAACACCTCGCAACTGGAGTGAAACTCGACATTCCTTACTGCATCATCTCTTGGGCCAGTCTGTGGAATATTCTATACAACACCTCGTAACTGGAGTGTAACTTGACATTCCTCACTGCATCATCTCTTGGTCCAGTCTGTGGAATATCAGATACTACACCTCGTAACTGGAGTGAAACTCGACATTCCTTACTGCATCAACTCTTGGACCAGTCTGTGGAATATCAGATACAACACCTCGTAAGTGGAGTGAAACTTGACATTCCTCACTGCATCATCTCTTGGTCCAGTCTGTGGAATATCAGATACAACACCTCGTAACTCAAGTGAAACTTGACATTCCTCACTGCATCATCTCTTCGACCAGTCTGTGGAATATCAGATACAACACCCCGTGACTCTAGTGGAGCATGACATTCCTCACTGCATCATCTCTTGGTCCAGTCTGTGGAATATCAGATACAACACCTCGTGACTGAAGTGAAACTTGACATTCCTCACTGCATCATCTCTTGGTTCAGTCTGTGGAATATCAGATACAACACCTCGTAACTGGAGTGAAACTTGACATTCCTCACTGCATCATCTCCTGGTCCAGTCTGTGGAATATCAGATACAACACCTCGTAACTCAAGTGGAACTTGAAATTCCTCACTGCATCATCTCTTGGTCCAGTCTGTGGGATATCAAATACAACACCTCGTGACTGGAGTGAAACTTGACATTCCTCACTGCATCATCTCTTGGACCATTCTGTGGAATATCAGATACAACACCTCGTGACTGGAGTGAAACTTGACATTCCTCACTGCATCATCTTTTGGACCAGTCTGTGGAATATCAGATGCAACACCTCGTATCTCAAGTGAAATTTGACATTCTTCACTGCATCATCTCTTGGACCAGTCTGTGGAATATCAGATACAACACCTCGTGACTGGAGTGAAACTTGACATTCTCCACTGCATCATTTCTTGGTCCAGTCTGTGGAATATTCCATACAACACCTCGTGACTGGAGTGAAACTTGACATTCTTCAATGCATCATCTCTTGGTCCAGTCTGTGGAATATCAGATACAACACCTCTTGACTGGAGTAAAACTTGACATTCCTCACTGCATCATCTCTTGGACCAGTCTGTGGAATATCATATACAACACCTCGTGACTGGAGTGAAACTAAACATTCCTCACTGCATCATCTCTTGGTCCAGTCTGTGGAATATTCCATACAACACCTCGTGACTGGAGTGAAACTTGACATTCCTCACTGCATCATCTCTTGGACCAGTCTGTGGACTATCAGATACAACACCTCGTAACTGGAGTGAAACTTGACATTCCTCACTGCATCATCTCTTGGACCAGCCTGTGGAATATTCCATGAAACACCTCGTAACTGAAGTGAAACTTGACATTCCTCACTGCATCATCTCTTGGTCCAGTCTGTGGAATATTCCATACAACACCTCGTGACTGGAGTGAAACTTGACATTCCTCACTGCATCATCTCTTGGACCAGTCTGTGAAATATTCCATACAACACCTCGTAACTGGAGTGAAACTTGACATTCCTCACTGCATCATCTCTTGGACCAGTCTGTGGAATATCAGATACAACACCTCGTGACTGGAGTGAAACTTGACATTCCTCACTACATCATCTCTTGGTCCAGTCTGTGGAATATTCCATACAACACCTGGTGACTGAAGTGATACTTGACATTTCTCACTGCATCATCTCTTGGACCAGTCTGTGAAATATTCCATACAACACCTCGTGACTGGAGTGAAACTTGACATTCTTCACTGCATCATCTCTTGGACCAGTCTGTGGAATATTCCATACAACACCTCGTGACTGAACTGAGACTTGACATTCCTTACTGCATCATCTCTTGGACCAGTCTGTGGAATATTCCATACAACACCTCGTAACTGAACTGAAACTTGACATTCCTCACTGCATCATCTCTTGGTCCAGTCTGTGGAATATCAGATACAACAACTCGTAACTCAAGTGAAACTTGACATTCCTCACTGCATCATCTCTTGGACCAGTCTGTGGAATATCAGATACGACACCTCGTGACTAGAGTGGAACTTGACATTCCTCACTGCATCATCTCTTGGTCCAGTCTGTGGAATATTCCATACAACACCTCGTGACTGGAGTGGAACTTGACATTCCTCACAGCATCATCTCTTGGACCAGTCTGTGGAATATTCCATACAACACCTCGTGACTGGAGTGAAACTTGACATTCTTCACTGCATCATCTCTTGTACCAGTCTGTGTAATATCAGATACAACACCTCGTAACTCAAGTGAAACTTGACGTTCCTCACTGCATCATCTCTTGGACCAGTCTGTGGAATATCAGATACAACACCTCGTAACTGGAGTGAAACTTGACATTCCTCACTGCATCATCTCTTGGACCAGTCTGTGGAATATCAGATACAACACCTCGTGACTGGAGTGAAACTTGACATTTCTCACTGCATCATCTCTTGGTCCAGTCTGTGGAATATTCCATACAACACCTCGTGACTGGAGTGAAACTTGACATTCCTCACTGCATCAACTCTTGGACCAGTCTGTGGAATATTCCATACAACACCTCGTGACTGGAGTGAAACTTGACATTCTTCACTGCATCATCTCTTGGACCAGTCTGTGGAATATTCCATACAACACCTCGTGACTGAACTGAGACTTGACATTCCTTACTGCATCATCTCTTGGTCCAGTCTGTGGAATATCAGATACAACACCTCGTGACTGGAGTGAAACTTGACATTCCTCACTGCATCATCTCTTGGTCCAGTCTGTGGAATATTCCATACAACACCTCGTGACTGTAGTGAAACTTGACATTCCTCACTGCATCATCTCTTGGACCAGTCTGTGGAATATTCCATACAACACCTCGTGACTGGAGTGAAACTTGACATTCCTCACTGCATAATCTCTTGGTCCAGTCAGTGTAATATCAGATACAACACCTCGTAACTCAAGTGAAACTTGACATTCCTCACTGCATCATCTCTTGGTCCAGTCTGTGGAATATCAGATACATCACTTCGTAACTGGAGTGAAACTTGACATTCCTCACTGCATCATCTCTTGGACCAGTCTGTGGAATATCAGATACAACACCTCGTAACTCAAGTGAAACTTGACATTCCTCACTGCATCATCTCTTGGACCAGTCTGTGGGATTTCAGATACGACACCTCGTGACTGGAGTGAAACTTGACATTCCTCACTGCATCATCTCTTGGTCCAGTCTGTGGAATATTCCATACAACACCTCGTAACTCAAGTGAAACTTGACATCCCTCACTGCATCATCTCTCGGACCAGTCTGTGGAATATCAGATACAACACCTCGTGACTGGAGTGGAACTTGACATTCCTCACTGCATCATCTCTTGGTCCAGTCTGTGGAATATCAGATACAACACCTCGTGACTGGATTGGAACTTGACATTCCTCACTGCATCATCTCTTGGACCAGTCTGTGGAATATCAGATGCAACACCTCGTGACTGGAGTGAAACTTGACATTCCTCACTGCATCATCTCTTGGACCAGTCTGTGGAATATCAGATACAACACCTCGTGACTGGAGTGAAACTTGACATTCTCCACTGCATCATTTCTTGGTCCAGTCTGTGGAATATTCCATACAACACCTCGTGACTGGAGTGAAACTTGACATTCTTCACTGCATCATCTCTTGGTCCAGTCTGTGGAATATCAGATACAACACCTCGTGACTGGAGTAAAACTTGACATTCCTCACTGCATCATCTCTTGGACCAGTCTGTGGAATATCATATACAACACCTCGTGACTGGAGTGAAACTAAACATTCCTCACTGCATCATCTCTTGGTCCAGTCTGTGGAATATTCCATACAACACCTCGCGACTGGAGTGAAACTTGACATTCCTCACTGCATCATCTCTTGGACCAGTCTGTGGACTATCAGATACAACACCTCGTAACTGGAGTGAAACTTGACATTCCTCACTGCATCATCTCTTGGACCAGTCTGTGGAATATTCCATGAAACACCTCGTAACTGAAGTGAAACTTGACATTCCTCACTGCATCATCTCTTGGTCCAGTCTGTGGAATATTCCATACAACACCTCGTGACTGGAGTGAAACTTGACATTCCTCACTGCATCATCTCTTGGACCAGTCTGTGGAATATTCCATACAACACCTCGTAACTGGAGTGAAACTTGACATTCCTCACTGCATCATCTCTTGGACCAGTCTGTGGAATATCAGATACAACACCTCGTGACTGGAGTGAAACTTGACATTCCTCACTGCATCATCTCTTGGTCCAGTCTGTGGAATATTCCATACAACACCTGGTGACTGAAGTGATACTTGACATTTCTCACTGCATCATCTCTTGGACCAGTCTGTGAAATATTCCATACAACACCTCGTGACTGGAGTGAAACTTGACATTCTTCACTGCATCATCTCTTGGACCAGTCTGTGGAATATTCCATACAACACCTCGTGACTGAACTGAGACTTGACATTCCTTACTGCATCATCTCTTGGACCAGTCTGTGGAATATTCCATACAACACCTCGTAACTGAACTGAAACTTGACATTCCTCACTGCATCATCTCTTGGTCCAGTCTGTGGAATATCAGATACAACAACTCGTAACTCAAGTGAAACTTGACATTCCTCACTGCATCATCTCTTGGACCAGTCTGTGGAATATCAGATACGACACCTCGTGACTAGAGTGGAACTTGACATTCCTCACTGCATCATCTCTTGGTCCAGTCTTTGGAATATTCCATACAACACCTCGTGACTGGAGTGGAACTTGACATTCCTCACAGCATCATCTCTTGGACCAGTCTGTGGAATATTCCATACAACACCTCGTGACTGGAGTGAAACTTGACATTCTTCACTGCATCATCTCTTGTACCAGTCTGTGGAATATCAGATACAACACCTCGTAACTCAAGTGAAACTTGACGTTCCTCACTGCATCATCTCTTGGACCAGTCTGTGGAATATCAGATACAACACCTCGTAACCCAAGTGAAACAAGACATTCCTCACTGCATCATCTCTTGGTCCAGTCTGTGGAATATCAGATACAACACCTCGTAACTCAAGTGAAACAAGACGCTCCTCACTGCATCATCTCTTGGTCCAGTCTGTGGAATATCAGATACAACACCTCGTGACTGGAGTGAAACTTGACATTCCTCACAGTATCATCTCTTGGTCCAGTCTGTGGAATATCAGACACAACACCTCGTGACTGGAGTGAAACTTGATATTCTTCACTGCATCATCTCTTGGACCAGTCTGTGGAATATCAGATACAACATCTCGTAACTGGAGTGAAACTTGACATTCCTCACTGCATCATCTCTTGGACCAGTCTGTGGAATATCAGATACAACACCTCGTGACTGGAGTGAAACTTGACATTTCTCACTGCATCATCTCTTGGTCCAGTCTGTGGAATATTCCATACAACACCTCGTGACTGGAGTGAAACTTGACATTCCTCACTGCATCAACTCTTGGACCAGTCTGTGGAATATTCCATACAACACCTCGTGACTGGAGTGAAACTTAACATTTTTCACTGCATCATCTCTTGGACCAGTCTGTGGAATATTCCATACAACACCTCGTGACTGAACTGAGACTTGACATTCCTTACTGCATCATCTCTTGGTCCAGTCTGTGGAATATCAGATACAACACCTCGTGACTGGAGTGAAACTTGACATTCCTCACTGCATCATCTCTTGGTCCAGTCTGTGGAATATTCCATACAACACCTCGTGACTGTAGTGAAACTTGACATTCCTCACTGCATCATCTCTTGGACCAGTCTGTGGAATATTCCATACAACACCTCGTGACTGGAGTGAAACTTGACATTCCTCACTGCATCATCTCTTGGTCCAGTCAGTGGAATATCAGATACAACACCTCGTAACTCAAGTGAAACTTGACATTCCTCACTGCATCATCTCTTGGTCCAGTCTGTGGAATATTCCATACAACACCTCGTAACTCAAGTGAAACTTGACATCCCTCACTGCATCATCTCTCGGACCAGTCTGTGGAATATCAGATACAACACCTCGTGACTGGAGTGGAACTTGACATTCCTCACTGCATCATCTCTTGGTCCAGTCTGTGGAATATCAGATGCATCACCTCGTGACTGGAGTGAAACTTGACATTCCTCACTGCATCATCTCTTGGACCAGTCTGTGGAATATCAGATACAACACCTCGTAACTCAAGTGAAACTTGACATTCCTCACTGCATCATCTCTTGGACCAGTCTGTGAGATTTCAGATACGACACCTCGTGACTGGAGTGAAACTTGACATTCCTCACATCATCATCTCTTGGTCCAGTCTGTGGAATATTCCATACAACACCTCGTAACTCAAGTGAAACTTGACATTCCTCACTGCATCATCTCTTGGACCAGTCTGTGGGATTTCAGATACGACACCTCGTAACTGGAGTGAAACTTGACATTTCTCACTGCATCATCTCTCGGTCCAGTCTGTGGAATATTCCATACAACACCTCGTAACTCAAGTGAAACTTGACATTCCTCACTGCATCATCTCTTGGTCCAGTCTGTGGAATATCAGATACAACACCTCGTGACTGGAGTGAACCTTGACATTCCTCACTGCATCATCTCTTGGACCGGTCTGTGGAATATCAGATACAACACCTCGTGACTGGAGTGAAACTTGACATTCCTCACTGCATCATCTCTTGGTCCAGTCTGTGGAATATCAGAGACAACACCTCGTTACTCAGGTGAAACTTGACATTCCTCACTGCATCATCTCTTGGTCCAGTCTGTGGAATATCAGATACAACACCTCGTAACTCAAGTGAAACGTGACATTCCTCACTGCATCATCTCTTGGTCCAGTCTGTGGAATATTCCATACAACACCTCGTAACTGAAGTGAAACTTGACATTCCTCACTGCATCATCTCTTGGTCCAGTCTGTGGAATCTCAGATACAACACCTCGTGACTGGAGAGAAACTTGACATTCCTCGCTGCATCATCTCTTGGACCAGTCTGTGGAATATCAGATACAACACCTCGTGACTGGAGTGAAACATGACATTCCTCACTGCATCATCTCTTGGAACAGTCTGTGGAATATCAGATACAACACCTCGTAAATGGAGTGAAACTTGACATTCCTCACTGCATCATCTCTTGGTCCAGTCCGTGGAATATCAGATACAACACCTCGTAACTCAAGTGAAACTTGACATTCCTCACTGCATCATATCTTGGTCCAGTCTGTGGAATATCAGATACAACACCTCGTGACTGGAGTGAAACTTGACATTCCTCACTGCATCATCTCTTGGTCCAGTCTGTGGAATATCAGATACAACACCTCGGAACTCAAGTGAAACTTGACATTCCTCACTGCATCATCTCTTGAAACAGTCCGTGGAATATCAGATACAACACCTCGTGACTGGAGTGGAACGTGACATTCCTCACTGCATCATCTCTTGGTCCAGTCTGTGGAATATCAGATGCAACACCTCGTGACTGAAGTGAAACTTGACATTCCTCACTGCATCATCTCTTGGTCCAGTCTGTGGAATATCAGATACAACACCTCGTGACTCAAGTGAAACTTGACATTCCTCACTGTATCATCTCTTGGTCCAGTCTGTGAAATAATCCATGAAACACCTCGTGACTGGAGTGAAACTTGACATTCCTCACTGCATCATCTCTTGGACCAGTCTGTGGAATATCAGATACAACACCTCGTGACTGGAGTGAAACTTGACATTCCTCACTGCATCATCTCTTGGACCAGTCCGTGGAATATCAGATACAACACCTCGTGACTGAAGTGAAATTTGAAATTCCTCACTGCATCATCTCTTGGACCAGTCTATGGAATATCAGATACAACACCTCGTGACTGGAGTGAAACTTGACATTCCTCAATGCATCATCTCTTGGTCCAGTCTGTGGAATATCAGATACAACACCTCGTAACTCAAGTGAAACTTGACATTCCTCACTGCATCATCTCTTGGACCAGTCTGTGGAATATCAGATACAACACCTCGTGACTGGAGTGAAACTTAACATTCCTCACTGCATCATCTCTTGGACCAGTCTGTGGAATATCCCATACAACACCTCGTAACTCAAGTGAAACTTGACATTCCTCACTGCATCATCTCTTGGTCCAGTCTGTGGAATATCAGATACAACACCTCGTGACTGGAAAGAAACTTGACATTCCTCACTGCATCATCTCTTGGACCAGTCTGTGGAATATCAGATACAACACCTCGTAATTGAAGTGAAACTTGACATTCCTTATTGCATCATCTCCTGGACCAGTCTGTGGAATAACAGACCCAACACCTCGTGACTGGAGTGAAACTTGACATTCCTCACTGCATCATCTCTTGGTCCAGTCTGTGGAATATTCCATACAACACCTCGTGACTGGAGTGAAACTTGAGATTCCTCACTGCATCATCTCTTGGTCCAGTCTGTGGAATATCAGATACAACACCTCGTAACTCAAGTGAAACTTGACATTCCTCACAGCATCATCTCTTGGACCAGTCTGTGGAATATCAGATACAACACCTCGTGACTGGAGTGAAACTTGACATTCCTCACTGCATCATCTCTTGGACCAGTCTGTGGAATATCGCATACAACACCTCGTAACTCAAGTGAAACTTGACATTCCTCACTGCATCATCTCTTGGTCCAGTCTGTGAAATATCAGATACAACACCTCTCGACTGGAGTGAAACTTGACATTCCTCACTGCATCATCTCTTGGTCCAGTCTGTGGAATATCAGATACAACACCTCGTGACTGGAGTGAAACTTGACATTCCTCACTCCATCATCTCTTGGACCAGTCTGTGGAATATCAGATGCAACACCTCGTAACTGGAGTGAAACTTGACATTCCTTACTGCATCATCTCCTGGACCAGTCTGTGGAATATCAGATACAACACCTCGTGACTGGAGTGAAACTTGACATTCCTCACTGCATCATCTCTTGGTCCAGTCTGTGGAATATCAGATGCAACACCTCGTGACTGGAGTGAAACTTGACATTCCTCACTGCATCATCTCTTGGTCCAGTCTGTGGAATATCAGATACAACACCTCGTGACTCAAGTGAAACTTGACATTCCTCACTGCATAATATCTTGGTCCAGTCTGTGGAATATCAGATACAACACCTCGTGACTGGAGTGAAACTTGACATTCCTCACTGCATCATCTCTTGGTCCAGTCTGTGGAATATCAGATACAACACCTCGTGACTGAAGTGAAACTTGACATTCCTCACTGCATCATCTCTTGGTCCAGTCTGTGGAATATTTCATACAACACCTCGTGACTGGAGTGAAACTTGACTTTCTCCACTGCATCATCTCTTGGTCCAGTCTGTGGAATATTCCATACAACACCTCGTGACTGGAGTGAAACTTGACATTCTTCACTGCATCATCTCTTGGTCCAGTCTGTGGAATATCGAAACAACACCTCGTGACTGGAGTGAAACTTGACATTCCTCACTGCATCATCTCTTGGTCCAGTCAGTGGAATATCAGATACAACACCTCGTAACTCAAGTGAAACTTGACATTCTTCACTGCATCATCTCTTGGTCCAGTCTGTGGAATATCAGATACAACACCTCGTGACTGGAGTGAAACTTGACATTCCTCACTGCATCATCTCTTGGTCCAGTCTGTGGAATATCAGATACAACACCTCGTGACTGGAGTGAAACTTGACATTCCTCACTGCATCATATCTTGGTCCAGTCTGTGGAATATCAGATACAACACCTCGTGACTGTAGTGAAACTTGACATTCTTCACTGCATCATCTCTTGGTCCAGTCTGTGGAATATGAGATACAACACCTCGTGACTGGAGTGAAACTTGTCATTCCTCACTGCATCATCTCTTGGTCCAGTCTGTGGAATATCAGATACAACACCTCGTGACTGGAGTGAAACTTGACATTCCTCACTGCATCATCTCTTGGTCCAGTCTGTGGAATATCAGATACAACACCTCGTGACTGGAGTGAAACTTGACATTACTCACTGCATCATATCTTGGTCCAGTCTGTGGAATATCAGATACAACACCTCGTGACTGGAGTGAAACTTGACATTACTCACTGCATCATATCTTGGTCCAGTCTGTGGAATATCAGATACAACACCTCGTAACTCAAGTGAAACTTGACATTCCTCACTGCATCATCTCTTGGTCCAGTCTGTGGAATATCAGATACAACACCTCGTGACTGGAGTCAAACTTGGCATTCCTCACTGCATCATCTCTTGGTCCAGTCTGTGGAATATCAGATACAACACCTCGTGACTCAAGTGAAACTTGACATTCTTCACTGCATCATCTCTTGGTCCAGTCTGTGGAATATCAGATACAACACCTCGTGACTGGAGTGAAACTTGACATTCCTCACTGCATCATCTCTTGGTCCAGTCTGTGGAATATCAGATACAACACCTCGTGACTGGAGTGAAACTTGACATTCCTCACTGCATCATCTCTTGGTCCAGTCTGTGGAATATCAGATGCAACACCTCGTAACTCAAGTGAAACTTGACATTCTTCACTGCATCATCTCTTGGTCAAGTCTGTGGAATTTGAGATACAACACATCGTGACTGAATTGAAACTTGACATTATCCACTGCATCATATCTTGGTCCAGTCTGTGGAATATCAGTTGCAACACCTCGTAACTCAAGTGAAACTCGACATTCCTCACTGCATCATCTCTTGGTCCAGTCTGTGGAATATCAGATACAACACCTCGTGACTGGAGTGAAACTTGAAATTCCTCACTGCATCATCTCTTGGACGAAGCTGTGGAATATTCCATACAACACCTCGTGACTGAAGTGAAACTTGACATTCCTCACTGCATCATATCTTGGACCAGTCTGTGGAATATCAGATACAAAACCTCGTGACTGGAGTGAAACTTGACATTCCTCACTGCATCATATCTTGGACCAGTCTGTGGAATATCAGATACCATACCTCGTGACTGGAGTGAAACTTGACATTCCTTACTGCATCATCTCATGGTCCAGTCTGTGGAATATTCCATACAACACCTCGTGACTGGAGTGAAACTTGACATTCCTCACTGCATCATCTCTTGGTCCAGTCTGTGGAATATCAGAAACAACACCTCGTGACTGGAGTGAAACTTGACATTCCTCACTGCATCATCTCTTGGTCCAGTCTGTGGAATATCAGATACAACACCTCGTGACTGGAGTGAAACTTGACATTCCTCACTGCATCATCTCTTGGTCCAGTCTGTGGAATATCAGATACAACACCTCGTGACTGGAGTGAAACTTGACATTCTTCACTGCATCATCTCTTGGACCAGTCTGTGGAATATCAGATACAACACCTCGTAACTCAAGTGAAACTTGACATTCCTCACTGCATCATCTCTTGGACCAGTCTGTGGAATATCAGATACATCACCTCGTGACTGGAGTGAAACTTGACATTTCTCACTGTATCATCTCTTGGTCCAGTCTGTGGAATATCAGATACAACACCTCGTGACTGGAGTGAAACTTGACATTCTTCACTGCATCATCTCTTGGACCAGTCTGTGGAATATCGGATACCATACCTCGTGACTGGAGTGAAACTTGACATTCCTCACTGCATCATCTCTTGGTCCAGTCTGTGAAATATTCCATACAACACCTCGTGACTGGAGTGAAACTTGACATTCCTCACTGCATCATCTCTTGGTCCAGTCTGTGGAATATCAGATACAACACCTCGTGACAGGAGTGAAACTTGACATTCTTCACTGCATCATCTCTCGGTCCAGTCTGTGGAATATTCCATACAACACCTCGTGACTGGAGTGAAATTCGACATTTTTCACTGCATCATCTCTTGGTCCAGTCTGTGGAATATTCCATACAACACCTCGTGACTGGAGTGAAACCTGACATTCCTCACTGCATCATCTCTTTGACCAGTCTGTGGAATATCAGATACAACACCTCGTGAATGGAGTGAAACTTGACATTCCTCACTGCATCATCTCTTGGTCCAGTCTGTGGAATATTCCATACAACACTTCTTAACTGGAGTGAAACTTGACATTCTCCACTGCATCATCCCTTGGACCAATCTGTGGAATATTCCATACAACACTTCTTAACTGGAGTGAAACTTGACATTCCTCAATGCATCATATCTTGGTCCAGTCTGTGGAATATCAGATACAACACCTCGTAAATGGAGTGAAACTTGACATTCCTCACTGCATCATCTCTTGGACCAGTCTGTGGAATATCAGATACAACACCTCGTAACTGGAGTGAAACTTGACATTCCTCACTGCATCATCTCTCGGACCAGTCTGTGGAATATCAGATACAACACCTCGTAACTCAAGTGAAACTTGACATTCCTCACTGCATCATCTCTTGGACCAGTCTGTGGAATATGATATACATCACCTCGTGACTGGAGTGAAACTTGACATTCCTCACTGCATCATCTCTTGGACCAGTCTGTGGAATATCAGATACAACACCTCGTAACTGGAGTGAAACTTGACATTCCTCACTGCATCATCTCTTGGACCAGTCTGTGGATATCCCATACAACACCTCGTGACTGGAGTGAAACTTGACATTCCTCACTGCATCATCTCTTGGTCCAGTCAGTGGAATATCAGATACAACACCTCGTAACTCAAGTGAAACTTGACATTCCTCACTGCATCATCTCTTGGTCCAGTCTGTGGAATATCAGATACATCACTTCGTAACTGGAGTGAAACTTGACATTCCTCACTGCATCATCTCTTGGACCAGTCTGTGGAATATCAGATACAACACCTCGTAACTCAAGTGAAACTTGACATTCCTCACTGCATCATCTCTTGGACCAGTCTGTGGGATTTCAGATACGACACCTCGTGACTGGAGTGAAACTTGACATTCCTCACTGCATCATCTCTTGGTCCAGTCTGTGGAATATTCCATACAACACCTCGTAACTCAAGTGAAACTTGACATCCCTCACTGCATCATCTCTCGGACCAGTCTGTGGAATATCAGATACAACACATCGTGACTGAAGTGGAACTTGACATTCCTCACTGCATCATCTCTTGGTCCAGTCTGTGGAATATCAGATACAACACCTCGTGACTGGAGTGAACCTTGACATTCCTCACTGCATCATCTCTTGGACCGGTCTGTGGAATATCAGATACAACACCTCGTGACTGGAGTGAAACTTGACATTCCTCACTGCATCATCTCTTGGTCCAGTCTGTGGAATATCAGAGACAACACCTCGTGACTGGATTGGAACTTGACATTCCTCACTGCATCATCTCTTGGACCAGTCTGTGGAATATCAGATGCAACACCTCGTGACTGGAGTGAAACTTGACATTCCTCACTGCATCATCTCTTGGTCCAGTCTGTGGAATATTCCATACAACACCTCGTAACTCAAGTGAAACTTGACATTCCTCACTGCATCATCTCTTGGTCCAGTCTGTGGAATATCAGATACAACACCTCGTGACTGGAGTGAACCTTGACATTCCTCACTGCATCATCTCTTGGACCGGTCTGTGGAATATCAGATACAACACCTCGTGACTGGAGTGAAACTTGACATTCCTCACTGCATCATCTCTTGGTCCAGTCTGTGGAATATAAGAGACAACACCTCTTTACTCAAGTGAAACTTGACATTCCTCACTGCATCATCTCTTGGTCCAGTCTGTGGAATATCAGATACAACACCTCGTAACTCAAGTGAAACGTGACATTCCTCACTGCATCATCTCTTGGTCCAGTCTGTGGAATATTCCATACAACACCTCGTAACTGAAGTGAAACTTGACATTCCTCACTGCATCATCTCTTGGTCCAGTCTGTGGAATCTCAGATACAACACCTCGTGACTGGAGTGAAACTTGACATTCCTCGCTGCATCATCTCTTGGACCAGTCTGTGGAATATCAGATACAACACCTCGTGACTGGAGTGAAACATGACATTCCTCACTGCATCATCTCTTGGAACAGTCTGTGGAATATCAGATACAACACCTCGTAAATGGAGTGAAACTTGACATTCCTCACTGCATCATCTCTTGGACCAGTCTGTGGAATATCAGATACAACACCTCGTAACTCAAGTGAAACTTGACATTCCTCACTGCATCATCTCTTGGTCCAGTCTGAGGAATATCAGATACAACACCTCGTAACTCGAGTGAAACTTGACATTCCTCACTGCATCATCTCTTGGACCGGTCTGTGGAATATTCCATACAACACCTCGTAACTGAAGTGAAACTTGACATTCCTCACTGCATCATATCTTGGTCCAGTCTGTGGAATATCAGATACAACACCTCGTAACTGAAGTGAAACTTGACATTCCTCACTGCATCATCTCTTGGTCCAGTCTGTGGAATATCAGATACAACACCTCGTAACTCAAGTGAAACTTGACATTCCTCACTGCATCATATCTTGGTTCAGTCTGTGGAATATCAGATACAACACCTCGTGACTGGAGTGAAACTTGACATTCCTCACTGCATCATCTCTTGGTCCAGTCTGTGGAATATCAGATACAACACCTCGGAACTCAAGTGAAACTTGACATTCCTCACTGCATCATCTCTTGAACCAGTCTGTGGAATATCAGATACAACACCTCGTGACTGGAGTGAAACGTGACATTCCTCACTGCATCATCTCTTGGTCCAGTCTGTGGAATATCAGATGCAACACCTCGTGACTGAAGTGAAACTTGACATTCCTCACTGCATCATCTCTTGGTCCAGTCTGTGGAATATCAGATACAACACCTCGTGACTCAAGTGAAACTTGACATTCCTCACTGTATCATCTCTTGGTCCAGTCTGTGAAATAATCCATGAAACACCTCGTGACTGGAGTGAAACTTGACATTCCTCACTGCATCATCTCTTGGACCAGTCTGTGGAATATCAGATACAACACCTCGTGACTGGAGTGAAACTTGACATTCCTCACTGCATCATCTCTTGGTCCAGTCTGTGGAATATCAGATACAACACCTCGTGACTGGAGTGAAACTTGACATTCCTCACTCCATCATCTCTTGGACCAGTCTGTGGAATATCAGATGCAACACCTCGTAACTGGAGTGAAACTTGACATTCCTTACTGCATCATCTCCTGGACCAGTCTGTGGAATATCAGATACAACACCTCGTGACTGGAGTGAAACTTGACATTCCTCACTGCATCATCTCTTGGTCCAGTCTGTGGAATATCAGATGCAACACCTCGTGACTGGAGTGAAACTTGACATTCCTCACTGCATCATCTCTTGGTCCAGTCTGTGGAATATCAGATACAACACCTCGTGACTCAAGTGAAACTTGACATTCCTCACTGCATAATATCTTGGTCCAGTCTGTGGAATATCAGATACAACACCTCGTGACTGGAGTGAAACTTGACATTCCTCACTGCATCATCTCTTGGTCCAGTCTGTGGAATATCAGATACAACACCTCGTGACTGAAGTGAAACTTGACATTCCTCACTGCATCATCTCTTGGTCCAGTCTGTGAAATATTTCATACAACACCTCGTGACTGGAGTGAAACTTGACTTTCTTCACTGCATCATCTCTTGGTCCAGTCTGTGGAATATTCCATACAACACCTCGTGACTGGAGTGAAACTTGACATTCTTCACTGCATCATCTCTTGGTCCAGTCTGTGGAATATCAGATACAACACCTCGTGACTGGAGTGAAACTTGACATTCCTCACTGCATCATCTCTTGGTCCAGTCAGTGGAATATCAGATGCAACACCTCGTAACTCAAGTGAAACTTGACATTCTTCACTGCATCATCTCTTGGTCCAGTCTGTGGAATATCAGATACAACACCTCGTGACTGGAGTGAAACTTGACATTCCTCACTGCATCATCTCTTGGTCCAGTCTGTGGAATATCAGATACAACACCTCGTGACTGGAGTGAAACTTGACATTCCTCACTGCATCATATCTTGGTCCAGTCTGTGGAATATCAGATACAACACCTCGTGACTGTAGTGAAACTTGACATTCTTCACTGCATCATCTCTTGGTCCAGTCTGTGGAATATGAGATACAACACCTCGTGACTGGAGTGAAACTTGTCATTCCTCACTGCATCATCTCTTGGTCCAGTCTGTGGAATATCAGATACAACACCTCGTGACTGGAGTGAAACTTGACATTCCTCACTGCATCATCTCTTGGTTCAGTCTGTGGAATATCAGATACAACACCTCGTGACTGGAGTGAAACTTGACATTACTCACTGCATCATATCTTGGTCCAGTCTGTGGAATATCAGATACAACACCTCGTGACTGGAGTGAAACTTGACATTACTCACTGCATCATATCTTGGTCCAGTCTGTGGAATATCAGATACAACACCTCGTAACTCAAGTGAAACTTGACATTCCTCACTGCATCATCTCTTGGTCCAGTCTGTGGAATATCAGATACAACACCTCGTGACTGGAGTGAAACTTGGCATTCCTCACTGCATCATCTCTTGGTCCAGTCTGTGGAATATCAGATACAACACCTCGTGACTCAAGTGAAACTTGACATTCTTCACTGCATCATCTCTTGGTCCAGTCTGTGGAATATCAGATACAACACCTCGTGACTGGAGTGAAACTTGACATTCCTCACTGCATCATCTCTTGGTCAAGTCTGTGGAATATCTGATACAACACCTCGCGACTGGAGTGAAACTTGACATTCCTCACTGCATCATCTCTTGGTCCAGTCTGTGGAATATCAGATGCAACACCTCGTAACTCAAGTGAAACTTGACATTCTTCACTGCATCATCTCTTGGTCCAGTCTGTGGAATATGAGATACAACACCTCGTGACTGAATTGAAACTTGACATTATCCACTGCATCATATCTTGGTCCAGTCTGTGGATTATCAGTTGCAACACCTCGTAACTCAAGTGAAACTTGACATTCCTCACTGCATCATCTCTTGGTCCAATCTGTGGAATATCAGATACAACACCTCGTGACTGGAGTGAAACTTGAAATTCCTCACTGCATCATCTCTTGGACGAGTCTGTGGAATATTCCATACAACACCTCGTGACTGAAGTGAAACTTGACATTCCTCACTGCATCATATCTTGAACCAGTCTGTGGAATATCAGATACAACACCTCGTGACTGGAGTGAAACTTGACATTCCTCACTGCATCATATCTTGGACCAGTCTGTGGAATATCAGATACCATACCTCGTGACTGGAGTGAAACTTGACATTCCTTACTGCATCATCTCATGGTCCAGTCTGTGGAATATTCCATACAACACCTCGTGACTGGAGTGAAACTTGACATTCCTCACTGCATCATCTCTTGGTCCAGTCTGTGGAATATCAGAAACAACACCTCGTGACTGGAGTGAAACTTGACATTCCTCACTGCATCATCTCTTGGTCCAGTCTGTGGAATATCAGATACAACAACTCGTGACTGGAGTGAAACTTGACATTCCTCACTGCATCATCTCTTGGTCCAGTCTGTGGAATATCAGATACAACACCTCGTGACTGGAGTGAAACTTGACATTCTTCACTGCATCATCTCTTGGACCAGTCTGTGGAATATAAGATACAACACCTCGTAACTCAAGTGAAACTTGACATTCCTCACTGCATCATCTCTTGGACCAGTCTGTGGAATATCAGATACATCACCTCGTGACTGAAGTGAAACTTGACATTTCTCACTGTATCATCTCTTGGTCCAGTCTGTGGAATATCAGATACAACACCTCGTGACTGGAGTGAAACTTGACATTCTTCACTGCATCATCTCTTGGACCAGTCTGTGGAATATCGGATACCATACCTCGTGACTGGAGTGAAACTTGACATTCCTCACTGCATCATCTCTTGGTCCAGTCTGTGGAATATTCCATACAACACCTCGTGACTGGAGTGAAACTTGACATTCCTCACTGCATCATCTCTTGGTCCAGTCTGTGGAATATCAGATACAACACCTCGTGACAGGAGTGAAACTTGACAATCCATTGCATCATCTCTCGGTCCAGTCTGTGGAATATTCCATACAACACCTCGTGACTGGAGTGAAATTCGACATTTTTCACTGCATCATCTCTTGGTCCAGTCTGTGGAATATTCCATACAACACCTCGTGACTGGAGTGAAACCTGACATTCCTCACTGCATCATCTCTTTGACCAGTCTGTGGAATATCAGATACAACACCTCGTGAATGGAGTGAAACTTGACATTCCTCACTGCATCATCTCTTGGTCCAGTCTGTGGAATATTCCATACAACACTTCTTAACTGGAGTGAAACTTGACATTCTCCACTGCATCATCCCTTGGACCAGTCTGTGGAATATTCCATACAACACTTCTTAACTGGAGTGAAACTTGACATTCCTCACTGCATCATATCTTGGTCCAGTCTGTGGAATATCAGATACAACACCTCGTAAATGGAGTGAAAAATGACATTCCTCACTGCATCATCTCTTGGTCCAGTCTGTGGAATATCAGATGCAACACCTCGTAACTCAAGTGAAACTTGACATTCCTCACTGCATCATCTCTTGGTACAGTCTGTGGAATATTCCATACAACACCTCGTGACTGGAGTGAAATTCGACATTATTCACTGCATCATCTCTTGGTCCAGTCTGTGGAATATCAGATACAACACCTCGTAACTCAAGTGAAACTTGACATTCCTCACTGCATCATCTCTTGGACCAGTCTGTGGAATATCAGATACATCACCTCGTGACTGGAGTGAAACTTGACATTCCTCACTGCATCATCTCTTGGACCAGTCTGTGGAATATCAGATACAACACCTCGTAACTGGAGTGAAACTTGACATTCCTCACTGCATCATCTCTCGGACCAGTCTGTGGAATATCAGATACAACACCTCGTAACTCAAGTGAAACTTGACATTCCTCACTGCATCATCTCTTGGACCAGTCTGTGGAATATGATATACATCACCTCGTGACTGGAGTGAAACTTGACATTCCTCACTGCATCATCTCTTGGACCAGTCTGTGGAATATCAGATACAACACCTCGTAACTGGAGTGAAACTTGACATTCCTCACTGCATCATCTCTTGGACCAGTCTGTGGATATCCCATACAACACCTCGTGACTGGAGTGAAACTTGACATTCCTCACTGCATCATCTCTTGGTCCAGTCAGTGGAATATCAGATACAACACCTCGTAACTCAAGTGAAACTTGACATTCCTCACTGCATCATCTCTTGGTCCAGTCTGTGGAATATCAGATACATCACTTCGTAACTGGAGTGAAACTTGACATTCCTCACTGCATCATCTCTTGGACCAGTCTGTGGAATATCAGATACAACACCTCGTAACTCAAGTGAAACTTGACATTCCTCACTGCATCATCTCTTGGACCAGTCTGTGGGATTTCAGATACGACACCTCGTGACTGGAGTGAAACTTGACATTCCTCACTGCATCATCTCTTGGTCCAGTCTGTGGAATATTCCATACAACACCTCGTAACTCAAGTGAAACTTGACATCCCTCACTGCATCATCTCTCGGACCAGTCTGTGGAATATCAGATACAACACCTCGTGACTGGAGTGGAACTTGACATTCCTCACTGCATCATCTCTTGGTCCAGTCTGTGGAATATCAGATACAACACCTCGTGACTGGATTGGAACTTGACATTCCTCACTGCATCATCTCTTGGACCAGTCTGTGGAATATCAGAGACAACACCTCGTAAATGGAGTGAAACTTGACATTCCTCACTGCATCATCTCTTGGACCAGTCTGTGGAATAACAGATACAACACCTCGTAACTCAAGTGACACTTGACATTCCTCACTGCATCATCTCTTGGTCCAGTCTGAGGAATATCAGATACAACACCTCGTAACTCAAGTGAAACTTGACATTCCTCACTGCATCATCTCTTGGACCGGTCTGTGGAATATTCCATACAACACCTCGTAACTGAAGTGAAACTTGACATTCCTCACTGCATCATATCTTGGTCCAGTCTGTGGAATATCAGATACAACACCTCGTAACTGAAGTGAAACTTGACATTCCTCACTGCATCATCTCTTGGTCCAGTCTGTGGAATATCAGATACAACACCTCGTAACTAGAGTGAAACTTGACATTCCTCACTGCATCATCTCTTGGACCGGTCTGTGGAATATTAGATACAACACCTCGTAACTGGAGTGAAACTTGACATTCCTCACTGCATCATATCTTGGTCCAGTCCGTGGAATATCAGATACAACACCTCGTAACTCAAGTGAAACTTGACATTCCTCACTGCATCATATCTTGGTCCAGTCTGTGGAATATCAGATACAACACCTCGTGACTGGAGTGAAACTTGACATTCCTCACTGCATCATCTCTTGGTCCAGTCTGTGGAATATCAGATACAACACCTCGGAACTCAAGTGAAACTTGACATTCCTCACTGCATCATCTCTTGAACCAGTCTGTGGAATATCAGATACAACACCTCGTGACTGGAGTGAAACGTGACATTCCTCACTGCATCATCTCTTGGTCCAGTCTGTGGAATATCAGATGCAACACCTCGTGACTGAAGTGAAACTTGACATTCCTCACTGCATCATCTCTTGGTCCAGTCTGTGGAATATCAGATACAACACCTCGTGACTGGAGTGAAACTTGACATTCCTCACTGCATCATATCTTGGTCCAGTCTGTGGAATATCAGATACAACACCTCGTAACTCAAGTGAAACGTGACATTCCTCACTGCATCATCTCTTGGTCCAGTCTGTGGAATATTCCATACAACACCTCGTAACTGAAGTGAAACTTGACATTCCTCACTGCATCATCTCTTGGTCCAGTCTGTGGAATCTCAGATACAACACCTCGTGACTGGAGTGAAACTTGACATTCCTCGCTGCATCATCTCTTGGACCAGTCTGTGGAATATCAGATACAACACCTCGTGACTGGAGTGAAACATGACATTCCTCACTGCATCATCTCTTGGAACAGTCTGTGGAATATCAGATACAACACCTCGTAAATGGAGTGAAACTTGACATTCCTCACTGCATCATCTCTTGGACCAGTCTGTGGAATATCGGATACAACACCTCGTAACTCAAGTGAAACTTGACATTCCTCACTGCATCATCTCTTGGTCCAGTCTGAGGAATATCAGATACAACACCTCGTAACTCAAGTGAAACTTGACATTCCTCACTGCATCATCTCTTGGACCGGTCTGTGGAATATTCCATACAACACCTCGTAACTGAAGTGAAACTTGACATTCCTCACTGCATCATATCTTGGTCCAGTCTGTGGAATATCAGATACAACACCTCGTAACTGAAGTGAAACTTGACATTCCACACTGCATCATCTCTTGGTCCAGTCTGTGGAATATCAGATACAACACCTCGTAACTCAAGTGAAACTTGACATTCCTCACTGCATCATCTCTTGGACCGGTCTGTGGAATATTAGATACAACACCTCGTAACTGGAGTGAAACTTGACATTCCTCACTGCATCATATCTTGGTCCAGTCCGTGGAATATCAGATACAACACCTCGTAACTCAAGTGAAACTTGACATTCCTCACTGCATCATATCTTGGTCCAGTCTGTGGAATATCAGATACAACACCTCGTGACTGGAGTGAAACTTGACATTCCTCAATGCATCATCTCTTGGTCCAGTCTGTGGAATATCAGATACAACACCTCGGAACTCAAGTGAAACTTGACATTCCTCACTGCATCATCTCTTGAACCAGTCTGTGGAATATCAGATACAACACCTCGTGACTGGAGTGAAACGTGACATTCCTCACTGCATCATCTCTTGGTCCAGTCTGTGGAATATCAGATGAAACACCTCGTGACTGAAGTGAAACTTGACATTCCTCACTGCATCATCTCTTGGTCCAGTCTGTGGAATATCAGATACAACACCTCGTGACTCAAGTGAAACTTGACATTCCTCACTGTATCATCTCTTGGTCCAGTCTGTGAAATAATCCATGAAACACCTCGTGACTGGAGTGAAACTTGACATTCCTCACTGCATCTTCTCTTGGACCAGTCTGTGGAATATCAGATACAACACCTCGTGACTGGAGTGAAACTTGACATTCCTCACTGCATCATCTCTTGGACCAGTCTGTGGAATATCAGATACAACACCTCGTGACTGAAGTGAAATTTGAAATTCCTCACTGCATCATCTCTTGGACCAGTCTATGGAATATCAGATACAACACCTCGTGACTGGAGTGAAACTTGACATTCCTCACTGCATCATCTCTTGGTCCAGTCTGTGGAATATCAGATACAACACCTCGTAACTCAAGTGAAACTTGACATTCCTCACTGCATCATCTCTTGGACCAGTCTGTGGAATATCAGATACAACACCTCGTGACTGGAGTGAAACTTAACATTCCTCACTGCATCATCTCTTGGACCAGTCTGTGGAATATCCCATACAACACCTCGTAACTCAAGTGAAACTTGACATTCCTCACTGCATCATCTCTTGGTCCAGTCTGTGGAATATCAGATACAACACCTCGTGACTGGAAAGAAACTTGACATTCCTCACTGCATCATCTCTTGGACCAGTCTGTGGAATATCAGATACAACACCTCGTAATTGAAGTGAAACTTGACATTCCTTATTGCATCATCTCCTGGACCAGTCTGTGGAATAACAGACCCAACACCTCGTGACTGGAGTGAAACTTGACATTCCTCACTGCATCATCTCTTGGTCCAGTCTGTGGAATATTCCATACAACACCTCGTGACTGGAGTGAAATTCGACATTATTCACTGCATCATCTCTTGGTCCAGTCTGTGGAATATCAGATACAACACCTCGTAACTCAAGTGAAACTTGACATTCCTCACTGCATCATCTCTTGGACCAGTCTGTGGAATATCAGATACATCACCTCGTGACTGGAGTGAAACTTGACATTCCTCACTGCATCATCTCTTGGACCAGTCTGTGGAATATCAGATACAACACCTCGTAACTGGAGTGAAACTTGACATTCCTCACTGCATCATCTCTCGGACCAGTCTGTGGAATATCAGATACAACACCTCGTAACTCAAGTGAAACTTGACATTCCTCACTGCATCATCTCTTGGACCAGTCTGTTGAATATGATATACATCACCTCGTGACTGGAGTGAAACTTGACATTCCTCACTGCATCATCTCTTGGACCAGTCTGTGGAATATCAGATACAACACCTCGTAACTGGAGTGAAACTTGACATTCCTCACTGCATCATCTCTTGGACCAGTCTGTGGATATCCCATACAACACCTCGTGACTGGAGTGAAACTTGACATTCCTCACTGCATCATCTCTTGGTCCAGTCAGTGGAATATCAGATACAACACCTCGTAACTCAAGTGAAACTTGACATTCCTCACTGCATCATCTCTTGGTCCAGTCTGTGGAATATCAGATACATCACTTCGTAACTGGAGTGAAACTTGACATTCCTCACTGCATCATCTCTTGGACCAGTCTGTGGAATATCAGATACAACACCTCGTAACTCAAGTGAAACTTGACATTCCTCACTGCATCATCTCTTGGACCAGTCTGTGGGATTTCAGATACGACACCTCGTGACTGGAGTGAAACTTGACATTCCTCACTGCATCATCTCATGGTCCAGTCTGTGGAATATTCCATACAACACCTCGTAACTCAAGTGAAACTTGACATCCCTCACTGCATCATCTCTCGGACCAGTCTGTGGAATATCAGATACAACACCTCGTGACTGGAGTGGAACTTGACATTCCTCACTGCATCATCTCTTGGTACAGTCTGTGGAATATCAGATACAACACCTCGTGACTGGATTGGAACTTGACATTCCTCACTGCATCATCTCTTGGACCAGTCTGTGGAATATCAGAGACAACACCTCGTTACTCAAGTGAAACTTGACATTCCTCACTGCATCATCTCTTGGTCCAGTCTGTGGAATATCAGATACAACACCTCGTAACTCAAGTGAAACGTGACATTCCTCACTGCATCATCTCTTGGTCCAGTCTGTGGAATATTCCATACAACACCTCGTAACTGAAGTGAAACTTGACATTCCTCACTGCATCATCTCTTGGTCCAGTCTGTGGAATCTCAGATACAACACCTCGTGACTGGAGTGAAACTTGACATTCCTCGCTGCATCATCTCTTGGACCAGTCTGTGGAATATCAGATACAACACCTCGTGACTGGAGTGAAACATGACATTCCTCACTGCATCATCTCTTGGAACAGTCTGTGGAATATCAGATACAACACCTCGTAAATGGAGTGAAACTTGACATTCCTCACTGCATCATCTCTTGGACCAGTCTGTGGAATAACAGATACAACACCTCGTAACTCAAGTGACACTTGACATTCCTCACTGCATCATCTCTTGGTCCAGTCTGAGGAATATCAGATACAACACCTCGTAACTCAAGTGAAACTTGACATTTCTCACTGCATCATCTCTTGGACTGGTCTGTGGAATATTCCATACAACACCTCGTAACTGAAGTGAAACTTGACATTCCTCACTGCATCATATCTTGGTCCAGTCTGTGGAATATCAGATACAACACCTCGTAACTGAAGTGAAACTTGACATTCCTCACTGCATCATCTCTTGGTCCAGTCTGTGGAATATCAGATACAACACCTCGTAACTCGAGTGAAACTTGACATTCCTCACTGCATCATCTCTTGGACCGGTCTGTGGAATATTAGATACAACACCTCGTAACTGGAGTGAAACTTGACATTCCTCACTGCATCATATCTTGGTCCAGTCCGTGGAATATCAGATACAACACCTCGTAACTCAAGTGAAACTTGACATTCCTCACTGCATCATATCTTGGTCCAGTCTGTGGAATATCAGATACAACACCTCGTGACTGGAGTGAAACTTGACATTCCTCACTGCATCATCTCTTGGTCCAGTCTGTGGAATATCAGATACAACACCTCGGAACTCAAGTGAAACTTGACATTCCTCACTGCATCATCTCTTGAACCAGTCTGTGGAATATCAGATACAACACCTCGTGACTGGAGTGAAACGTGACATTCCTCACTGCATCATCTCTTGGTCCAGTCTGTGGAATATCAGATGCAACACCTCGTGACTGAAGTGAAACTTGACATTCCTCACTGCATCATCTCTTGGTCCAGTCTGTGGAATATCAGATACAACACCTCGTGACTGGAGTGAAACTTGACATTCCTCACTGCATCATATCTTGGTCCAGTCTGTGGGATATCAGATACAACACCTCGTAACTCAAGTGAAACGTGACATTCCTCACTGCATCATCTCTTGGTCCAGTCTGTGGAATATTCCATACAACACCTCGTAACTGAAGTGAAACTTGACATTCCTCACTGCATCATCTCTTGGTCCAGTCTGTGGAATATCAGATACAACACCTCGTGACTGGAGTGAAACTTGACATTCCTCGCTGCATCATCTCTTGGACCAGTCTGTGGAATATCAGATACAACACCTCGTGACTGGAGTGAAACATGACATTCCTCACTGCATCATCTCTTGGAACAGTCTGTGGAATATCAGATACAACACCTCGTAAATGGAGTGAAACTTGACATTCCTCACTGCATCATCTCTTGGACCAGTCTGTGGAATATCAGATACAACACCTCGTAACTCAAGTGAAACTTGACATTCCTCACTGCATCATCTCTTGGTCCAGTCTGAGGAATATCAGATACAACACCTCGTAACTCAAGTGAAACTTGACATTCCTCACTGCATCATCTCTTGGACCGGTCTGTGGAATATTCCATACAACACCTCGTAACTGAAGTGAAACTTGACATTCCTCACTGCATCATATCTTGGTCCAGTCTGTGGAATATCAGATACAACACCTCGTAACTGAAGTGAAACTTGACATTCCACACTGCATCATCTCTTGGTCCAGTCTGTGGAATATCAGATACAACACCTCGTAACTCAAGTGAAACTTGACATTCCTCACTGCATCATCTCTTGGACCGGTCTGTGGAATATTAGATACAACACCTCGTAACTGGAGTGAAACTTGACATTCCTCACTGCATCATATCTTGGTCCAGTCCGTGGAATATCAGATACAACACCTCGTAACTCAAGTGAAACTTGACATTCCTCACTGCATCATATCTTGGTCCAGTCTGTGGAATATCAGATACAACACCTCGTGACTGGAGTGAAACTTGACATTCCTCACTGCATCATCTCTTGGTCCAGTCTGTGGAATATCAGATACAACACCTCGGAACTCAAGTGAAACTTGACATTCCTCACTGCATCATCTCTTGAACCAGTCTGTGGAATATCAGATACAACACCTCGTGACTGGAGTGAAACGTGACATTCCTCACTGCATCATCTCTTGGTCCAGTCTGTGGAATATCAGATGAAACACCTCGTGACTGAAGTGAAACTTGACATTCCTCACTGCATCATCTCTTGGTCCAGTCTGTGGAATATCAGATACAACACCTCGTGACTCAAGTGAAACTTGACATTCCTCACTGTATCATCTCTTGGTCCAGTCTGTGAAATAATCCATGAAACACCTCGTGACTGGAGTGAAACTTGACATTCCTCACTGCATCTTCTCTTGGACCAGTCTGTGGAATATCAGATACAACACCTCGTGACTGGAGTGAAACTTGACATTCCTCACTGCATCATCTCTTGGACCAGTCTGTGGAATATCAGATACAACACCTCGTGACTGAAGTGAAATTTGAAATTCCTCACTGCATCATCTCTTGGACCAGTCTATGGAATATCAGATACAACACCTCGTGACTGGAGTGAAACTTGACATTCCTCACTGCATCATCTCTTGGTCCAGTCTGTGGAATATCAGATACAACACCTCGTAACTCAAGTGAAACTTGACATTCCTCACTGCATCATCTCTTGGACCAGTCTGTGGAATATCAGATACAACACCTCGTGACTGGAGTGAAACTTAACATTCCTCACTGCATCATCTCTTGGACCAGTCTGTGGAATATCCCATACAACACCTCGTAACTCAAGTGAAACTTGACATTCCTCACTGCATCATCTCTTGGTCCAGTCTGTGGAATATCAGATACAACACCTCGTGACTGGAAAGAAACTTGACATTCCTCACTGCATCATCTCTTGGACCAGTCTGTGGAATATCAGATACAACACCTCGTAATTGAAGTGAAACTTGACATTCCTTATTGCATCATCTCCTGGACCAGTCTGTGGAATAACAGACCCAACACCTCGTGACTGGAGTGAAACTTGACATTCCTCACTGCATCATCTCTTGGTCCAGTCTGTGGAATATTCCATACAACACCTCGTGACTGGAGTGAAATTCGACATTATTCACTGCATCATCTCTTGGTCCAGTCTGTGGAATATCAGATACAACACCTCGTAACTCAAGTGAAACTTGACATTCCTCACTGCATCATCTCTTGGACCAGTCTGTGGAATATCAGATACATCACCTCGTGACTGGAGTGAAACTTGACATTCCTCACTGCATCATCTCTTGGACCAGTCTGTGGAATATCAGATACAACACCTCGTAACTGGAGTGAAACTTGACATTCCTCACTGCATCATCTCTCGGACCAGTCTGTGGAATATCAGATACAACACCTCGTAACTCAAGTGAAACTTGACATTCCTCACTGCATCATCTCTTGGACCAGTCTGTGGAATATGATATACATCACCTCGTGACTGGAGTGAAACTTGACATTCCTCACTGCATCATCTCTTGGACCAGTCTGTGGAATATCAGATACAACACCTCGTAACTGGAGTGAAACTTGACATTCCTCACTGCATCATCTCTTGGACCAGTCTGTGGATATCCCATACAACACCTCGTGACTGGAGTGAAACTTGACATTCCTCACTGCATCATCTCTTGGTCCAGTCAGTGGAATATCAGATACAACACCTCGTAACTCAAGTGAAACTTGACATTCCTCACTGCATCATCTCTTGGACCAGTCTGTGGAATATCAGATACATCACTTCGTAACTGGAGTGAAACTTGACATTCCTCACTGCATCATCTCTTGGACCAGTCTGTGGAATATCAGATACAACACCTCGTAACTGGAGTGAAACTTGACATTCCTCACTGCATCATCTCTCGGACCAGTCTGTGGAATATCAGATACGACACCTCGTGACTGGAGTGAAACTTGACATTCCTCACTGCATCATCTCTTGGTCCAGTCTGTGGAATATTCCATACAACACCTCGTAACTCAAGTGAACCTTGACATCCCTCACTGCATCATCTCTCGGACCAGTCTGTGGAATATCAGATACAACACCTCGTGACTGGAGTGGAACTTGACATTCCTCACTGCATCATCTCTTGGTCCAGTCTGTGGAATATCAGATACAACACCTCGTGACTGGATTGGAACTTGACATTCCTCACTGCATCATCTCTTGGACCAGTCTGTGGAATATCAGAGACAACACCTCGTTACTCAAGTGAAACTTGACATTCCTCACTGCATCATCTCTTGGTCCAGTCTGTGGAATATCAGATACATCACTTCGTAACTCAAGTGAAACGTGACATTCCTCACTGCATCATCTCTTGGACCAGTCTGTGGAATATTCCATACAACACCTCGTAACTGAAGTGAAACTTGACATTCCTCACTGCATCATCTCTTGGTCCAGTCTGTGGAATCTCAGATACAACACCTCGTGACTGGAGTGAAACTTGACATTCCTCGCTGCATCATCTCTTGGACCAGTCTGTGGAATATCAGATACAACACCTCGTGACTGGAGTGAAACATGACATTCCTCACTGCATCATCTCTTGGAACAGTCTGTGGAATATCAGATACAACACCTCGTAAATGGAGTGAAACTTGACATTCCTCACTGCATCATCTCTTGGACCAGTCTGTGGAATAACAGATACAACACCTCGTAACTCAAGTGACACTTGACATTCCTCACTGCATCATCTCTTGGTCCAGTCTGAGGAATATCAGATACAACACCTCGTAACTCAAGTGAAACTTGACATTCCTCACTGCATCATCTCTTGGACCGGTCTGTGGAATATTCCATACAACACCTCGTAACTGAAGTGAAACTTGACATTCCTCACTGCATCATATCTTGGTCCAGTCTGTGGAATATCAGATACAACACCTCGTAACTGAAGTGAAACTTGACATTCCTCACTGCATCATCTCTTGGTCCAGTCTGTGGAATATCAGATACAACACCTCGTAACTCGAGTGAAACTTGACATTCCTCACTGCATCATCTCTTGGACCGGTCTGTGGAATATTAGATACAACACCTCGTAACTGGAGTGAAACTTGACATTCCTCACTGCATCATATCTTGGTCCAGTCCGTGGAATATCAGATACAACACCTCGTAACTCAAGTGAAACTTGACATTCCTCACTGCATCATATCTTGGTCCAGTCTTTGGAATATCAGATACAACACCTCGTGACTGGAGTGAAACTTGACATTCCTCACTGCATCATCTCTTGGTCCAGTCTGTGGAATATCAGATACAACACCTCGGAACTCAAGTGAAACTTGACATTCCTCACTGCATCATCTCTTGAACCAGTCTGTGGAATATCAGATACAACACCTCGTGACTGGAGTGAAACGTGACATTCCTCACTGCATCATCTCTTGGTCCAGTCTGTGGAATATCAGATGCAACACCTCGTGACTGAAGTGAAACTTGACATTCCTCACTGCATCATCTCTTGGTCCAGTCTGTGGAATATCAGATACAACACCTCGTGACTGGAGTGAAACATGACATTCCTCACTGCATCATATCTTGGTCCAGTCTGTGGGATATCAGATACAACACCTCGTAACTCAAGTGAAACGTGACATTCCTCACTGCATCATCTCTTGGTCCAGTCTGTGGAATATTCCATACAACACCTCGTAACTGAAGTGAAACTTGACATTCCTCACTGCATCATCTCTTGGTCCAGTCTGTGGAATCTCAGATACAACACCTCGTGACTGGAGTGAAACTTGACATTCCTCGCTGCATCATCTCTTGGACCAGTCTGTGGAATATCAGATACAACACCTCGTGACTGGAGTGAAACATGACATTCCTCACTGCATCATCTCTTGGAACAGTCTGTGGAATATCAGATACAACACCTCGTAAATGGAGTGAAACTTGACATTCCTCACTGCATCATCTCTTGGACCAGTCTGTGGAATATCAGATACAACACCTCGTAACTCAAGTGAAACTTGACATTCCTCACTGCATCATCTCTTGGTCCAGTCTGAGGAATATCAGATACAACACCTCGTAACTCAAGTGAAACTTGACATTCCTCACTGCATCATCTCTTGGACCGGTCTGTGGAATATTCCATACAACACCTCGTAACTGAAGTGAAACTTGACATTCCTCACTGCATCATATCTTGGTCCAGTCTGTGGAATATCAGATACAACACCTCGTAACTGAAGTGAAACTTGACATTCCACACTGCATCATCTCTTGGTCCAGTCTGTGGAATATCAGATACAACACCTCGTAACTCAAGTGAAACTTGACATTCCTCACTGCATCATCTCTTGGACCGGTCTGTGGAATATTAGATACAACACCTCGTAACTGGAGTGAAACTTGACATTCCTCACTGCATCATCTCTTGGTCCAGTCTGTGGAATATCAGATACAACACCTCGGAACTCAAGTGAAACTTGACATTCCTCACTGCATCATCTCTTGAACCAGTCTGTGGAATATCAGATACAACACCTCGTGACTGGAGTGAAACGTGACATTCCTCACTGCATCATCTCTTGGTCCAGTCTGTGGAATATCAGATGAAACACCTCGTGACTGAAGTGAAACTTGACATTCCTCACTGCATCATCTCTTGGTCCAGTCTGTGGAATATCAGATACAACACCTCGTGACTCAAGTGAAACTTGACATTCCTCACTGTATCATCTCTTGGTCCAGTCTGTGAAATAATCCATGAAACACCTCGTGACTGGAGTGAAACTTGACATTCCTCACTGCATCTTCTCTTGGACCAGTCTGTGGAATATCAGATACAACACCTCGTGACTGGAGTGAAACTTGACATTCCTCACTGCATCATCTCTTGGACCAGTCTGTGGAATATCAGATACAACACCTCGTGACTGAAGTGAAATTTGAAATTCCTCACTGCATCATCTCTTGGACCAGTCTATGGAATATCAGATACAACACCTCGTGACTGGAGTGAAACTTGACATTCCTCACTGCATCATCTCTTGGTCCAGTCTGTGGAATATCAGATACAACACCTCGTAACTCAAGTGAAACTTGACATTCCTCACTGCATCATCTCTTGGACCAGTCTGTGGAATATCAGATACAACACCTCGTGACTGGAGTGAAACTTAACATTCCTCACTGCATCATCTCTTGGACCAGTCTGTGGAATATCCCATACAACACCTCGTAACTCAAGTGAAACTTGACATTCCTCACTGCATCATCTCTTGGTCCAGTCTGTGGAATATCAGATACAACACCTCGTGACTGGAAAGAAACTTGACATTCCTCACTGCATCATCTCTTGGACCAGTCTGTGGAATATCAGATACAACACCTCGTAATTGAAGTGAAACTTGACATTCCTTATTGCATCATCTCCTGGACCAGTCTGTGGAATAACAGACCCAACACCTCGTGACTGGAGTGAAACTTGACATTCCTCACTGCATCATCTCTTGGTCCAGTCTGTGGAATATTCCATACAACACCTCGTGACTGGAGTGAAACTTGACATTCCTCACTGCATCATCTCTTGGTCCAGTCTATGGAATATCAGATACAACACCTCGTAACTCAAGTGAAACTTGACATTCCTCAAAGCATCATCTCTTGGACCAGTCTGTGGAATATCAGATACAACACCTCGTGACTGGAGTGAAACTTGACATTCCTCACTGCATCATCTCTTGGACCAGTCTGTGGAATATCCCATACAACACCTCGTAACTCAAGTGAAACTTGACATTCCTCACTGCATCATCTCTTGGTCCAGTCTGTGAAATATCAGATACAACACCTCGTGACTGGAGTGAAACTTGACATTCCTCACTGCATCATCTTTCGGTCCAGTCTGTGGAATATCAGATACAACACCTCGTGACTGGAGTGAAACTCGACATTCCTCACTCCATCATCTCTTGGACCAGTCTGTGGAATATCAGATGCAACACCTCGTAACTGGAGTGAAACTTGACATTCCTTACTGCATCATCTCCTGGACCAGTCTGTGGAATATCAGATACAACACCTCGTGACTGGAGTGAAACTTGACATTCCTCACTGCATCATCTCTTGGTCCAGTCTGTGGAATATCAGATGCAACACCTCGTGACCGGAGTGAAACTTGACATTCCTCACTGCATCATCTCTTGGTCCAGTCTGTGGAATATCAGATACAACACCTCGTGACTCAAGTGAAACTTGACATTCCTCACTGCATAATATCTTGGTCCAGTCTGTGGAATATCAGATACAACACCTCGTGACTGGAGTGAAACTTGACATTCCTCACTGCATCATCTCTTGGTCCAGTCTGTGGAATATCAGATACAACACCTCGTGACTGAAGTGAAACTTGACATTCCTCACTGCATCATCTCTTGGTCCAGTCTGTGGAATATTTCATACAACACCTCGTGACTGGAGTGAAACTTGACATTCCTCACTGCATCATCTCTTGGTCCAGTCTGTGGAATATCAGATACAACACCTCGTGACTGGAGTGAAACTTGACATTCCTCACTGCATCATATCTTGGTCCAGTCTGTGGAATATCAGATACAACACCTCGTGACTGTAGTGAAACTCGACATTCTTCACTGCATCATCTCTTGGTCCAGTCTGTGGAATATGAGATATAACACCTCGTGACTGGAGTGAAACTTGTCATTCCTCACTGCATCATCTCTTGGTCCAGTCTGTGGAATATCAGATACAACACCTCGTGACTGGAGTGAAACTTGACATTCCTCACTGCATCATCTCTTGGTCCAGTCTGTGGAATATCAGATACAACACCTCGTGACTGGAGTGAAACTTGACATTACTCACTGCATCATATCTTGGTCCAGTCTGTGGAATATCAGATACAACACCTCGTGACTGGAGTGAAACTTGACATTACTCACTGCATCATATTTTGGTCCAGTCTGTGGAATATCAGATACAACACCTCGTAACTCAAGTGAAACTTGACATTCCTCACTGCATCATCTCTTGGTCCAGTCTGTGGAATATCAGATACAACACCTCGTGACTGGAGTGAAACTTGGCATTCCTCACTGCATCATCTCTTGGTCCAGTCTGTGGAATATCAGATACAACACCTCGTGACTCAAGTGAAACTTGACATTCTTCACTGCATCATCTCTTGGTCCAGTCTGTGGAATATCAGATACAACACCTCGTGACTGGAGTGAAACTTGACATTCCTCACTGCGTCATCTCTTGGTCCAGTCTGTGGAATATCAGATACAACACCTCGTGACTGGAGTGAAACTTGACATTCCTCACTGCATCATCTCTTGGTCAAGTCTGTGGAATATCAGATGCAACACCTCGTAACTCAAGTGAAACTTGACATTCTTCACTGCATCATCTCTTGGTCCAGTCTGTGGAATATGAGATACAACACCTCGTGACTGAATTGAAACTTGACATTATCCACTGCATCATATCTTGGTCCAGTCTGTGGAATATCAGTTGCAACACCTCGTAAATCAAGTGAAACTTGACATTCCTCACTGCATCATCTCTTGGTCCAGTATGTGGAATATCAGATACAACACCTCGTGACTGGAGTGAAACTTGAAATTCCTCACTGCATCATCTCTTGGACGAGTCTGTGGAATATTCCATACAACACCTCGTGACTGAAGTGAAACTTGACATTCCTCACTGCATCATATCTTGGACCAGTCTGTGGAATATCAGATACAACACCTCGTGACTGGAGTGAAACTTGACATTCCTCACTGCATCATATCTTGGACCAGTCTGTGGAATATCAGATACCATACCTCGTGACTGGAGTGAAACTTGACATTCCTTACTGCATCATCTCATGGTCCAGTCTGTGGAATATTCCATACAACACCTCGTGACTGGAGTGAAACTTGACATTCCTCACTGCATCATCTCTTGGTCCAGTCTGTGGAATATCAGAAACAACACCTCGTGACTGGAGTGAAACTTGACATTCCTCACTGCATCATCTCTTGGTCCAGTCTGTGGAATATCAGATACAACACCTCGTGACTGGAGTGAAACTTGACATTCCTCACTGCATCATCTCTTGGTCCAGTCTGTGGAATATCAGATACAACACCTCGTGACTTGAGTGAAACTTGACATTCTTCACTGCATCATCTCTTGGACCAGTCTGTGGAATATCAGATACAACACCTCATAACTCAAGTGAAACTTGACATTCCTCACTGCATCATCTCTTGGACCAGTCTGTGGAATATCAGATACATCACCTCGTGACTGGAGTGAAACTTTACATTTCTCACTGTATCATCTCTTGGTCCAGTCTGTGGAATATCAGATACAACACCTCGTGACTGGAGTGAAACTTGACATTCTTCACTGCATCATCTCTTGGACCAGTCTGTGGAATATCGGATACCATACCTCGTGACTGGAGTGAAACTTGACATTCCTCACTGCATCATCTCTTGGTCCAGTCTGTGGAATATTCCATACAACACCTCGTGACTGGAGTGAAACTTGACATTCCTCACTGCATCATCTCTTGGTCCAGTCTGTGGAATATCAGATACAACACCTCGTGACAGGAGTGAAACTTGACATTCCTCACTGCATCATCTCTTGGTCCAGTCTGTGGAATATCAGATACAACACCTCGTAACCCAAGTGAAACAAGACATTCCTCACTGCATCATCTCTTGGTCCAGTCTGTGGAATATCAGATACAACACCTCGTAACTCAAGTGAAACAAGACGCTCCTCACTGCATCATCTCTTGGTCCAGTCTGTGGAATATCAGATACAACACCTCGTGACTGGAGTGAAACTTGACATTCCTCACAGTATCATCTCTTGGTCCAGTCTGTGGAATATCAGATACAACACCTCGTGACTGGAGTGAAACTTGATATTCTTCACTGCATCATCTCTTGGACCAGTCTGTGGAATATCAGATACAACATCTCGTAACTGGAGTGAAACTTGACATTCCTCACTGCATCATCTCTTGGACCAGTCTGTGGAATATCAGATACAACACCTCGTGACTCAAGTGAAGCATGACATTCCTCACTGCATCATCTCTTGGTCCAGTCTGTGGGATATCAGATACAACACCTCGTGACTGAAGTGAAACTTGACATTCTTCACTGCATCATATCTTGGTCCAGTCTGTGGAATATTCCATACAACACCTCGTGACTGGAGTGAAACTTGACATTCTTCACTGCATCATATCTTGGTCCAGTCTGTGGAATATTCCATACAACACCTCGTGACTGGAGTGAAACTTGACATTCCTCACTGCATCATCTCTTGGTCCAGTCTGTGGAATATCAGATACAACACCTCGTGACTGAAGTGAAACTTGACATTCCTCACTGCATCATCTCTTGGTCCAGTCTGTGGAATATCAGATACAACACCTCGTGACTGGAGTGAAACTTGACATTACTCACTGCATCATATCTTGGTCCAGTCTGTGGAATATCAGATACAACACCTCGTAACTCAAGTGAAACTTGACATTCCTCACTGCATCATCTCTTGGTCCAGTCTGTGGAATATCAGATACAACACCTCGTTACTGGAGTGAAACTTGACATTCCTCTCATGGTCCTGCATCATCTCTTGGTCCAGTCTGTTGAATATCGAATACAACACCTCGTGACTCAAGTGAAACTTGACATTCTTCACTGCATCATCTCTTGGTCCAGTCTGTGGAATATCAGATACAACACCTCGTGACTGGAGTGAAACTTGACATTCCTCACTGCATCATCTCTCGGTCCAGTCTGTGGAATATTCCATACAACACCTCGTGACTGGAGTGAAACTTGACATTCCCCACTGCATCATCTCTTGGTCCAGTCTGTGGAATATGAGATACAACACCTCGTGACTGAATTGAAACTTGACATTATTCACTGCATCATCTCTTGGTCCAGTCTGTGGAATATCAGATGCAACACCTCGTAACTCAAGTGAAACTTGACATTCCTCACTGCATCATCTCTTGGTCCAGTCTGTGGAATATCAGATACAACACCTTGTGACTGGAGTGAAACTTGACATTCCTCACTGCATCATCTCTTGGACGAGTCTGTGGAATATTCCATACAACACCTCGTGACTGAAGTGAAACTTGACATTCCTCACTGCATCATATCTTGGACCAGTCTGTGGGATATCAGATACAACACCTCGTGACTGGAGTGAAACTTGACATTCCTCACTGCATCATATCTTGGACCAGTCTGTGGAATATCAGATACATCACCTCGTGACTGGAGTGAAACTTGACATTCCTCACTTTATCATCTCTTGGTCCAGTCTGTGGAATATCAGATACAACACCTCGTGACTGGAGTGAAACTTGACATTCTTCACTGCATCATCTCTTGGACCAGTCTGTGGAATATCAGATACCATACCTCGTGACTGGAGTGAAACTTGACATTCCTCACTGCATCATCTCTTGGTCCAGTCTGTGGAATATTCCATACAACACCTCGTGACTGGAGTGAAACTTGACATTCCTCACTGCATCATCTCTTGGTCCAGTCTGTGGAATATCAGATACAACACCTCGTGACAGGAGTGAAACTTGACATTCCTCACTGCATCATCTCTTGGTTCAGTCTGTGGAATATCAGATACAACACCTCGTAACTCAAGTGGAAATTGACATTCCTCACTGCATCATCTCTTGGTCCAGTCTGTGGAATATGAGATACATCACCTCGTGACTGGAGTGAAGCATGACATTCCTCACTGCATCATCTCTTGGTCCAGTCTGTGGAATATCAGATACAACACCTCGTGACTGGAGTGAAACTTGACATTTTTCACTGCATCATATCTTGGTCCAGTCTGTGGAATATTCCATACAACACCTCGTGACTGGAGGGAAACTTGACATTCTTCACTGCATCATATCTTGGTCCAGTCTGTGGAATATTCCATACAACACCTCGTGACTGGAGTGAAACTTGACATTCCTCACTGCATCATCTCTTGGTCCAGTCTGTGGAATATCAGATACAACACCTCGTGACAGGAGTGAAACTTGACATTCCTCACTGCATCATCTCTTGGTTCAGTCTGTGGAATATCAGATACAACATCTCGTAACTGGAGTGAAACTTGACATTCCTCACTGCATCATCTCTTGGACCAGTCTGTGGAATATCAGATACAACACCTCGTGACTCAAGTGAAGCATGACATTCCTCACTGCATCATCTCTTGGTCCAGTCTGTGGAATATCAGATACAACACCTCGTGACTGGAGTGAAACTTGACATTTTTCACTGCATCATATCTTGGTCCAGTCTGTGGAATATTCCATACAACACCTCGTGACTGGAGGGAAACTTGACATTCTTCACTGCATCATATCTTGGTCCAGTCTGTGGAATATTCCATACAACACCTCGTGACTGGAGTGAAACTTGACATTCCTCACTGCATCATCTCTTGGACCAGTCTGTGGAATATCAGATGCAACACCTCGTGACTGGAGTGAAACTTGACATTCTTCACTGCATCATCTCTTGGACCAGTCTGTGGAATATCCCATACAACACCTCGTAACTCAAGTGAAACTTGACATTCCTCACTGCATCATCTCTTGGACCAGTCTGTGGAATATCAGATACAACACCTCGTGACTGGAGTGAAACTTGACATTCCTCACTGCATCATCTCTTGGTCCAGTCTGTGGAATATCAGATACAACACCTCGTGACTGGAGTGAAACTTGACATTCCTCACTGCATCATCTCTTGGTCCAGTCTGTGGAATATCAGATACAACACCTCGTGACTGGAGTGAAACTTGACATTCCTCACTGCATCATCTCTTGGTCCAGTCTGTGGAATATCAGATACAACACCTCGTGACTGAAGTGAAACTTGACATTCCTCACTGCATCATCTCTTGGTCCAGTCTGTGGAATATTCCCTACAACACCTCGTGACTGGAGTGATACTTGACATTCTTCACTGCATCATCTCTTGGTCCAGTCTGTGGAATATCAGATACAACACCTCGTGACTGGAGTGAAACTTGACATTCCTCACTGCATCATCTATTTTTCCAGTCTGTGGAATATCAGATACAACACCTCGTGACTGGAGTGAAACTTGACATTACTCACTGCATCATATCTTGGTCCAGTCTGTGGAATATCAGATACAACACCTCGTGACTGGAGTGAAACTTGACATTCTTCACTGCATCATCTCTTGGACCAGTCTGTGGAATATCAGATACAACACCTCGTAACTCAAGTGAAACTTGACATTCCTCACTGCATCATCTCTTGGACCAGTCTGTGGAATATCAGATACATCACCTCGTGACTGGAGTGAAACTTTACATTTCTCACTGTATCATTTCTTGGTCCAGTCTGTGGAATATCAGATACAACACCTCGTGACTGGAGTGAAACTTGACATTCTTCACTGCATCATCTCTTGGACCAGTCTGTGGAATATCGGATACCATACCTCGTGACTGGAGTGAAACTTGACATTCCTCACTGCATCATCTCTTGGTCCAGTCTGTGGAATATTCCATACAACACCTCGTGACTGGAGTGAAACTTGACATTCCTCACTGCATCATCTCTTGGTCCAGTCTGTAGAATATCAGATACAACACCTCGTGACAGGAGTGAAACTTGACATTCCTCACTGCATCATCTCTTGGTCCAGTCTGTGGAATATCAGATACAACACCTCGTAACCCAAGTGAAACAAGACATTCCTCACTGCATCATCTCTTGGTCCAGTCTGTGGAATATCAGATACAACACCTCGTAACTCAAATGAAACAAGACGCTCCTCACTGCATCATCTCTTGGTCCAGTCTGTGGAATATCAGATACAACACCTCGTGACTGGAGTGAAACTTGACATTCCTCACAGTATCATCTCTTGGTCCAGTCTGTGGAATATCAGATACAACAACTCGTGACTGGAGTGAAACTTGATATTCTTCACTGCATCATCTCTTGGACCAGTCTGTGGAATATCAGATACAACATCTCGTAACTGGAGTGAAACTTGACATTCCTCACTGCATCATCTCTTGGTCCAGTCTGTGGAATATCAGATAAAACACCTCGTGACTGGAGTGAAACTTGACATTCCTCACTGCATCATATCTTGGTCCAGTCTGTGGAATATCAGATACAACACCTCGTGACTGTAGTGAAACTTGACATTCTTCACTGCATCATCTCTTGGTCCAGTCTGTGGAATATGAGATACAACACCTCGTGACTGGAGTGAAACTTGTCATTCCTCACTGCATCATCTTTTGGTCCAGTCTGTGGAATATCAGATACAACACCTCGTGACTGGAGTGAAACTTGACTTTCCTCACTGCATCATCTCTTGGTCCAGTCTGTGGAATATCAGATACAACACCTCGTGACTGGAGTGAAACTTGACATTACTCACTGCATCATATCTTGGTCCAGTCTGTGGAATATCAGATACAACACCTCGTGACTGGAGTGAAACTTGACATTACTCACTGCATCATATCTTGGTCCAGTCTGTGGAATATCAGATACAACACCTCGTAACTCAAGTGAAACTTGACATTCCTCACTGCATCATCTCTTGGTCCAGTCTGTGGAATATCAGATACAACACCTCGTGACTGGAGGGAAACTTGACATTCTTCACTGCATCATATCTTGGTCCAGTCTGTGGAATATTCCATACAACACCTCGTGACTGGAGTGAAACTTGACATTCCTCACTGCATCATCTCTTGGTCCAGTCTGTGGAATATCAGATACAACACCTCGTGACAGGAGTGAAACTTGACATTCCTCACTGCATCATCTCTTGGTTCAGTCTGTGGAATATCAGATACAACATCTCGTAACTGGAGTGAAACTTGACATTCCTCACTGCATCATCTCTTGGACCAGTCTGTGGAATATCAGATACAACACCTCGTGACTCAAGTGAAGCATGACATTCCTCACTGCATCATCTCTTGGTCCAGTCTGTGGAATATCAGATACAACACCTCGTGACTGGAGTGAAACTTGACATTTTTCACTGCATCATATCTTGGTCCAGTCTGTGGAATATTCCATACAACACCTCGTGACTGGAGGGAAACTTGACATTCTTCACTGCATCATATCTTGGTCCAGTCTGTGGAATATTCCATACAACACCTCGTGACTGGAGTGAAACTTGACATTCCTCACTGCATCATCTCTTGGACCAGTCTGTGGAATATCAGATGCAACACCTCGTGACTGGAGTGAAACTTGACATTCTTCACTGCATCATCTCTTGGACCAGTCTGTGGAATATCCCATACAACACCTCGTAACTCAAGTGAAACTTGACATTCCTCACTGCATCATCTCTTGGACCAGTCTGTGGAATATCAGATACAACACCTCGTGACTGGAGTGAAACTTGACATTCCTCACTGCATCATCTCTTGGTCCAGTCTGTGGAATATCAGATACAACACCTCGTGACTGGAGTGAAACTTGACATTCCTCACTGCATCATCTCTTGGTCCAGTCTGTGGAATATCAGATACAACACCTCGTGACTGGAGTGAAACTTGACATTCCTCACTGCATCATCTCTTGGTCCAGTCTGTGGAATATCAGATACAACACCTCGTGACTGAAGTGAAACTTGACATTCCTCACTGCATCATCTCTTGGTCCAGTCTGTGGAATATTCCCTACAACACCTCGTGACTGGAGTGATACTTGACATTCTTCACTGCATCATCTCTTGGTCCAGTCTGTGGAATATCAGATACAACACCTCGTGACTGGAGTGAAACTTGACATTCCTCACTGCATCATCTATTTTTCCAGTCTGTGGAATATCAGATACAACACCTCGTGACTGGAGTGAAACTTGACATTACTCACTGCATCATATCTTGGTCCAGTCTGTGGAATATCAGATACAACACCTCGTGACTGGAGTGAAACTTGACATTCTTCACTGCATCATCTCTTGGACCAGTCTGTGGAATATCAGATACAACACCTCGTAACTCAAGTGAAACTTGACATTCCTCACTGCATCATCTCTTGGACCAGTCTGTGGAATATCAGATACATCACCTCGTGACTGGAGTGAAACTTTACATTTCTCACTGTATCATTTCTTGGTCCAGTCTGTGGAATATCAGATACAACACCTCGTGACTGGAGTGAAACTTGACATTCTTCACTGCATCATCTCTTGGACCAGTCTGTGGAATATCGGATACCATACCTCGTGACTGGAGTGAAACTTGACATTCCTCACTGCATCATCTCTTGGTCCAGTCTGTGGAATATTCCATACAACACCTCGTGACTGGAGTGAAACTTGACATTCCTCACTGCATCATCTCTTGGTCCAGTCTGTAGAATATCAGATACAACACCTCGTGACAGGAGTGAAACTTGACATTCCTCACTGCATCATCTCTTGGTCCAGTCTGTGGAATATCAGATACAACACCTCGTAACCCAAGTGAAACAAGACATTCCTCACTGCATCATCTCTTGGTCCAGTCTGTGGAATATCAGATACAACACCTCGTAACTCAAATGAAACAAGACGCTCCTCACTGCATCATCTCTTGGTCCAGTCTGTGGAATATCAGATACAACACCTCGTGACTGGAGTGAAACTTGACATTCCTCACAGTATCATCTCTTGGTCCAGTCTGTGGAATATCAGATACAACAACTCGTGACTGGAGTGAAACTTGATATTCTTCACTGCATCATCTCTTGGACCAGTCTGTGGAATATCAGATACAACATCTCGTAACTGGAGTGAAACTTGACATTCCTCACTGCATCATCTCTTGGTCCAGTCTGTGGAATATCAGATAAAACACCTCGTGACTGGAGTGAAACTTGACATTCCTCACTGCATCATATCTTGGTCCAGTCTGTGGAATATCAGATACAACACCTCGTGACTGTAGTGAAACTTGACATTCTTCACTGCATCATCTCTTGGTCCAGTCTGTGGAATATGAGATACAACACCTCGTGACTGGAGTGAAACTTGTCATTCCTCACTGCATCATCTTTTGGTCCAGTCTGTGGAATATCAGATACAACACCTCGTGACTGGAGTGAAACTTGACTTTCCTCACTGCATCATCTCTTGGTCCAGTCTGTGGAATATCAGATACAACACCTCGTGACTGGAGTGAAACTTGACATTACTCACTGCATCATATCTTGGTCCAGTCTGTGGAATATCAGATACAACACCTCGTGACTGGAGTGAAACTTGACATTACTCACTGCATCATATCTTGGTCCAGTCTGTGGAATATCAGATACAACACCTCGTAACTCAAGTGAAACTTGACATTCCTCACTGCATCATCTCTTGGTCCAGTCTGTGGAATATCAGATACAACACCTCGTGACTGGAGTGAAACTTGGCATTCCTCACTGCATAATCTCTTGGTCCAGTCTGTGGAATATCAGATACAACACCTCGTGACTCAAGTGAAACTTGACATTCTTCACTGCATCATCTCTTGGTCCAGTCTGTGGAATATCAGATACAACACCTCGTGACTGGAGTGAAACTTGACATTACTCACTGCATCATATCTTGGTCCAGTCTGTGGAATATCAGATACAACACCTCGTAACTCAAGTGAAACTTGACATTCCTCACTGCATCATCTCTTGGACCAGTCTGTGGAATATCAGATACATCACCTCGTGACTGGAGTGAAACTTTACATTTCTCACTGTATCATCTCTTGGTCCAGTCTGTGGAATATCAGATACAACACCTCGTGACTGGAGTGAAACTTGACATTCCTCACTGCATCATCTCTTGGTCCAGTCTGTGGAATATCAGATACAACACCTCGTGACTGGAGTGAAACTTTTATTCCTCACTGCATCATCTCTTGGTCCAGTCTGTGGAATATCAGATACAACACCTCGTGACTGGAGTGAAACTTGACATTCCTCACTGCATCATCTCTTGGTCCAGTCTGTGGAATATAAGATACAACACCTCGTGACTGAAGTGAAACTTGACATTCCTCACTGCATCATCTCTTGGTCCAGTCTGTGGAATATTCCCTACAACACCTCGTGACTGGAGTGATACTTGACATTCCTCACTGCATCATCTCTTGGTCCAGTCTGTGGAATATCAGATACAACACCTCGTGACTGGAGTGAAACTTGACATTCCTCACTGCATCATCTATTTTTCCAGTCTGTGGAATATCAGATACAACACCTCGTGAGTGGAGTGAAACTTGACATTACTCACTGCATCATATCTTGGTCCAGTCTGTGGAATATCAGATACAACACCTCGTGACTGGAGTGAAACTTGACATTCTTCACTGCATCATCTCTTGGACCAGTCTGTGGAATATCAGATACAACACCTCGTAACTCAAGTGAAACTTGACATTCCTCACTGCATCATCTCTTGGACCAGTCTATGGAATATCAGATACATCACCTCGTGACTGGAGTGAAACTTGACATTCCTCACTGCATCATCTCTTGGTCCAGTCTGTGGAATATCAGATACAACACCTCGTAACCCAAGTGAAACAAGACATTCCTCACTGCATCATCTCTTGGTCCAGTCTGTGGAATATCAGATACAACACCTCGTAACTCAAGTGGAACAAGACGCTCCTCACTGCATCATCTCTTGGTCCAGTCTGTGGAATATCATATACAACACCTCGTGACTGGGGTGAAACTTGACATTCCTCACAGTATCATCTCTTGGTCCAGTCTGTGGAATATCAGATACAACACCTCGTGACTGGAGTGGAACTTGATATTCTTCACTGCATCATCTCTTGGACCAGTCTGTGGAATATCAGATACAACATCTCGTAACTGGAGTGAAACTTGACATTCCTCACTGCATCATCTCTTGGTCCAGTCTGTGAAATATCAGATACAACACCTCGTGACTGTAGTGAAACTTGACATTCTTCACTGCATCATCTCTTGGTCCAGTCTGTGGAATATGAGATACAACACCTCGTGACTGGAGTGAAACTTGTCATTCCTCACTGCATCATCTCTTGGTCCAGTCTGTGGAATATCAGATACAACACCTCGTGACTGGAGTGAAACTTGACATTCCTCACTGCATCATCTCTTGGTCCAGTCTGTGGAATATCAGATACAACACCTCGTGACTGGAGTGAAACTTGACATTACTCACTGCATCATATCTTGGTCCAGTCTGTGGAATATCAGATACAACACCTCGTGACTGGAGTGAAACTTGACATTACTCACTGCATCATGTCTTGGTCCAGTCTGTGGAATATCAGATACAACACCTCGTAACTCAAGTGAAACTTGACATTCCTCACTGCATCATCTCTTGGTCCAGTCTGTGGAATATCAGATACAACACCTCGTGACTGGAGTGAAACTTGGCATTCCTCACTGCATCATCTCTTGGTCCAGTCTGTGGAATATCAGATACAACACCTCGTGACCCAAGTGAAACTTGACATTCTTCACTGCATCATCTCTTGGTCCAGTCTGTGGAATATCAGATACAACACCTCGTGACTGGAGTGAAACTTGACATTCCTCACTGCATCATCTCTTGGTCCAGTCTGTGGAATATCAGATACAACACCTCGTGACTGGAGTGAAACTTGACATTCCTCACTGCATCATCTCTTGGTCCAGTCTGTGGAATATCAGAAACAACACCTCGTGACTGGAGTGAAACTTGACATTCCTCACTGCATCATCTCTTGGTCCAGTCTGTGGAATATCAGATACAACACCTCGTGACTGGAGTGAAACTTGACATTCCTCACTGCATCATCTCTTGGTCCAGTCTTTGAAATATCAGATGCAACACCTCGTAAATCAAGTGAAACTTGACATTCTTCACTGCATCATCTCTTGGTCCAGTCTGTGGAATATGAGATACAACACCTCGTGACTGAATTGAAACTTGACATTATCCACTGCATCATATCTTGGTCCAGTCTGTGGAATATCAGTTGCAACACCTCGTAAATCAAGTGAAACTTGACATTCCTCACTGCATCATCTCTTGGTCCAGTCTGTGGAATATCAGATACAACACCTCGTGACTGGAGTGAAACTTGAAATTCCTCACTGCATCATCTCTTGGACGAGTCTGTGGAATATTCCATACAACACCTCGTGACTGAAGTGGAACTTGACATTCCTCACTGCATCATATCTTGGACCAGTCTGTGGAATATCAGATACAACACCTCGTGACTGGAGTGAAACTTGACATTCCTCACTGCATCATATCTTGGACCAGTCTGTGGAATATCAGATACCATACCTCGTGACTGGAGTGAAACTTGACATTCCCCACTGCATCATCTCATGGTCCAGTCTGTGGAATATTCCATACAACACCTCGTGACTGGAGTGAAACTTGACATTCCTCACTGCATCATCTCTTGGTCCAGTCTGTGGAATATCAGAAACAACACCTCGTGACTGGAGTGAAACTTGACATTCCTCACTGCATCATCTCTTGGTCCAGTCTGTGGAATATCAGATACAACACCTCGTGACTGGAGTGAAACTTGACATTCCTCACTGCATCATCTCTTGGTCCAGTCTGTGGAATATCAGATACATCACCTCGTGACTGGAGTGAAACTTTACATTTCTCACTGTATTATCTCTTGGTCCAGTCTGTGGAATATCAGATACAACACCTCGTGACTGGAGTGAAACTTGACATTCTTCACTGCATCATCTCTTGGACCAGTCTGTGGAATATCGGATACCATACCTCGTAACTGGAGTGAAACTTGACATTCCTCACTGCATCATCTCTTGGTCCAGTCTGTGGAATATTCCATACAACACCTAGTGACTGGAGTGAAACTTGACATTCCTCACTGCATCATCTCTTGGTCCAGTCTGTGGAATATCAGATACAACACCTCGTGACAGGAGTGAAACTTGACATTCCTCACTGCATCATTTCTTGGTCCAGTCTGTGGAATATCAGATACAACACCTCGTAACCCAAGTGAAACAAGACATTCCTCACTGCATCATCTCTTGGTCCAGTCTGTGGAATATCAGATACAACACCTCGTAACTCAAGTGAAACAAGACGCTCCTCACTGCATCATCTCTTGGTCCAGTCTGTGGAATATCAGATACAACACCTCGTGACTGGAGTGAAACTTGACATTCCTCACAGTATCATCTCTTGGTCCAGTCTGTGGAATATCAGATACAACACCTCGTGACTGGAGTGAAACTTGATATTCTCCACTGCATCATCTCTTGGACCAGTCTGTGGAATATCAGATACAACATCTCGTAACTGGAGTGAAACTTGACATTCCTCACTGCATCATCTCTTGGACCAGTCTGTGGAATATCAGATACAACACCTCGTGACTCAAGTGAAGCATGACATTCCTCACTGCATCATCTCTTGGTCCAGTCTGTGGGATATCAGATACAACACCTCGTGACTGAAGTGAAACTTGACATTCTTCACTGCATCATATCTTGGTCCAGTCTGTGGAATATTCCATACAACACCTCGTGACTGGAGTGAAACTTGACATTCTTCACTGCATCATATCTTGGTCCAGTCTGTGGAATATTCCATACAACACCTCGTGACTGGAGTGAAACTTGACATTCCTCACTGCATCATCTCTTGGTCCAGTCTGTGGAATATCAGATACAACACCTCGTGACTGAAGTGAAACTTGACATTCCTCACTGCATCATCTCTTGGTCCAGTCTGTGGAATATCAGATACAACACCTCGTGACTGGAGTGAAACTTGACATTACTCACTGCATCATATCTTGGTCCAGTCTGTGGAATATCAGATACAACACCTCGTAACTCAAGTGAAACTTGACATTCCTCACTGCATCATCTCTTGGTCCAGTCTGTGGAATATCAGATACAACACCTCGTTACTGGAGTGAAACTTGACATTCCTCTCATGGTCCTGCATCATCTCTTGGTCCAGTCTGTGGAATATCGAATACAACACCTCGTGACTCAAGTGAAACTTGACATTCTTCACTGCATCATCTCTTGGTCCAGTCTGTGGAATATCAGATACAACACCTCGTGACTGGAGTGAAACTTGACATTCCTCACTGCATCATCTCTCGGTCCAGTCTGTGGAATATTCCATACAACACCTCGTGACTGGAGTGAAACTTGACATTCCTCACTGCATCATCTCTTGGTCCAGTCTGTGGAATATGAGATACAACACCTCGTGACTGAATTGAAACTTGACATTATTCACTGCATCATCTCTTGGTCCAGTCTGTGGAATATCAGATGCAACACCTCGTAACTCAAGTGAAACTTGACATTCCTCACTGCATCATCTCTTGGTCCAGTCTGTGGAATATCAGATACAACACCTTGTGACTGGAGTGAAACTTGACATTCCTCACTGCATCATCTCTTGAACGAGTCTGTGGAATATTCCATACAACACCTCGTGACTGAAGTGAAACTTGACATTCCTCACTGCATCATATCTTGGACCAGTCTGTGGAATATCAGATACAACACCTCGTGACTGGAGTGAAACTTGACATTCCTCACTGCATCACATCTTGGACCAGTCTGTGGAATATCAGATACATCACCTCGTGACTGGAGTGAAACTTGACATTCCTCACTGTGTCATCTCTTGGTCCAGTCTGTGGAATATCAGATACAACACCTCGTGACTGGAGTGAAACTTGACATTCTTCACTGCATCATCTCTTGGACCAGTCTGTGGAATATCAGATACCATACCTAGTGACTGGAGTGAAACTTGACATTCCTCACTGCATCATCTCTTGGTCGAGTCTGTGGAATATTCCATACAACACCTCGTGACTGGAGTGAAACTTGACATTCCTCACTGCATCATCTCTTGGTCCAGTCTGTGGAATATCAGATACAACACCTCGTGACAGGAGTGAAACTTGACATTCCTCACTGCATCATCTCTTGGTTCAGTCTGTGGAATATCAGATACAACACCTCGTAACTCAAGTGGAACTTGACATTCCTCACTGCATCATCTCTTGGTCCAGTCTGTGGAATATGAGATACATCACCTCGTGACTGGAGTGAAACTTGACATTCCTCACAGTATCATCTCTTGGTCCAGTCTGTGGAATATCAGATACAACACCTCGTGACTGGAGTGAAACTTGACATTCTTCACTGCATCATCTCTTGGACCTGTCTGTGGAATATCAGATACAACATCTCGTAACTGGAGTGAAACTTGACATTCCTCACTGCATCATCTCTTGGACCAGTCTGTGGAATATCAGATACAACACCTCGTGACTCAAGTGAAGCATGACATTCCTCACTGCATCATCTCTTGGTCCAGTCTGTGGAATATCAGATACAACACCTCGTGACTGGAGTGAAACTTGACATTCTTCACTGCATCATATCTTGGTCCAGTCTGTGGAATATTCCATACAACACCTCGTGACTGGAGGGAAACTTGACATTCTGCACTGCATCATATCTTGGTCCAGTCTGTGGAATATTCCATACAACACCTCGTGACTGGAGTGAAACTTGACATTCCTCACTGCATCATCTCTTGGACCAGTCTGTGGAATATCAGATACAACACCTCGTGACTGGAGTGAAACTTGACATTCCTCACTGCATCATCTCTTGGTCCAGTCTGTGGAATATCAGATACAACACCTCGTGACTGGAGTGAAACTTGACATTCCTCACTGCATCATCTCTTGGTCCAGTCTGTGGAATATCAGATACAACACCTCGTGACTGGAGTGAAACTTGACATTCCTCACTGCATCATCTCTTGGTCCAGTCTGTGGAATATCAGATACAACACCTCGTGACTGAAGTGAAACTTGACATTCCTCACTGCATCATCTCTTGGTCCAGTCTGTGGAATATTCCCTACAACACCTCGTGACTGGAGTGATACTTGACATTCTTCACTGCATCATCTCTTGGTCCAGTCTGTGGAATATCAGATACAACACCTCGTGACTGGAGTGAAACTTGACATTCCTCACTGCATCATCTATTTTTCCAGTCTGTGGAATATCAGATACAACACCTCGTGACTGGAGTGAAACTTGACATTACTCACTGCATCATATCTTGGTCCAGTCTGTGGAATATCAGATACAACACCTCGTGACTGGAGTGAAACTTGACATTCTTCACTGCATCATCTCTTGGACCAGTCTGTGGAATATCAGATACAACACCTCGTAACTCAAGTGAAACTTGATATTCTTCACTGCATCATCTCTTGGACCAGTCTGTGGAATATCAGATACAACACCTCGTGACTGGAGTGATACTTGACATTCTTCACTGCATCATCTCTTGGTCCAGTCTGTGGAATATCAGATACAACACCTCGTAACCCAAGTGAAACAAGACATTCCTCACTGCATCATCTCTTGGTCCAGTCTGTGGAATATCAGATACAACACCTCGTAACTCAAGTGAAACAAGACGCTCCTCACTGCATCATCTCTTGGTCCAGTCTGTGGAATATCAGATACAACACCTCGTGACTGGAGTGAAACTTGACATTCCTCACAGTATCATCTCTTGGTCCAGTCTGTGGAATATCAGATACAACACCTCGTGACTGGAGTGAAACTTGATATTCTTCACTGCATCATCTCTTGGACCAGTCTGTGGAATATCAGATACAACATCTCGTAACTGGAGTGAAACTTGACATTCCTCACTGCATCATCTCTTGGACCAGTCTGTGGAATATCAGATACAACACCTCGTGACTCAAGTGAAGCATGACATTCCTCACTGCATCATCTCTTGGTCCAGTCTGTGGGATATCAGATACAACACCTCGTGACTGAAGTGAAACTTGACATTCTTCACTGCATCATATCTTGGTCCAGTCTGTGGAATATTCCATACAACACCTCGTGACTGGAGTGAAACTTGACATTCTTCACTGCATCATTTCTTGGTCCAGTCTGTGGAATATTCCATACAACACCTCGTGACTGGAGTGAAACTTGACATTCCTCACTGCATCATCTCTTGGTCCAGTCTGTGGAATATCAGATACAACACCTCGTGACTGAAGTGAAACTTGACATTCCTCACTGCATCATCTCTTGGTCCAGTCTGTGGAATATCAGATACAACACCTCGTGACTGGAGTGAAACTTGACATTACTCACTGCATCATATCTTGGTCCAGACTGTGGAATATCAGATACAACACCTCGTAACTCAAGTGAAACTTGACATTGCTCACTGCATCATCTCTTGGTCCAGTCTGTGGAATATCAGATACAACACCTCGTTACTGGAGTGAAACTTGACATTCCTCACTGCATCATCTCTTGGTCCAGTCTGTGGAATATCGAATACAACACCTCGTGACTCAAGTGAAACTTGACATTCTTCACTGCATCATCTCTTGGTCCAGTCTGTGGAATATCAGATACAGCACCTCGTGACTGGAGTGAAACTTGACATTCCTCACTGCATCATCTCTCGGTCCAGTCTGTGGAATATTCCATACAACACCTCGTGACTGGAGTGAAACTTGACATTCCTCACTGCATCATCTCTTGGTCCAGTCTGTGGAATATGAGATACAACACCTCGTGACTGAATTGAAACTTGACATTATTCACTGCATCATCTCTTGGTCCAGTCTGTGGAATATCAGATGCAACACCTCGTAACTCAAGTGAAACTTGACATTCCTCACTGCATCATCTCTTGGTCCAGTCTGTGGAATATCAGATACAACACCTTGTGACTGGAGTGAAACTTGACATTCCTCACTGCATCATCTCTTGGACGAGTCTGTGGAATATTCCATACAACACCTCGTGACTGAAGTGAAACTTGACATTCCTCACTGCATCATATCTTGGACCAGTCTGTGGAATATCAGATACAACACCTCGTGACTGGAGTGAAACTTGACATTCCTCACTGCATCATATCTTGGACCAGTCTGTGGAATATCAGATACATCACCTCGTGACTGGAGTGAAACTTGACATTCCTCACTGTATCATCTCTTGGTCCAGTCTGTGGAATATCAGATACAACACCTGGTGACTGGAGTGAAACTTGACATTCTTCACTGCATCATCTCTTGGACCAGTCTGTGGAATATCAGATACCATACCTCGTGACTGGAGTGAAACTTGACATTCCTCACTGCATCATCTCTTGGTCCAGTCTGTGGAATATTCCATACAACACCTCGTGACTGGAGTGAAACTTGACATTCCTCACTGCATCATCTCTTGGTCCAGTCTGTGGAATATCAGATACAACACCTCGTGACAGGAATGAAACTTGACATTCCTCACTGCATCATCTCTTGGTTCAGTCTGTGGAATATCAGATACAACACCTCGTAACTCAAGTGGAACTTGACATTCCTCACTGCATCATCTCTTGGTCCAGTCTGTGGAATATGAGATACATCACCTCGTGACTGGAGTGAAACTTGACATTCCTCACAGTATCATCTCTTGGTCCAGTCTGTGGAATATCAGATACAACACCCCGTGACTGGAGTGAAACTTGACATTCTTCACTGCATCATCTCTTGGACCTGTCTGTGGAATATCAGATACAACATCTCGTAACTGGAGTGAAACTTGACATTCCTCACTGCATCATCTCTTGGACCAGTCTGTGGAATATCAGATACAACACCTCGTGACTCAAGTGAAGCATGACATTCCTCACTGCATCATCTCTTGGTCCAGTCTGTGGAATATCAGATACAACACCTCGTGACTGGAGTGAAACTTGACATTCTTCACTGCATCATATCTTGGTCCAGTCTGTGGAATATTCCATACAACACCTCGTGACTGGAGGGAAACTTGACATTCTTCACTGCATCATATCTTGGTCCAGTCTGTGGAATATTCCATACAACACCTCGTGACTGGAGTGAAACTTGACATTCCTCACTGCATCATCTCTTGGACCAGTCTGTGGAATATCAGATGCAACACCTCGTGACTGGAGTGAAACTTGACATTCTTCACTGCATCATCTCTTGGACCAGTCTGTGGAATATCCCATACAACACCTCGTAACTCAAGTGAAACTTGACATTCCTCACTGCATCATCTCTTGGACCAGTCTGTGGAATATCAGATACAACACCTCGTGACTGGAGTGAAACTTGACATTCCTCACTGCATCATCTCTTGGTCCAGTCTGTGGAATATCAGATACAACACCTCGTGACTGGAGTGAAACTTGACATTCCTCACTGCATCATCTCTTGGTCCAGTCTGTGGAATATCAGATACAACACCTCGTGACTGGAGTGAAACTTGACATTCCTCACTGCATCATCTCTTGGTCCAGTCTGTGGAATATCAGATACAACACCTCGTGACTGAAGTGAAACTTGACATTCCTCACTGCATCATCTCTTGGTCCAGTCTGTGGAATATTCCCTACAACACCTCGTGACTGGAGTGATACTTGACATTCTTCACTGCATCATCTCTTGGTCCAGTCTGTGGAATATCAGATACAACACCTCGTGACTGGAGTGAAACTTGACATTCCTCACTGCATCATCTATTTTTCCAGTCTGTGGAATATCAGATACAACACCTCGTGACTGGAGTGAAACTTGACATTACTCACTGCATCATATCTTGGTCCAGTCTGTGGAATATCAGATACAACACCTCGTGACTGGAGTGAAACTTGACATTCTTCACTGCATCATCTCTTAGACCAGTCTGTGGAATATCAGATACAACACCTCGTAACTCAAGTGAAACTTGACATTCCTCACTGCTTCATCTCTTGGACCAGTCTGTGGAATATCAGATACATCACCTCGTGACTGGAGTGAAACTTTACATTTCTCACTGTATCATTTCTTGGTCCAGTCTGTGGAATATCAGATACAACACCTCGTGACTGGAGTGAAACTTGACATTCTTCACTGCATCATCTCTTGGACCAGTCTGTGGAATATCGGATACCATACCTCGTGACTGGAGTGAAACTTGACATTCCTCACTGCATCATCTCTTGGTCCAGTCTGTGGAATATTCCATACAACACCTCGTGACTGGAGTGAAACTTGACATTCCTCACTGCATCATCTCTTGGTCCAGTCTGTAGAATATCAGATACAACACCTCGTGACAGGAGTGAAACTTGACATTCCTCACTGCATCATCTCTTGGTCCAGTCTGTGGAATATCAGATACAACACCTCGTAACCCAAGTGAAACAAGACATTCCTCACTGCATCATCTCTTGGTCCAGTCTGTGGAATATCAGATACAACACCTCGTAACTCAAGTGAAACAAGACGCTCCTCACTGCATCATCTCTTGGTCCAGTCTGTGGAATATCAGATACAACACCTCGTGACTGGAGTGAAACTTGACATTCCTCACAGTATCATCTCTTGGTCCAGTCTGTGGAATATCAGATACAACACCTCGTGACTGGAGTGAAACTTGATATTCTTCACTGCATCATCTCTTGGACCAGTCTGTGGAATATCAGATACAACATCTCGTAACTGGAGTGAAACTTGACATTCCTCACTGCATCATCTCTTGGACCAGTCTGTGGAATATCAGATACAACACCTCGTGACTCAAGTGAAGCATGACATTCCTCACTGCATCATCTCTTGGTCCAGTCTGTGGGATATCAGATACAACACCTCGTGACTGAAGTGAAACTTGACATTCTTCACTGCATCATATCTTGGTCCAGTCTGTGGAATATTCCATACAACACCTCGTGACTGGAGTGAAACTTGACATTCTTCACTGCATCATATCTTGGTCCAGTCTGTGGAATATTCCATACAACACCTGGTGACTGGAGTGAAACTTGACATTCCTCACTGCATCATCTCTTGGTCCAGTCTGTAGAATATCAGATACAACACCTCGTGACAGGAGTGAAACTTGACATTCCTCACTGCATCATCTCTTGGTCCAGTCTGTGGGATATCAGATACAACACCTCGTGACTGAAGTGAAACTTGACATTCTTCACTGCATCATATCTTGGTCCAGTCTGTGGAATATTCCATACAACACCTCGTGACAGGAGTGAAACTTGACATTCCTCACTGCATCATCTCTTGGTCCAGTCTGTGGAATATCAGATACAACACCTCGTAACCCAAGTGAAACAAGACATTCTTCACTGCATCATCTCTTGGTCCAGTCTGTGGAATATCAGATACAACACCTCGTAACTCAAGTGAAACAAGACGCTCCTCACTGCATCATCTCTTGGTCCAGTCTGTGGAATATCAGATACAACACCTCGTGACTGGAGTGAAACTTGACATTCCTCACAGTATCATCTCTTGGTCCAGTCTGTGGAATATCAGATACAACACCTCGTGACTGGAGTGAAACTTGATATTCTTCACTGCATCATCTCTTGGACCAGTCTGTGGAATATCAGATACAACATCTCGTAACTGGAGTGAAACTTGACATTCCTCACTGCATCATCTCTTGGACCAGTCTGTGGAATATCAGATACAACACCTCGTGACTCAAGTGAAGCATGACATTCCTCACTGCATCATCTCTTGGTCCAGTCTGTGGGATATCAGATACAACACCTCGTGACTGAAGTGAAACTTGACATTCTTCAATGCATCATATCTTGGTCCAGTCTGTGGAATATCAGATACAACACCTCGTAACCCAAGTGAAACAAGACATTCTTCACTGCATCATCTCTTGGTCCAGTCTGTGGAATATCAGATACAACACCTCGTAACTCAAGTGAAACAAGACGCTCCTCACTGCATCATATCTTGGTCCAGACTGTGGAATATCAGATACAACACCTCGTAACTCAAGTGAAACTTGACATTCCTCACTGCATCATCTCTTGGTCCAGTCTGTGGAATATCAGATACAACACCTCGTTACTGGAGTGGAACTTGACATTCCTCACTGCATCATCTCTTGGTCCAGTCTGTGGAATATCGAATACAACACCTCGTGACTCAAGTGAAACTTGACATTCTTCACTGCATCATCTCTTGGTCCAGTCTGTGGAATATCAGATACAACACCTCGTGACTGGAGTGAAACTTGACATTCCTCACTGCATCATCTCTCGGTCCAGTCTGTGGAATATTCCATACAACACCTCGTGACTGGAGTGAAACTTGACATTCCTCACTGCATCATCTCTTGGTCCAGTCTGTGGAATATGAGATACAGCACCTCGTGACTGAATTGAAACTTGACATTATTCACTGCATCATCTCTTGGTCCAGTCTGTGGAATATCAGATGCAACACCTCGTAACTCAAGTGAAACTTGACATTCCTCACTGCATCATCTCTTGGTCCAGTCTGTGGAATATCAGATACAACACCTTGTGACTGGAGTGAAACTTGACATTCCTCACTGCATCATCTCTTGGACGAGTCTGTGGAATATTCCATACAACACCTCGTGACTGAAGTGAAACTTGACATTCCTCACTGCATCATATCTTGGACCAGTCTGTGGAATATCAGATACAACACCTCGTGACTGGAGTGAAACTTGACATTCCTCACTGCATCATATCTTGGACCAGTCTGTGGAATATCAGATACATCACCTCGTGACTGGAGTGAAACTTGACATTCCTCACTGCATCATCTCTTGGTCCAGTCTGTGGAATATCAGATACAACACCTCGTGACAGGAGTGAAACTTGACATTCCTCACTGCATCATCTCTTGGTTCAGTCTGTGGAATATCAGATACAACACCTCGTAACTCAAGTGGAACTTGACATTCCTCACTGCATCATCTCTTGGTCCAGTCTGTGGAATATGAGATACATCACCTCGTGACTGGAGTGAAACTTGACATTCCTCACAGTATCATCTCTTGGTCCAGTCTGTGGAATATCAGATACAACACCTCGTGACTGGAGTGAAACTTGACATTCTTCACTGCATCATCTCTTGGACCTGTCTGTGGAATATCAGATACAACATCTCGTAACTGGAGTGAAACTTGACATTCCTCACTGCATCATCTCTTGGACCAGTCTGTGGAATATCAGATACAACACCTCGTGACTCAAGTGAAGCATGACATTCCTCACTGCATCATCTCTTGGTCCAGTCTGTGGAATATCAGATACAACACCTCGTGACTGGAGTGAAACTTGACAATCTTCACTGCATCATATCTTGGTCCAGTCTGTGGACTATTCCATACAACACCTCGTGACTGGAGGGAAACTTGACATTCTTCACTGCATCATATCTTGGTCCAGTCTGTGGAATATTCCATACAACACCTCGTGACTGGAGTGAAACTTGACATTCCTCACTGCATCATCTCTTGGACCAGTCTGTGGAATATCAGATGCAACACCTCGTGACTGGAGTGAAACTTGACATTCTTCACTGCATCATCTCTTGGACCAGTCTGTGGAATATTCCATACAACACCTCGTAACTCAAGTGAAACTTGACATTCCTCACTGCATCATCTCTTGGACCAGTCTGTGGAATATCAGATACAACACCTCGTGACTGGAGTGAAACTTTACATTCCTCACTGCATCATCTCTTGGTCCAGTCTGTGGAATATTCCCTACAACACCTCGTGACTGGAGTGATACTTGACATTCTTCACTGCATCATCTCTTGGTCCAGTCTGTGGAATATCAGATACAACACCTCGTGACTGGAGTGAAACTTGACATTCCTCACTGCATCATCTATTTTTCCAGTCTGTGGAATATCAGATACAACACCTCGTGACTGGAGTGAAAATCGACATTACTCACTGCATCATATCTTGGTCCAGTCTGTGGAATATCAGATACAACACCTCGTAACTCAAGTGAATCTTGACATTCCTCACTGCATCATCTCTTGGTCCAGTCTGTGGAATATCAGATACAACACCTCGTGACTGGAGTGAAACTTGACATTACTCACTGCATCATATCTTGGTCCAGTCTGTGGAATATCAGATACAACACCTCGTGACTGGAGTGAAACTTGACATTACTCACTGCATCATATCTTGGTCCAGTCTGTGGAATATCAGATACAACACCTCGTAACTCAAGTGAAACTTGACATTCCTCACTGCATCATCTCTTGGTCCAGTCTGTGGAATATCAGATACAACACCTCGTGATTGGAGTGAAACTTGACATTACTCACCGCATCATATCTTGGTCCAGTCTGTGGAATATCAGATACAACACCTCGTAACTCAAGTGAAACTTGACATTCCTCACTGCATCATCTCCTGGTCCAGTCTGTGGAATATCAGATACAACACCTCGTTACTGGAGTGAAACTTGACATTCCTCTCATGGTCCTGCATCATCTCTTGGTCCAGTCTGTGGAATATCGAATACAACACCTCGTGACTCAAGTGAAACTTGACATTCTTCACTGCATCATCTCTTGGTCCAGTCTGTGGAATATCAGATACAACACCTCGTGACTGGAGTGAAACTTGACATTCCTCACTGCATCATCTCTCGGTCCAGTCTGTGGAATATTCCATACAACACCTCGTGACTGGAGTGAAACTTGACATTCCTCACTGCATCATCTCTTGGTCCAGTCTGTGGAATATGAGATACAACACCTCGTGACTGAATTGAAACTTGACATTATTCACTGCATCATCTCTTGGTCCAGTCTGTGGAATATCAGATGCAACACCTCGTAACTCAAGTGAAACTTGACATTCCTCACTGCATCATCTCTTGGTCCAGTCTGTGGAATATCAGATACAACACCTTATGACTGGAGTGAAACTTGACATTCCTCACTGCATCATCTCTTGGACGAGTCTGTGGAATATTCCATACAACACCTCGTGACTGAAGTGAAACTTGACATTCCTCACTGCATCATATCTTGGACCAGTCTGTGGAATATCAGATACAACACCTCGTGACTGGAGTGAAACTTGACATTCCTCACTGCATCATATCTTGGACCAGTCTGTGGAATATCAGATACATCACCTCGTGACTGGAGTGAAACTTGACATTCCTCACTGTATCATCTCTTGGTCCAGTCTGTGGAATATCAGATACAACACCCTCTGACTGGAGTGAAACTTGACATTCTTCACTGCATCATCTCTTGGACCAGTCTGTGGAATATCAGATACCATACCTCGTGACTGGAGTGAAACTTGACATTCCTCACTGCATCATCTCTTGGTCCAGTCTGTGGAATATTCCATACAACACCTCGTGACTGGAGTGAAACTTGACATTCCTCACTGCATCATCTCTTGGTCCAGTCTGTGGAATATCAGATACAACACCTCGTGACAGGAGTGAAACTTGACATTCCTCACTGCATCATCTCTTGGTTCAGTCTGTGGAATATCAGATACAACACCTCGTAACTCAAGTGGAACTTGACATTCCTCACTGCATCATCTCTTGGTCCAGTCTGTGGAATATGAGATACATCACCTCGTGACTGGAGTGAAACTTGACATTCCTCACAGTATCATCTCTTGGACCAGTCTGTGGAATATCAGATACAACACCCCGTGACTGGAGTGAAACTTGACATTCTTCACTGCATCATCTCTTGGACCTGTCTGTGGAATATCAGATACAACATCTCGTAACTGGAGTGAAACTTGACATTCCTCACTGCATCATCTCTTGGACCAGTCTGTGGAATATCAGATACAACACCTCGTGACTCAAGTGAAGCATGACATTCCTCACTGCATCATCTCTTGGTCCAGTCTGTGGAATATCAGATACAACACCTCGTGACTGGAGTGAAACTTGACATTCCTCACTGCATCATCTCTTGGACCAGTCTGTGGAATATCAGATGCAACACCTCGTGACTGGAGTGAAACTTGACATTCTTCACTGCATCATCTCTTGGACCAGTCTGTGGAATATCCCATACAACACCTCGTAACTCAAGTGAAACTTGACATTCCTCACTGCATCATCTCTTGGACCAGTCTGTGGAATATCAGATACAACACCTCGTGACTGGAGTGAAACTTGACATTCCTCACTGCATCATCTCTTGGTCCAGTCTGTGGAATATCAGATACAACACCTCGTGACTGGAGTGAAACTTGACATTCCTCACTGCATCATCTCTTGGTCCAGTCTGTGGAATATCAGATACAACACCTCGTGACTGGAGTGAAACTTGACATTCCTCACTGCATCATCTCTTGGTCCAGTCTGTGGAATATCAGATACAACACCTCGTGACTGAAGTGAAACTTGACATTCCTCACTGCATCATCTCTTGGTCCAGTCTGTGGAATATTCCCTACAACACCTCGTGACTGGAGTGATACTTGACATTCTTCACTGCATCATCTCTTGGTCCAGTCTGTGGAATATCAGATACAACACCTCGTGACTGGAGTGAAACTTGACATTCCTCACTGCATCATCTATTTTTCCAGTCTGTGGAATATCAGATACAACACCTCGTGACTGGAGTGAAACTTGACATTACTCACTGCATCATATCTTGGTCCAGTCTGTGGAATATCAGATACAACACCTCGTGACTGGAGTGAAACTTGACATTCGTCACTGCATCATCTCTTAGACCAGTCTGTGGAATATCAGATACAACACCTCGTAACTCAAGTGAAACTTGACATTCCTCACTGCTTCATCTCTTGGACCAGTCTGTGGAATATCAGATACATCACCTCGTGACTGGAGTGAAACTTTACATTTCTCACTGTATCATTTCTTGGTCCAGTCTGTGGAATATCAGATACAACACCTCGTGACTGGAGTGAAACTTGACATTCTTCACTGCATCATCTCTTGGACCAGTCTGTGGAATATCGGATACCATACCTCGTGACTGGAGTGAAACTTGACATTCCTCACTGCATCATCTCTTGGTCCAGTCTGTGGAATATTCCATACAACACCTCGTGACTGGAGTGAAACTTGACATTCCTCACTGCATCATCTCTTGGTCCAGTCTGTAGAATATCAGATACAACACCTCGTGACAGGAGTGAAACTTGACATTCCTCACTGCATCATCTCTTGGTCCAGTCTGTGGAATATCAGATACAACACCTCGTAACCCAAGTGAAACAAGACATTCCTCACTGCATCATCTCTTGGTCCAGTCTGTGGAATATCAGATACAACACCTCGTAACTCAAGTGAAACAAGACGCTCCTCACTGCATCATCTCTTGGTCCAGTCTGTGGAATATCAGATACAACACCTCGTGACTGGAGTGAAACTTGACATTCCTCACAGTATCATCTCTTGGTCCAGTCTGTGGAATATCAGATACAACACCTCGTGACTGGAGTGAAACTTGATATTCTTCACTGCATCATCTCTTGGACCAGTCTGTGGAATATCAGATACAACATCTCGTAACTGGAGTGAAACTTGACATTCCTCACTGCATCATCTCTTGGACCAGTCTGTGGAATATCAGATACAACACCTCGTGACTCAAGTGAAGCATGACATTCCTCACTGCATCATCTCTTGGTCCAGTCTGTGGGATATCAGATACAACACCTCGTGACTGAAGTGAAACTTGACATTCTTCACTGCATCATATCTTGGTCCAGTCTGTGGAATATTCCATACAACACCTCGTGACTGGAGTGAAACTTGACATTCTTCACTGCATCATATCTTGGTCCAGTCTGTGGAATATTCCATACAACACCTCGTGACTGGAGTGAAACTTGACATTCCTCACTGCATCATCTCTTGGTCCAGTCTGTAGAATATCAGATACAACACCTCGTGACAGGAGTGAAACTTGACATTCCTCACTGCATCATCTCTTGGTCCAGTCTGTGGGATATCAGATACAACACCTCGTGACTGAAGTGAAACTTGACATTCTTCACTGCATCATATCTTGGTCCAGTCTGTGGAATATTCCATACAACACCTCGTGACAGGAGTGAAACTTGACATTCCTCACTGCATCATCTCTTGGTCCAGTCTGTGGAATATCAGATACAACACCTCGTAACCCAAGTGAAACAAGACATTCTTCACTGCATCATCTCTTGGTCCAGTCTGTGGAATATCAGATACAACACCTCGTAACTCAAGTGAAACAAGACGCTCCTCACTGCATCATCTCTTGGTCCAGTCTGTGGAATATCAGATACAACACCTCGTGACTGGAGTGAAACTTGACATTCCTCACAGTATCATCTCTTGGTCCAGTCTGTGGAATATCAGATACAACACCTCGTGACTGGAGTGAAACTTGATATTCTTCACTGCATCATCTCTTGGACCAGTCTGTGGAATATCAGATACAACATCTCGTAACTGGAGTGAAACTTGACATTCCTCACTGCATCATCTCTTGGACCAGTCTGTGGAATATCAGATACAACACCTCGTGACTCAAGTGAAGCATGACATTCCTCACTGCATCATCTCTTGGTCCAGTCTGTGGGATATCAGATACAACACCTCGTGACTGAAGTGAAACTTGACATTCTTCACTGCATCATATCTTGGTCCAGTCTGTGGAATATCAGATACAACACCTCGTAACCCAAGTGAAACAAGACATTCTTCACTGCATCATCTCTTGGTCCAGTCTGTGGAATATCAGATACAACACCTCGTAACTCAAGTGAAACAAGACGCTCCTCACTGCATCATATCTTGGTCCAGACTGTGGAATATCAGATACAACACCTCGTAACTCAAGTGAAACTTGACATTCCTCACTGCATCATCTCTTGGTCCAGTCTGTGGAATATCAGATACAACACCTCGTTACTGGAGTGGAACTTGACATTCCTCACTGCATCATCTCTTGGTCCAGTCTGTGGAATATCGAATACAACACCTCGTGACTCAAGTGAAACTTGACATTCTTCACTGCATCATCTCTTGGTCCAGTCTGTGGAATATCAGATACAACACCTCGTGACTGGAGTGAAACTTGACATTCCTCACTGCATCATCTCTCGGTCCAGTCTGTGGAATATTCCATACAACACCTCGTGACTGGAGTGAAACTTGACATTCCTCACTGCATCATCTCTTGGTCCAGTCTGTGGAATATGAGATACAGCACCTCGTGACTGAATTGAAACTTGACATTATTCACTGCATCATCTCTTGGTCCAGTCTGTGGAATATCAGATGCAACACCTCGTAACTCAAGTGAAACTTGACATTCCTCACTGCATCATCTCTTGGTCCAGTCTGTGGAATATCAGATACAACACCTTGTGACTGGAGTGAAACTTGACATTCCTCACTGCATCATCTCTTGGACGAGTCTGTGGAATATTCCATACAACACCTCGTGACTGAAGTGAAACTTGACATTCCTCACTGCATCATATCTTGGACCAGTCTGTGGAATATCAGATACAACACCTCGTGACTGGAGTGAAACTTGACATTCCTCACTGCATCATATCTTGGACCAGTCTGTGGAATATCAGATACATCACCTCGTGACTGGAGTGAAACTTGACATTCCTCACTGCATCATCTCTTGGTCCAGTCTGTGGAATATCAGATACAACACCTCGTGACAGGAGTGAAACTTGACATTCCTCACTGCATCATCTCTTGGTTCAGTCTGTGGAATATCAGATACAACACCTCGTAACTCAAGTGGAACTTGACATTCCTCACTGCATCATCTCTTGGTCCAGTCTGTGGAATATGAGATACATCACCTCGTGACTGGAGTGAAACTTGACATTCCTCACAGTATCATCTCTTGGTCCAGTCTGTGGAATATCAGATACAACACCTCGTGACTGGAGTGAAACTTGACATTCTTCACTGCATCATCTCTTGGACCTGTCTGTGGAATATCAGATACAACATCTCGTAACTGGAGTGAAACTTGACATTCCTCACTGCATCATCTCTTGGACCAGTCTGTGGAATATCAGATACAACACCTCGTGACTCAAGTGAAGCATGACATTCCTCACTGCATCATCTCTTGGTCCAGTCTGTGGAATATCAGATACAACACCTCGTGACTGGAGTGAAACTTGACAATCTTCACTGCATCATATCTTGGTCCAGTCTGTGGACTATTCCATACAACACCTCGTGACTGGAGGGAAACTTGACATTCTTCACTGCATCATATCTTGGTCCAGTCTGTGGAATATTCCATACAACACCTCGTGACTGGAGTGAAACTTGACATTCCTCACTGCATCATCTCTTGGACCAGTCTGTGGAATATCAGATGCAACACCTCGTGACTGGAGTGAAACTTGACATTCTTCACTGCATCATCTCTTGGACCAGTCTGTGGAATATTCCATACAACACCTCGTAACTCAAGTGAAACTTGACATTCCTCACTGCATCATCTCTTGGACCAGTCTGTGGAATATCAGATACAACACCTCGTGACTGGAGTGAAACTTGACATTCCTCACTGCATCATCTCTTGGTCCAGTCTGTGGAATATTCCCTACAACACCTCGTGACTGGAGTGATACTTGACATTCTTCACTGCATCATCTCTTGGTCCAGTCTGTGGAATATCAGATACAACACCTCGTGACTGGAGTGAAACTTGACATTCCTCACTGCATCATCTATTTTTCCAGTCTGTGGAATATCAGATACAACACCTCGTGACTGGAGTGAAAATCGACATTACTCACTGCATCATATCTTGGTCCAGTCTGTGGAATATCAGATACAACACCTCGTAACTCAAGTGAATCTTGACATTCCTCACTGCATCATCTCTTGGTCCAGTCTGTGGAATATCAGATACAACACCTCGTGACTGGAGTGAAACTTGACATTACTCACTGCATCATATCTTGGTCCAGTCTGTGGAATATCAGATACAACACCTCGTGACTGGAGTGAAACTTGACATTACTCACTGCATCATATCTTGGTCCAGTCTGTGGAATATCAGATACAACACCTCGTAACTCAAGTGAAACTTGACATTCCTCACTGCATCATCTCTTGGTCCAGTCTGTGGAATATCAGATACAACACCTCGTGATTGGAGTGAAACTTGACATTACTCACCGCATCATATCTTGGTCCAGTCTGTGGAATATCAGATACAACACCTCGTAACTCAAGTGAAACTTGACATTCCTCACTGCATCATCTCCTGGTCCAGTCTGTGGAATATCAGATACAACACCTCGTTACTGGAGTGAAACTTGACATTCCTCTCATGGTCCTGCATCATCTCTTGGTCCAGTCTGTGGAATATCGAATACAACACCTCGTGACTCAAGTGAAACTTGACATTCTTCACTGCATCATCTCTTGGTCCAGTCTGTGGAATATCAGATACAACACCTCGTGACTGGAGTGAAACTTGACATTCCTCACTGCATCATCTCTCGGTCCAGTCTGTGGAATATTCCATACAACACCTCGTGACTGGAGTGAAACTTGACATTCCTCACTGCATCATCTCTTGGTCCAGTCTGTGGAATATGAGATACAACACCTCGTGACTGAATTGAAACTTGACATTATTCACTGCATCATCTCTTGGTCCAGTCTGTGGAATATCAGATGCAACACCTCGTAACTCAAGTGAAACTTGACATTCCTCACTGCATCATCTCTTGGTCCAGTCTGTGGAATATCAGATACAACACCTTGTGACTGGAGTGAAACTTGACATTCCTCACTGCATCATCTCTTGGACGAGTCTGTGGAATATTCCATACAACACCTCGTGACTGAAGTGAAACTTGACATTCCTCACTGCATCATATCTTGGACCAGTCTGTGGAATATCAGATACAACACCTCGTGACTGGAGTGAAACTTGACATTCCTCACTGCATCATATCTTGGACCAGTCTGTGGAATATCAGATACATCACCTCGTGACTGGAGTGAAACTTGACATTCCTCACTGTATCATCTCTTGGTCCAGTCTGTGGAATATCAGATACAACACCCTCTGACTGGAGTGAAACTTGACATTCTTCACTGCATCATCTCTTGGACCAGTCTGTGGAATATCAGATACCATACCTCGTGACTGGAGTGAAACTTGACATTCCTCACTGCATCATCTCTTGGTCCAGTCTGTGGAATATTCCATACAACACCTCGTGACTGGAGTGAAACTTGACATTCCTCACTGCATCATCTCTTGGTCCAGTCTGTGGAATATCAGATACAACACCTCGTGACAGGAGTGAAACTTGACATTCCTCACTGCATCATCTCTTGGTTCAGTCTGTGGAATATCAGATACAACACCTCGTAACTCAAGTGGAACTTGACATTCCTCACTGCATCATCTCTTGGTCCAGTCTGTGGAATATGAGATACATCACCTCGTGACTGGAGTGAAACTTGACATTCCTCACAGTATCATCTCTTGGACCAGTCTGTGGAATATCAGATACAACACCCCGTGACTGGAGTGAAACTTGACATTCTTCACTGCATCATCTCTTGGACCTGTCTGTGGAATATCAGATACAACATCTCGTAACTGGAGTGAAACTTGACATTCCTCACTGCATCATCTCTTGGACCAGTCTGTGGAATATCAGATACAACACCTCGTGACTCAAGTGAAGCATGACATTCCTCACTGCATCATCTCTTGGTCCAGTCTGTGGAATATCAGATACAACACCTCGTGACTGGAGTGAAACTTGACATTCCTCACTGCATCATCTCTTGGACCAGTCTGTGGAATATCAGATGCAACACCTCGTGACTGGAGTGAAACTTGACATTCTTCACTGCATCATCTCTTGGACCAGTCTGTGGAATATCCCATACAACACCTCGTAACTCAAGTGAAACTTGACATTCCTCACTGCATCATCTCTTGGACCAGTCTGTGGAATATCAGATACAACACCTCGTGACTGGAGTGAAACTTGACATTCCTCACTGCATCATCTCTTGGTCCAGTCTGTGGAATATCAGATACAACACCTCGTGACTGGAGTGGAACTTGACATTCCTCACTGCATCATCTCTTGGTCCAGTCTGTGGAATATCAGATACAACACCTCGTGACTGGAGTGAAACTTGACATTCCTCACTGCATCATCTCCTGGTCCAGTCTGTGGAATATCAGATACAACACCTCGTGACTGAAGTTAAACTTGACATTCCTCACTGCATCATCTCTTGGTCCAGTCTGTGAAATATTCCCTACAACACCTCGTGACTGGAGTGATACTTGACATTCTTCACTGCATCATCTCTTGGTCCAGTCTGTGGAATATCAGATACAACACCTCGTGACTGGAGTGAAACTTGACATTCCTCACTGCATCATCTATTTTTCCAGTCTGTGGAATATCAGATACAACACCTCGTGACTGGAGTGAAACTTGACATTACTCACTGCATCATATCTTGGTCCAGTCTGTGGAATATCAGATACAACACCTCGTGACTGGAGTGAAACTTGACATTCTTCACTGCATCATCTCTTGGACCAGTCTGTGGAATATCAGATACAACACCTCGTAACTCAAGTGAAACTTGACATTCCTCACTGCATCATCTCTTGGACCAGTCTGTGGAATATCAGATACATCACCTCGTGACTGGAGTGAAACTTTACATTTCTCACTGTATCATTTCTTGGTCCAGTCTGTGGAATATCAGATACAACACCTCGTGACTGGAGTGAAACTTGACATTCTTCACTGCATCATCTCTTGGACCAGTCTGTGGAATATCGGATACCATACCTCGTGACTGGAGTGAAACTTGACATTCCTCACTGCATCATCTCTTGGTCCAGTCTGTGGAATATTCCATACAACACCTCGTGACTGGAGTGAAACTTGACATTCCTCACTGCATCATCTCTTGGTCCAGTCTGTAGAATATCAGATACAACACCTCGTGACAGGAGTGAAACTTGACATTCCTCACTGCATCATCTCTTGGTCCAGTCTGTGGAATATCAGATACAACACCTCGTAACCCAAGTGAAAAAAGACTTTCCTCACTGCATCATCTCTTGGTCCAGTCTGTGGAATATCAGATACAACACCTCGTAACTCAAGTGAAACAAGACGCTCCTCACTGCATCATCTCTTGGTCCAGTCTGTGGAATATCAGATACAACACCTCGTGACTGGAGTGAAACTTGACATTCCTCACAGTATCATCTCTTGGTCCAGTCTGTGGAATATCAGATACAACACCTCGTGACTGGAGTGAAACTTGATATTCTTCACTGCATCATCTCTTGGACCAGTCTGTGGAATATCAGATACAACATCTCGTAACTGGAGTGTCACTTGACATTCCTCACTGCATCATCTCTTGGACCAGTCTGTGGAATATCAGATACAACACCTCGTGACTCAAGTGAAGCATGACATTCCTCACTGCATCATCTCTTGGTCCAGTCTGTGGGATATCAGATACAACACCTCGTGACTGAAGTGAAACTTGACATTCTTCACTGCATCATATCTTGGTCCAGTCTGTGGAATATTCCATACAACACCTCGTGACTGGAGTGAAACTTGACATTCTTCACTGCATCATATCTTGGTCCAGTCTGTGGAATATTCCATACAACACCTCGTGACTGGAGTGAAACTTGACATTCCTCACTGCATCATCTCTTGGTCCAGTCTGTAGAATATCAGATACAACACCTCGTGACAGGAGTGAAACTTGACATTCCTCACTGCATCATCTCTTGGTCCAGTCTGTGGAATATCAGATACAACACCTCGTAACCCAAGTGAAACAAGACATTCCTCACTGCATCATCTCTTGGTCCAGTCTGTGGGATATCAGATACAACACCTCGTAACTCAAGTGAAACAAGACGCTCCTCACTGCATCATCTCTTGGTCCAGTCTGTGGAATATCAGATACAACACCTCGTGACTGGAGTGAAACTTGACATTCCTCACAGTATCATCTCTTGGTCCAGTCTGTGGAATATCAGATACAACACCTCGTGACTGGAGTGAAACTTGATATTCTTCACTGCATCATCTCTTGGACCAGTCTGTGGAATATCAGATACAACATCTCGTAACTGGAGTGAAACTTGACATTCCTCACTGCATCATCTCTTGGACCAGTCTGTGGAATATCAGATACAACACCTCGTGACTCAAGTGAAGCATGACATTCCTCACTGCATCATCTCTTGGTCCAGTCTGTGGGATATCAGATACAACACCTCGTGACTGAAGTGAAACTTGACATTCTTCACTGCATCATATCTTGGTCCAGTCTGTGGAATATTCCATACAACACCTCGTGACTGGAGTGAAACTTGACATTCTTCACTGCATCATATCTTGGTCCAGTCTGTGGAATATTCCATACAACACCTCGTGACTGGAGTGAAACTTGACATTCCTCACTGCATCATCTCTTGGTCCAGTCTGTGGAATATCAGATACAATACCTCGTGACTGAAGTGAAACTTGACATTCCTCACTGCATCATCTCTTGGTCCAGTCTGTGGAATATCAGATACAACACCTCGTGACTGGAGTGAAACTTGACATTAAACACTGCATCAGATCTTGGTCCAGACTGTGGAATATCAGATACAACACCTCGTAACTCAAGTGAAACTTGACATTCCTCACTGCATCATCTCTTGGTCCAGTCTGTGGAATATCAGATACAACACCTCGTTACTGGAGTGAAACTTGACATTCCTCACTGCATCATCTCTTGGTCCAGTCTGTGGAATATCGAATACAACACCTCGTGACTCAAGTGAAACTTGACATTCTTCACTGCATCATCTCTTGGTCCAGTCTGTGGAATATCAGATACAACACCTCGTGACTGGAGTGAAACTTGACATTCCTCACTGCATCATCTCTCGGTCCAGTCTGTGGAATATTCCATACAACACCTCGTGACTGGAGTGAAACTTGACATTCCTCACTGCATCATCTCTTGGTCCAGTCTGTGGAATATGAGATACAACACCTCGTGACTGAATTGAAACTTGACATTATTCACTGCATCATCTCTTGGTCCAGTCTGTGGAATATCAGATGCAACACCTCGTAACTCAAGTGAAACTTGACATTCCTCACTGCATCATCTCTTGGTCCAGTCTGTGGAATATCAGATACAACACCTTGTGACTGGAGTGAAACTTGACATTCCTCACTGCATCATCTCTTGGACGAGTCTGTGGAATATTCCATACAACACCTCGTGACTGAAGTGAAACTTGACATTCCTCACTGCATCATATCTTGGACCAGTCTGTGGAATATCAGATACAACACCTCGTGACTGGAGTGAAACTTGACATTCCTCACTGCATCATATCTTGGACCAGTCTGTGGAATATCAGATACATCACCTCGTGACTGGAGTGAAACTTGACATTCCTCACTGTATCATCTCTTGGTCCAGTCTGTGGAATATCAGATACAACACCCTGTGACTGGAGTGATACTAGACATTCTTCACTGCATCATCTCTTGGACCAGTCTGTGGAATATCAGATACCATACCTCGTGACTGGAGTGAAACTTGACATTCCTCACTGCATCATCTCTTGGTCCAGTCTGTGGAATATTCCATACAACACCTCGTGACTGGAGTGAAACTTGACATTCCTCACTGCATCATCTCTTGGTCCAGTCTGTGGAATATCAGATACAACACCTCGTGACAGGAGTGAAACTTGACATTCCTCACTGCATCATCTCTTGGTTCAGTCTGTGGAATATCAGATACAACACCTCGTAACTCAAGTGGAACTTGACATTCCTCACTGCATCATCTCTTGGTCCAGTCTGTGGAATATGAGATACATCACCTCGTGACTGGAGTGAAACTTGACATTCCTCACAGTATCATCTCTTGGTCCAGTCTGTGGAATATCAGATACAACACCTCGTGACTGGAGTGAAACTTGACATTCTTCACTGCATCATCTCTTGGACCTGTCTGTGGAATATCAGATACAACATCTCGTCACTGGAGTGAAACTTGACATTCCTCACTGCATCATCTCTTGGACCAGTCTGTGGAATATCAGATACAACACCTCGTGACTCAAGTGAAGCATGACATTCCTCACTGCATCATCTCTTGGTCCAGTCTGTGGAATATCAGATACAACACCTCGTGACTGGAGTGAAACTTGACATTCTCACTGCATTATATCTTGGTCCAGTCTGTGGAATATTCCATACAACACCTCGTGACTGGAGGGAAACTTGACATTCTTCACTGCATCATATCTTGGTCCAGTCTGTGGAATATTCCATACAACACCTCGTGACTGGAGTGAAACTTGACATTCCTCACTGCATCATCTCTTGGACCAGTCTGTGGAATATCAGATGCAACACCTCGTGACTGGAGTGAAACTTGACATTCTTCACTGCATCATCTCTTGGACCAGTCTGTGGAATATCCCATACAACACCTCGTAACTCAAGTGAAACTTGACATTCCTCACTGCATCATCTCTTGGACCAGTCTGTGGAATATCAGATACAACACCTCGTGACTGGAGTGAAACTTGACATTCCTCACTGCATCATCTCTTGGTCCAGTCTGTGGAATATCAGATACATCACCTCGTGACTGGAGTGAAACTTGACATTCCTCACTGCATCATCTTTTGGTCCAGTCTGTGGAATATCAGATACAACACCTCGTGACTGGAGTGAAACTTGACATTCCTCACTGCATCATCTCTTGGTCCAGTCTGTGGAATATCAGATACAACACCTCGTGACTGAAGTGAAACTTGACATTCCTCACTGCATCATCTCTTGGTCCAGTCTGTGGAATATTCCCTACAACACCTCGTGACTGGAGTGATACTTGACATTCTTCACTGCATCATCTCTTGGTCCAGTCTGTGGAATATCAGATACAACACCTCGTGACTGGAGTGAAACTTGACATTCCTCACTGCATCATCTATTTTTCCAGTCTGTGGAATATCAGATAAAACACCTCGTGACTGGAGTGAAAGTTGACATTACTCACTGCATCATATCTTGGTCCAGTCTGTGGAATATCAGATACAACACCTCGTGACTGGAGTGAAACTTGACATTCTTCACTGCATCATCTCTTGGACCAGTCTGTGGAATATCAGATACAACACCTCGTAACTCAAGTGAAACTTGACATTCCTCACTGCATCATCTCTTGGACCAGTCTGTGGAATATCAGATACATCACCTCGTGACTGGAGTGAAACTTTACATTTCTCACTGTATCATTTCTTGGTCCAGTCTGTGGAATATCAGATACAACACCTCGTAACTGGAGTGACACTTGACATTCCTCACTGCATCATCTCTTGGACCAGTCTGTGGAATATCAGATACAACACCTCGTGACTCAAGTGAAGCATGACATTCCTCACTGCATCATCTCTTGGTCCAGTCTGTGGGATATCAGATACAACACCTCGTGACTGAAGTGAAACTTGACATTCTTCACTGCATCATCTCTTGGACCAGTCTGTGGAATATCGGATACCATACCTCGTGACTGGAGTGAAACTTGACATTCCTCACTGCATCATCTCTTGGTCCAGTCTGTGGAATATTCCATACAACACCTCGTGACTGGAGTGAAACTTGACATTCCTCACTGCATCATCTCTTGGTCCAGTCTGTAGAATATCAGATACAACACCTCGTGACAGGAGTGAAACTTGACATTCCTCACTGCATCATCTCTTGGTCCAGTCTGTGGAATATCAGATACAACACCTCGTAACCCAAGTGAAACAAGACATTCCTCACTGCATCATCTCTTGGTCCAGTCTGTGGAATATCAGATACAACACCTCGTAACTCAAGTGAAACAAGACGCTCCTCACTGCATCATCTCTTGGTCCAGTCTGTGGAATATCAGATACAACACCTCGTGACTGGAGTGAAACTTGACATTCCTCACAGTATCATCTCTTGGTCCAGTCTGTGGAATATCAGATACAACACCTCGTGACTGGAGTGAAACTTGATATTCTTCACTGCATCATCTCTTGGACCAGTCTGTGGAATATCAGATACAACATCTCGTAACTGGAGTAAAACTTGACATTCCTCACTGCATCATCTCTTGGACCAGTCTGTGGAATATCAGATACAACACCTCGTGACTCAAGTGAAGCATGACATTCCTCACTGCATCATCTCTTGGTCCAGTCTGTGGGATATCAGATACAACACCTCGTGACTGAAGTGAAACTTGACATTCTTCACTGCATCATATCTTGTTCCAGTCTGTGGAATATTCCATACAACACCTCGTGACTGGAGTGAAACTTGACATTCTTCACTGCATCATATCTTGGTCCAGTCTGTGGAATATTCCATACAACACCTCGTGACTGGAGTGAAACTTTGACATTCCTCACTGCATCATCTCTTGGTCCAGTCTGTGGAATATCAGATACAACACCTCGTGACTGAAGTGAAACTTGACATTCCTCACTGCATCATCTCTTGGTCCAGTCTGTGGAATATCAGATACATCACCTCGTGACTGGAGTGAAACTTGACATTACTCACTGCATCATATCTTGGTCCAGACTGTGGAATATCAGATACAACACCTCGTAACTCAAGTGAAACTTGACATTCCTCACTGCATCATCTCTTGGTCCAGTCTGTGGAATATCAGATACAACACCTCGTTACTGGAGTGAAACTTGACATTCCTCACTGCATCATCTCTTGGTCCAGTCTGTGGAATATCGAATACAACACCTTGTGACTCAAGTGAAACTTGACATTCTTCACTGCATCATCTCTTGGTCCAGTCTGTGGAATATCAGATACAACACCTCGTGACTGGAGTGAAACTTGACATTCCTCACTGCATCATCTCTCGGTCCAGTCTGTGGAATATTCCATACAACACCTCGTGACTGGAGTGAAACTTGACATTCCTCACTGCATCATCTCTTGGTCCAGTCTGTGGAATATGAGATACAACACCTCGTGACTGAATTGAAACTTGATATTATTCACTGCATCATCTCTTGGTCCAGTCTGTGGAATATCAGATGCAACACCTCGTAACTCAAGTGAAACTTGACATTCCTTACTGCATCATCTCTTGGTCCAGTCTGTGGAATATCAGATACAACACCTTGTGACTGGAGTGAAACTTGACATTCCTCACTGCATCATCTCTTGGACGAGTCTGTGGAATATTCCATACAACACCTCGTGACTGAAGTGAAACTTGACATTCCTCACTGCATCATATCTTGGACCAGTCGGTGGAATATCAGATACAACACCTCGTGACTGGAGTGAAACTTGACATTCCTCACTGCATCATATCTTGGACCAGTCTGTGGAATATCAGATACATCACCTCGTGACTGGAGTGAAACTTGACATTCCTCACTGTATCATCTCTTGGTCCAGTCTGTGGAATATCAGATACAACACCTCGTGACTGTAGTGAAACTTGACATTCTTCACTGCATCATCTCTTGGACCAGTCTGTGGAATATCAGATACCATACCCCGTGACTGGAGTGAAACTTGACATTCCTCACTGCATCATCTCTTGGTCCAGTCTGTGGAATATTCCATACAACACCTCGTGACTGGAGTGAAACTTGACATTCCTCACTGCATCATCTCTTGGTCCAGTCTGTGGAATATCAGATACAACACCTCGTGACAGGAGTGAAACTTGACATTCCTCACTGCATCATCTCTTGGTTCAGTCTGTGGAATATCAGATACAACACCTCGTAACTCAAGTGGAACTTGACATTCCTCACTGCATCATCTCTTGGTCCAGTCTGTGGAATATGAGATACATCACCTCGTGACTGGAGTGAAACTTGACATTCCTCACAGTATCATCTCTTGGTCCAGTCTGTGGAATATCAGATACAACACCTCGTGACTGGAGTGAAACTTGACATTCTTCACTGCATCATCTCTTGGACCTGTCTGTGGAATATCAGATACAACATCTCGTAACTGGAGTGAAACTTGACATTCCTCACTGCATCATCTCTTGGACCAGTCTGTGGAATATCAGATACAACACCTCGTGACTCAAGTGAAGCATGACATTCCTCACTGCATCATCTCTTGGTCCAGTCTGTGGAATATCAGATACAACACCTCGTGACTGGAGTGAAACTTGACAATCTTCACTGCATCATATCTTGGTCCAGTCTGTGGAATATTCCATACAACACCTCGTGACTGGAGGGAAACTTGACATTCTTCACTGCATCATATCTTGGTCCAGTCTGTGGAATATTCCATACAACACCTCGTGACTGGAGTGAAACTTGACATTCCTCACTGCATCATCTCTTGGTCCAGTCTGTGGAATATCAGATGCAACACCTCGTAACTCAAGTGAAACTTGACATTCCTCACTGCATCATCTCTTGGTCCAGTCTGTGGAATATCAGATACAACACCTTGTGACTGGAGTGAAACTTGACATTCCTCACTGCATCATCTCTTGGACGAGTCTGTGGAATATTCCATACAACACCTCGTGACTGAAGTGAAACTTGACATTCCTCACTGCATCATATCTTGGACCAGTCGGTGGAATATCAGATACAACACCTCGTAACTCAAGTGAAAGTTGACATTCCTCACTGCATCATCTCTTGGTCCAGTCTGTGGAATATCAGATACAACACCTTGTGACTGGAGTGAAACTTGACATTCCTCACTGCATCATCTCTTGGTCCAGTCTGTGGAATATGAGATACATCACCTCGTGACTGGAGTGAAACTTGACATTCCTCACAGTATCATCTCTTAGTCCAGTCTGTGGAATATCAGATACAACACCTCGTGACTGGAGTGAAACTTGACATTCTTCACTGCATCATCTCTTGGACCTGTCTGTGGAATATCAGATACAACATCTCGTAACTGGAGTGAAACTTGACATTCCTCACTGCATCATCTCTTGGACCAGTCTGTGGAATATCAGATACAACACCTCGTGACTCAAGTGAAGCATGACATTCCTCACTGCATCATCTCTTGGTCCAGTCTGTGGAATATTCCATACAACACCTCGTAACTCAAGTGAAACTTGACATTCCTCACTGCATCATCTCTTGGTTCAGTCTGTGGAATATCAGATACAACACCTCGTGACTCAAGTGAAGCATGACATTCCTCACTGCATCATCTCTTGGACCAGTCTGTGGAATATTCCATACAACACCTCGTAACTCAAGTGAAACTTGACATTCCTCACTGCATCATCTCTTGGTTCAGTCTGTGGAATATCAGATACAACACCTCGTAACTCAAGTGGAACTTGACATTCCTCACTGCATCATCTCTTGGTCCAGTCTGTGGAATATGAGATACATCACCTCGTGACTGGAGTGAAACTTGACATTCCTCACAGTATCATCTCTTAGTCCAGTCTGTGGAATATCAGATACAACACCTCGTGACTGGAGTGAAACTTGACATTCTTCACTGCATCATCTCTTGGACCTGTCTGTGGAATATCAGATACAACATCTCGTAACTGGAGTGAAACTTGACATTCCTCACTGCATCATCTCTTGGACCAGTCTGTGGAATATCAGATACAACACCTCGTGACTCAAGTGAAGCATGACATTCCTCACTGCATCATCTCTTGGTCCAGTCTGTGGAATATCAGATACAACACCTCGTGACTGGAGTGAAGCATGACATTCCTCACTGCATTATATCTTGGTCCAGTCTGTGGAATATTCCATACAACACCTCGTGACTGGAGGGAAACTTGACATTCTTCACTGCATCATATCTTGGTCCAGTCTGTGGAATATTCCATACAACACCTCGTGACTGGAGTGAAACTTGACATTCCTCACTGCATCATCTCTTGGACCAGTCTGTGGAATATCAGATGCAACACCTCGTGACTGGAGTGAAACTTGACATTCTTCACTGCATCATCTCTTGGACCAGTCTGTGGAATATCCCATACAACACCTCGTAACTCAGTTGAAACTTGACATTCCTCACTGCATCATCTCTTAGACCAGTCTGTGGAATATCAGATACAACACCTCGTGACTGGAGTGAAACTTGACATTCCTCACTGCATCATCTCTTGGTCCAGTCTGTGGAATATCAGATACATCACCTCGTGACTGGAGTGAAACTTGACATTCCTCACTGCATCATCTTTTGGTCCAGTCTGTGGAATATCAGATACAACACCTCGTGACTGGAGTGAAACTTGACATTCCTCACTGCATCATCTCTTGGTCCAGTCTGTGGAATATCAGATACAACACCTCGTGACTGAAGTGAAACTTGACATTCCTCACTGCATCATCTCTTGGTCCAGTCTGTGGAATATTCCCTACAACACCTCGTGACTGGAGTGATACTTGACATTCTTCACTGCATCATCTCTTGGTCCAGTCTGTGGAATATCAGATACAACACCTCGTGACTGGAGTGAAACTTGACATTCCTCACTGCATCATCTATTTTTCCAGTCTGTGGAATATCAGATAAAACACCTCGTGACTGGAGTGAAACTTGACATTACTCACTGCATCATATCTTGGTCCAGTCTGTGGAATATCAGATACAACACCTCGTGACTGGAGTGAAACTTGACATTCTTCACTGCATCATCTCTTGGACCAGTCTGTGGAATATCAGATACAACACCTCGTAACTCAAGTGAAACTTGACATTCCTCACTGCATCATCTCTTGGACCAGTCTGTGGAATATCAGATACATCACCTCGTGACTGGAGTGAAACTTTACATTTCTCACTGTATCATATCTTGGTCCAGTCTGTGGAATATCAGATACAACACCTCGTAACTGGAGTGAAACTTGACATTCCTCACTGCATCATCTCTTGGACCAGTCTGTGGAATATCAGATACAACACCTCGTGACTCAAGTGAAGCATGACATTCCTCACTGCATCATCTCTTGGTCCAGTCTGTGGGATATCAGATACAACACCTCGTGACTGAAGTGAAACTTGACATTCTTCACTGCATCATCTCTTGGACCAGTCTGTGGAATATCGGATACCATACCTCGTGACTGGAGTGAAACTTGACATTCCTCACTGCATCATCTCTTGGTCCAGTCTGTGGAATATTCCATACAACACCTCGTGACTGGAGTGAAACTTGACATTCCTCACTGCATCATCTCTTGGTCCAGTCTGTAGAATATCAGATACAACACCTCGTGACAGGAGTGAAACTTGACATTCCTCACTGCATCATCTCTTGGTCCAGTCTGTGGAATATCAGATACAACACCTCGTAACCCAAGTGAAACAAGACATTCCTCACTGCATCATCTCATGGTCCAGTCTGTGGAATATCAGATACAACACCTCGTAACTCAAGTGAAACAAGACGCTCCTCACTGCATCATCTCTTGGTCCAGTCTGTGGAATATCAGATACAACACCTCGTGACTGGAGTGAAACTTGACATTCCTCACAGTATCATCTCTTGGTCCAGTCTGTGGAATATCAGATACAACACCTCGTGACTGGAGTGAAACTTGATATTCTTCACTGCATCATCTCTTGGACCAGTCTGTGGAATATCAGATACAACATCTCGTAACTGGAGTGAAACTTGACATTCCTCACTGCATCATCTCTTGGACCAGTCTGTGGAATATCAGATACAACACCTCGTGACTCAAGTGAAGCATGACATTCCTCACTGCATCATCTCTTGGTCCAGTCTGTGGGATATCAGATACAACACCTCGTGACTGAAGTGAAACTTGACATTCTTCACTGCATCATATCTTGGTCCAGTCTGTGGAATATTCCATACAACACCTCGTGACTGGAGTGAAACTTGACATTCTTCACTGCATCATATCTTGGTCCAGTCTGTGGAATATTCCATACAACACCTCGTGACTGGAGTAAAACTTTGACATTCCTCACTGCATCATCTCTTGGTCCAGTCTGTGGAATATCAGATACAACACCTCGTGACTGAAGTGAAACTTGACATTCCTCACTGCATCATCTCTTGGTCCAGTCTGTGGAATATCAGATACAACACCTCGTGACTGGAGTGAAACTTGACATTACTCACTGCATCATATCTTGGTCCAGACTGTGGAATATCAGATACAACACCTCGTAACTCAAGTGAAACTTGACATTCCTCACTGCATCATCTCTTGGTCCAGTCTGTGGAATATCAGATACAACACCTCGTTACTGGAGTGAAACTTGACATTCCTCACTGCATCATCTCTTGGTCCAGTCTGTGGAATATCGAATACAACACCTTGTGACTCAAGTGAAACTTGACATTCTTCACTGCATCATCTCTTGGTCCAGTCTGTGGAATATCAGATACAACACCTCGTGACTGGAGTGAAACTTGACATTCCTCACTGCATCATCTCTCGGTCCAGTCTGTGGAATATTCCATACAACACCTCGTGACTGGAGTGAAACTTGACATTCCTCACTGCATCATCTCTTGGTCCAGTCTGTGGAATATGAGATACAACACCTCGTGACTGAATTGAAACTTGATATTATTCACTGCATCATCTCTTGGTCCAGTCTGTGGAATATCAGATGCAACACCTCGTAACTCAAGTGAAACTTGACATTCCTCACTGCATCATCTCTTGGTCCAGTCTGTGGAATATCAGATACAACACCTTGTGACTGGAGTGAAACTTGACATTCCTCACTGCATCATCTCTTGGACGAGTCTGTGGAATATTCCATACAACACCTCGTGACTGAAGTGAAACTTGACATTCCTCACTGCATCATATCTTGGACCAGTCGGTGGAATATCAGATACAACACCTCGTGACTGGAGTGAAACTTGACATTCCTCACTGTATCATCTCTTGGTCCAGTCTGTGGAATATCAGATACAACACCTCGTGACTGGAGTGAAACTTGACATTCTTCACTGCATCATCTCTTGGACCAGTCTGTGGAATATCAGATACCATACCTCGTGACTGGAGTGAAACTTGACATTCCTCACTGCATCATCTCTTGGTCCAGTCTGTGGAATATTCCATACAACACCTCGTGACTGGAGTGAAACTTGACATTCCTCACTGCATCATCTCTTGGTCCAGTCTGTGGAATATCAGATACAACACCTCGTGACAGGAGTGAAACTTGACATTCCTCACTGCATCATCTCTTGGTTCAGTCTGTGGAATATCAGATACAACACCTCGTAACTCAAGTGGAACTTGACATTCCTCACTGCATCATCTCTTGGTCCAGTCTGTGGAATATGAGATACATCACCTCGTGACTGGAGTGAAACTTGACATTCCTCACAGTATCATCTCTTGGTCCAGTCTGTGGAATATCAGATACAACACCTCGTGACTGGAGTGAAACTTGACATTCTTCACTGCATCATCTCTTGGACCTGTCTGTGGAATATCAGATACAACATCTCGTAACTGGAGTGAAACTTGACATTCCTCACTGCATCATCTCTTGGACCAGTCTGTGGAATATCAGATACAACACCTCGTGACTCAAGTGAAGCATGACATTCCTCACTGCATCATCTCTTGGTCCAGTCTGTGGAATATCAGATACAACACCTCGTGACTGGAGTGAAACTTGACAATCTTCACTGCATCATATCTTGGTCCAGTCTGTGTAATATTCCATACAACACCTCGTGACTGGAGGGAAACTTGACATTCTTCACTGCATCATATCTTGGTCCAGTCTGTGGAATATTCCATACAACACCTCGTGACTGGAGTGAAACTTGACATTCCTCACTGCATCATCTCTTGGACCAGTCTGTGGAATATCAGATGCAACACCTCGTGACTGGAGTGAAACTTGACATTCTTCACTGCATCATCTCTTGGACCAGTCTGTGGAATATCCCATACAACACCTCGTAACTCAAGTGAAACTTGACATTCCTCACTGCATCATCTCTTGGACCAGTCTGTGGAATATCAGATACAACACCTCGTGACTGGAGTGAAACTTGACATTCCTCACTGCATCATCTCTTGGTCCAGTCTGTGGAATATCAGATACATCACCTCGTGACTGGAGTGAAACTTGACATTCCTCACTGCATCATCTTTTGGTCCAGTCTGTGGAATATCAGATACAACACCTCGTGACTGGAGTGAAACTTGACATTCCTCACTGCATCATCTCTTGGTCCAGTCTGTGGAATATCAGATACAACACCTCGTGACTGAAGTGAAACTTGACATTCCTCACTGCATCATCTCTTGGTCCAGTCTGTGGAATATTCCTTACAACACCTCGTGACTGGAGTGATACTTGACATTCTTCACTGCATCATCTCTTGGTCCAGTCTGTGGAATATCAGATACAACACCTCGTGACTGGAGTGAAACTTGACATTCCTCACTGCATCATCTATTTTTCCAGTTGTGGAATATCAGATAAAACACCTCGTGACTGGAGTGAAACTTGACATTACTCACTGCATCATATCTTGGTCCAGTCTGTGGAATATCAGATACAACACCTCGTGACTGGAGTGAAACTTGACATTCTTCACTGCATCATCTCTTGGACCAGTCTGTGGAATATCAGATACAACACCTCGTAACTCAAGTGAAACTTGACATTCCTCACTGCATCATCTCTTGGACCAGTCTGTGGAATATCAGATACATCACCTCGTGACTGGAGTGAAACTTTACATTTCTCACTGTATCATTTCTTGGTCCAGTCTGTGGAATATCAGATACAACACCTCGTAACTGGAGTGACACTTGACATTCCTCACTGCATCATCTCTTGGACCAGTCTGTGGAATATCAGATACAACACCTCGTGACTCAAGTGAAGCATGACATTCCTCACTGCATCATCTCTTGGTCCAGTCTGTGGGATATCAGATACAACACCTCGTGACTGAAGTGAAACTTGACATTCTTCACTGCATCATCTCTTGGACCAGTCTGTGGAATATCGGATACCATACCTCGTGACTGGAGTGAAACTTGACATTCCTCACTGCATCATCTCTTGGTCCAGTCTGTGGAATATTCCATACAACACCTCGTGACTGGAGTGAAACTTGACATTCCTCACTGCATCATCTCTTGGTCCAGTCTGTAGAATATCAGATACAACACCTCGTGACAGGAGTGAAACTTGACATTCCTCACTGCATCATCTCTTGGTCCAGTCTGTGGAATATCAGATACAACACCTCGTAACCCAAGTGAAACAAGACATTCCTCACTGCATCATCTCTTGGTCCAGTCTGTGGAATATCAGATACAACACCTCGTAACTCAAGTGAAACAAGACGCTCCTCACTGCATCATCTCTTGGTCCAGTCTGTGGAATATCAGATACAACACCTCGTGACTGGAGTGAAACTTGACATTCATCACAGTATCATCTCTTGGTCCAGTCTGTGGAATATCAGATACAACACCTCGTGACTGGAGTGAAACTTGATATTCTTCACTGCATCATCTCTTGGACCAGTCTGTGGAATATCAGATACAACATCTCGTAACTGGAGTGAAACTTGACATTCCTCACTGCATCATCTCTTGGACCAGTCTGTGGAATATCAGATACAACACCTCGTGACTCAAGTGAAGCATGACATTCCTCACTGCATCATCTCTTGGTCCAGTCTGTGGGATATCAGATACAACACCTCGTGACTGGAGTGAAACTTGACATTCTTCACTGCATCATATCTTGGTCCAGTCTGTGGAATATTCCATACAACACCTCGTGACTGGAGTGAAACTTGACATTCTTCACTGCATCATATCTTGGTCCAGTCTGTGGAATATTCCATACAACACCTCGTGACTGCAGTGAAACTTTGACATTCCTCACTGCATCATCTCTTGGTCCAGTCTGTGGAATATCAGATACAACACCTCGTGACTGAAGTGAAACTTGACATTCCTCACTGCATCATCTCTTGGTCCAGTCTGTGGAATATCAGATACAACACCTCGTGACTGGAGTGAAACTTGACATTACTCACTGCATCATATCTTGGTCCAGACTGTGGAATATCAGATACAACACCTCGTAACTCAAGTGAAACTTGACATTCGTCACTGCATCATCTCTTGGTCCAGTCTGTGGAATATCAGATACAACACCTCGTTACTGGAGTGAAACTTGACATTCCTCACTGCATCATCTCTTGGTCCAGTCTGTGGAATATCGAATACAACACCTTGTGACTCAAGTGAAACTTGACATTCTTCACTGCATCATCTCTTGGTCCAGTCTGTGGAATATCAGATACAACACCTCGTGACTGGAGTGAAACTTGACATTCCTCACTGCATCATCTCTCGGTCCAGTCTGTGGAATATTCCATACAACACCTCGTGACTGGAGTGAAACTTGACATTCCTCACTGCATCATCTCTTGGTCCAGTCTGTGGAATATGAGATACAACACCTCGTGACTGAATTGAAACTTGATATTATTCACTGCATCATCTCTTGGTCCAGTCTGTGGAATATCAGATGCAACACCTCGTAACTCAAGTGAAACTTGACATTCCTCACTGCATCATCTCTTGGTCCAGTCTGTGGAATATCAGATACAACACCTTGTGACTGGAGTGAAACTTGACATTCCTCACTGCATCATCTCTTGGACGAGTCTGTGGAATATTCCATACAACACCTCGTGACTGAAGTGAAACTTGACATTCCTCACTGCATCATATCTTGGACCAGTCGGTGGAATATCAGATACAACACCTCGTGACTGGAGTGAAACTTGACATTCCTCACTGCATCATATCTTGGACCAGTCTGTGGAATATCAGATACATCACCTCGTGACTGGAGTGAAACTTGACATTCCTCACTGTATCATCTCTTGGTCCAGTCTGTGGAATATCAGATACAACACCTCGTGACTGGAGTGAAACTTGACATTCTTCACTGCATCATCTCTTGGACCAGTCTGTGGAATATCAGATACCATACCTCGTGACTGGAGTGAAACTTGACATTCCTCACTGCATCATCTCTTGGTCCAGTCTGTGGAATATTCCATACAACACCTCGTGACTGGAGTGAAACTTGACATTCCTCACTGCATCATCTCTTGGTCCAGTCTGTGGAATATCAGATACAACACCTCGTGACAGGAGTGAAACTTGACATTCCTCACTGCATCATCTCTTGGTTCAGTCTGTGGAATATCAGATACAACACCTCGTAACTCAAGTGGAACTTGACATTCCTCACTGCATCATCTCTTGGTCCAGTCTGTGGAATATGAGATACATCACCTCGTGACTGGAGTGAAACTTGACATTCCTCACAGTATCATCTCTTGGTCCAGTCTGTGGAATATCAGATACAACACCTCGTGACTGGAGTGAAACTTGACATTCTTCACTGCATCATCTCTTGGACCTGTCTGTGGAATATCAGATACAACATCTCGTAACTGGAGTGAAACTTGACATTCCTCACTGCATCATCTCTTGGACCAGTCTGTGGAATATCAGATACAACACCTCGTGACTCAAGTGAAGCATGACATTCCTCACTGCATCATCTCTTGGTCCAGTCTGTGGAATATCAGATACAACACCTCGTGACTGGAGTGAAACTTGACAATCTTCACTGCATCATATCTTGGTCCAGTCTGTGGAATATTCCATACAACACCTCGTGACTGGAGGGAAACTTGACATTCTTCACTGCATCATATCTTGGTCCAGACTGTGGAATATTCCATACAACACCTCGTGACTGGAGTGAAACTTGACATTCCTCACTGCATCATCTCTTGGTCCAGTCTGTGGAATATCAGATGCAACACCTCGTAACTCAAGTGAAACTTGACATTCCTCACTGCATCATCTCTTGGTCCAGTCTGTGGAATATCAGATACAACACCTTGTGACTGGAGTGAAACTTGACATTCCTCACTGCATCATCTCTTGGACGAGTCTGTGGAATATTCCATACAACACCTCGTGACTGAAGTGAAACTTGACATTCCTCACTGCATCATATCTTGGACCAGTCGGTGGAATATCAGATACAACACCTCGTGACTGGAGTGAAACTTGACATTCCTCACTGCATCATATCTTGGACCAGTCTGTGGAATATCAGATACATCACCTCGTGACTGGAGTGAAACTTGACATTCCTCACTGTATCATCTCTTGGTCCAGTCTGTGGAATATCAGATACAACACCTCGTGACTGGTGTGAAACTTGACATTCTTCACTGCATCATCTCTTGGACCAGTCTGTGGAATATCAGATACCATACCTCGTGACTGGAGTGAAACTTGACATTCCTCACTGCATCATCTCTTGGTCCAGTCTGTGGAATATTCCATACAACACCTCGTGACTGGAGTGAAACTTGACATTCCTCACTGCATCATCTCTTGGTCCAGTCTGTGGAATATCAGATACAACACCTCGTGACAGGAGTGAAACTTGACATTCCTCACTGCATCATCTCTTGGTTCAGTCTGTGGAATATCAGATACAACACCTCGTAACTCAAGTGGAACTTGACATTCCTCACTGCATCATCTCTTGGTCCAGTCTGTGGAATATGAGATACATCACCTCGTGACTGGAGTGAAACTTGACATTCCTCACAGTATCATCTCTTGGACCTGTCTGTGGAATATCAGATACAACATCTCGTAACTGGAGTGAAACTTGACATTCCTCACTGCATCATCTCTTGGACCAGTCTGTGGAATATCAGATACAACACCTCGTGACTCAAGTGAAGCATGACATTCCTCACTGCATCATCTCTTGGTCCAGTCTGTGGAATATCAGATACAACACCTCGTGACTGGAGTGAAACTTGACAATCTTCACTGCATCATATCTTGGTCCAGTCTGTGGAATATTCCATACAACACCTCGTGACTGGAGGGAAACTTGACATTCTTCACTGCATCATATCTTGGTCCAGTCTGTGGAATATTCCATACAACACCTCGTGACTGGAGTGAAACTTGACATTCCTCACTGCATCATCTCTTGGACCAGTCTGTGGAATATCAGATGCAACACCTCGTGACTGGAGTGAAACTTGACATTCTTCACTGCATCATCTCTTGGACCAGTCTGTGGGATATTCCATACAACACCTCGTAACTCAAGTGAAACTTGACATTCCTCACTGCATCATCTCTTGGACCAGTCTGTGGAATATCAGATACAACACCTCGTGACTGGAGTGAAACTTGACATTCCTCACTGCATCATCTCTTGGTCCAGTCTGTGGAATATCAGATACAACACCTCGTGACTGGAGTGAAACTTGACATTCCTCACTGCATCATCTCTTGGTCCAGTCTGTGGAATATCAGATACAACACCTCGTGACTGGAGTGAAACTTGACATTCCTCACTGCATCATCTCTTGGTCCAGTCTGTGGAATATCAGATACAACACCTCGTGACTGAAGTGAAACTTGACATCTCTCACTGCATCATCTCTTGGTCCAGTCTGTGGAATATCAGATACAACACCTCGTGACTCAAGTGAAACTTGACATTCCTCACTGCATCATCTCTTGGTCCAGTCTGTGGAATATCAGATACACCTCGTGACTCAAGTGAAACTTGACATTCCTCACTGCATCATCTATTTTTCCAGTCTGTGGAATATCAGATACAACACCTCGTGACTGGAGTGAAACTTGACATTACTCACTGCATCATATCTTGGTCCAGTCTGTGGAATATCAGATACAACACCTCGTAACTCAAGTGAAACTTGACATTCCTCACTGCATCATCTCTTGGTCCAGTCTGTGGAATATCAGATACAACACCTCGTGACTGGAGTGAAACTTGACATTACTCACTGCATCATATCTTGGTCCAGTCTGTGGAATATCAGATACAACACCTCGTGACTGGAGTGAAACTTGACATTACTCACTGCATCATATCTTGGTCCAGTCTGTGGAATATCAGATACAACACCTCGTAACTCAAGTGAAACTTGACATTCCTCACTGCATCATCTCTTGGTCCAGTCTGTGGAATATCAGATACAACACCTCGTGACTGGAGTGAAACTTGACATTCCTCACTGCATCATCTCTTGGTCCAGTCTGTGGAATATCCCATACAACACCTCGTGACTCAAGTGAAACTTGACATTCTTCACTGCATCATCTCTTGGTCCAGTGTGTGGAATATCAGATACAACACCTCGTGACTGGAGTGAAACTTGACATTCCTCACTGCATTATCTCTTGGTCCAGTCTGTGGAATTTTCCATACAACACCTCGTGACTGGAGTGAAACTTGACATTCCTCACTGCATCATCTCTTGGTCCAGTCTGTGGAATATGAGATACAACACCTCGTGACTGAATTGAAACTAGACATTATTCACTGCATCATATCTCGGTCCAGTCTGTGGAATATCAGATGCAACACCTTGTAACTCAAGTGAAACTTGACATTCCTCACTGCATCATATCTTGGACCAGTCTGTGGAATATCCCATACAACACCTCGTAACTCAAGTGAAACTTGACATTCCTCACTGCATCATCTCTTGGTCCAGTCTGTGGAATATCAGATGCAACACCTCGTGACTGGAGTGAAACTTGACATTCTTCACTGCATCATCTCTTGGACCAGTCTGTGGAATATCAGATACAACACCTCGTGACTCAAGTGAAGCATGACATTCCTCACTGCATCATCTCTTGGTCCAGTCTGTGGGATATCAGATACAACACCTCGTGACTGAAGTGAAACTTGACATTCTTCACTGCATCATCTCTTGGACCAGTCTGTGGAATATCGGATACCATACCTCGTGACTGGAGTGAAACTTGACATTCCTCACTGCATCATCTCTTGGTCCAGTCTGTGGAATATTCCATACAACACCTCGTGACTGGAGTGAAACTTGACATTCCTCACTGCATCATCTCTTGGTCCAGTCTGTAGAATATCAGATACAACACCTCGTGACAGGAGTGAAACTTGACATTCCTCACTGCATCATCTCTTGGTCCAGTCTGTGGAATATCAGATACAACACCTCGTAACCCAAGTGAAACAAGACATTCCTCACTGCATCATCTCTTGGTCCAGTCTGTGGAATATCAGATACAACACCTCGTAACTCAAGTGAAACAAGACGCTCCTCACTGCATCATCTCTTGGTCCAGTCTGTGGAATATCAGATACAACACCTCGTGACTGGAGTGAAACTTGACATTCCTCACAGTATCATCTCTTGGTCCAGTCTGTGGAATATCAGATACAACACCTCGTGACTGGAGTGAAACTTGATATTCTTCACTGCATCATCTCTTGGACCAGTCTGTGGAATATCAGATACAACATCTCGTAACTGGAGTGAAACTTGACATTCCTCACTGCATCATCTCTTGGACCAGTCTGTGGAATATCAGATACAACACCTCGTGACTCAAGTGAAGCATGACATTCCTCACTGCATCATCTCTTGGTCCAGTCTGTGGGATATCAGATACAACACCTCGTGACTGGAGTGAAACTTGACATTCTTCACTGCATCATATCTTGGTCCAGTCTGTGGAATATTCCATACAACACCTCGTGACTGGAGTGAAACTTGACATTCTTCACTGCATCATATCTTGTTCCAGTCTGTGGAATATTCCATACAACACCTCGTGACTGCAGTGAAACTTTGACATTCCTCACTGCATCATCTCTTGGTCCAGTCTGTGGAATATCAGATACAACACCTCGTGACTGAAGTGAAACTTGACATTCCTCACTGCATCATCTCTTGGTCCAGTCTGTGGAATATCAGATACAACACCTCGTGACTGGAGTGAAACTTGACATTACACACTGCATCATATCTTGGTCCAGACTGTGGAATATCAGATACAACACCTCGTAACTCAAGTGAAACTTGACATTCCTCACTGCATCATCTCTTGGTCCAGTCTGTGGAATATCAGATACAACACCTCGTTACTGGAGTGAAACTTGACATTCCTCACTGCATCATCTCTTGGTCCAGTCTGTGGAATATCGAATACAACACCTTGTGACTCAAGTGAAACTTGACATTCTTCACTGCATCATCTCTTGGTCCAGTCTGTGGAATATCAGATACAACACCTCGTGACTGGAGTGAAACTTGACATTCCTCACTGCATCATCTCTCGGTCCAGTCTGTGGAATATTCCATACAACACCTCGTGACTGGAGTGAAACTTGACATTCCTCACTGCATCATCTCTTGGTCCAGTCTGTGGAATATGAGATACAACACCTCGTGACTGAATTGAAACTTGATATTATTCACTGCATCATCTCTTGGTCCAGTCTGTGGAATATCAGATGCAACACCTCGTAACTCAAGTGAAACTTGACATTCCTCACTGCATCATCTCTTGGTCCAGTCTGTGGAATATCAGATACAACACCTTGTGACTGGAGTGAAACTTGACATTCCTCACTGCATCATCTCTTGGACGAGTCTGTGGAATATTCCATACAACACCTCGTGACTGAAGTGAAACTTGACATTCCTCACTGCATCATATCTTGGACCAGTCGGTGGAATATCAGATACAACACCTCGTGACTGGAGTGAAACTTGACATTCCTCACTGCATCATATCTTGGACCAGTCTGTGGAATATCAGATACATCACCTCGTGACTGGAGTGAAACTTGACATTCCTCACTGTATCATCTCTTGGTCCAGTCTGTGGAATATCAGATACAACACCTCGTGACTGGAGTGAAACTTGACATTCTTCACTGCATCATCTCTTGGACCAGTCTGTGGAATATCAGATACCATACCTCGTGACTGGAGTGAAACTTGACATTCCTCACTGCATCATCTCTTGGTCCAGTCTGTGGAATATTCCATACAACACCTCGTGACTGGAGTGAAACTTGACATTCCTCACTGCATCATCTCTTGGTCCAGTCTGTGGAATATCAGATACAACACCTCGTGACAGGAGTGAAACTTGACATTCCTCACTGCATCATCTCTTGGTTCAGTCTGTGGAATATCAGATACAACACCTCGTAACTCAAGTGGAACTTGACATTCCTCACTGCATCATCTCTTGGTCCAGTCTGTGGAATATGAGATACATCACCTCGTGACTGGAGTGAAACTTGACATTCCTCACAGTATCATCTCTTGGTCCAGTCTGTGGAATATCAGATACAACACCTCGTGACTGGAGTGAAACTTGACATTCTTCACTGCATCATCTCTTGGACCTGTCTGTGGAATATCAGATACAACATCTCGTAACTGGAGTGAAACTTGACATTCCTCACTGCATCATCTCTTGGACCAGTCTGTGGAATATCAGATACAACACCTCGTGACTCAAGTGAAGCATGACATTCCTCACTGCATCATCTCTTGGTCCAGTCTGTGGAATATCAGATACAACACCTCGTGACTGGAGTGAAACTTGACAATCTTCACTGCATCATATCTTGGTCCAGTCTGTGGAATATTCCATACAACACCTCGTGACTGGAGGGAAACTTGACATTCTTCACTGCATCATATCTTGGTCCAGACTGTGGAATATTCCATACAACACCTCGTGACTGGAGTGAAACTTGACATTCCTCACTGCATCATCTCTTGGTCCAGTCTGTGGAATATCAGATGCAACACCTCGTAACTCAAGTGAAACTTGACATTCCTCACTGCATCATCTCTTGGTCCAGTCTGTGGAATATCAGATACAACACCTTGTGACTGGAGTGAAACTTGACATTCCTCACTGCATCATCTCTTGGACGAGTCTGTGGAATATTCCATACAACACCTCGTGACTGAAGTGAAACTTGACATTCCTCACTGCATCATATCTTGGACCAGTCGGTGGAATATCAGATACAACACCTCGTGACTGGAGTGAAACTTGACATTCCTCACTGCATCATATCTTGGACCAGTCTGTGGAATATCAGATACATCACCTCGTGACTGGAGTGAAACTTGACATTCCTCACTGTATCATCTCTTGGTCCAGTCTGTGGAATATCAGATACAACACCTCGTGACTGGTGTGAAACTTGACATTCTTCACTGCATCATCTCTTGGACCAGTCTGTGGAATATCAGATACCATACCTCGTGACTGGAGTGAAACTTGACATTCCTCACTGCATCATCTCTTGGTCCAGTCTGTGGAATATTCCATACAACACCTCGTGACTGGAGTGAAACTTGACATTCCTCACTGCATCATCTCTTGGTCCAGTCTGTGGAATATCAGATACAACACCTCGTGACAGGAGTGAAACTTGACATTCCTCACTGCATCATCTCTTGGTTCAGTCTGTGGAATATCAGATACAACACCTCGTAACTCAAGTGGAACTTGACATTCCTCACTGCATCATCTCTTGGTCCAGTCTGTGGAATATGAGATACATCACCTCGTGACTGGAGTGAAACTTGACATTCCTCACAGTATCATCTCTTGGACCTGTCTGTGGAATATCAGATACAACATCTCGTAACTGGAGTGAAACTTGACATTCCTCACTGCATCATCTCTTGGACCAGTCTGTGGAATATCAGATACAACACCTCGTGACTCAAGTGAAGCATGACATTCCTCACTGCATCATCTCTTGGTCCAGTCTGTGGAATATCAGATACAACACCTCGTGACTGGAGTGAAACTTGACAATCTTCACTGCATCATATCTTGGTCCAGTCTGTGGAATATTCCATACAACACCTCGTGACTGGAGGGAAACTTGACATTCTTCACTGCATCATATCTTGGTCCAGTCTGTGGAATATTCCATACAACACCTCGTGACTGGAGTGAAACTTGACATTCCTCACTGCATCATCTCTTGGACCAGTCTGTGGAATATCAGATGCAACACCTCGTGACTGGAGTGAAACTTGACATTCTTCACTGCATCATCTCTTGGACCAGTCTGTGGGATATTCCATACAACACCTCGTAACTCAAGTGAAACTTGACATTCCTCACTGCATCATCTCTTGGACCAGTCTGTGGAATATCAGATACAACACCTCGTGACTGGAGTGAAACTTGACATTCCTCACTGCATCATCTCTTGGTCCAGTCTGTGGAATATCAGATACAACACCTCGTGACTGGAGTGAAACTTGACATTCCTCACTGCATCATCTCTTGGTCCAGTCTGTGGAATATCAGATACAACACCTCGTGACTGGAGTGAAACTTGACATTCCTCACTGCATCATCTCTTGGTCCAGTCTGTGGAATATCAGATACAACACCTCGTGACTGAAGTGAAACTTGACATCTCTCACTGCATCATCTCTTGGTCCAGTCTGTGGAATATCAGATACAACACCTCGTGACTCAAGTGAAACTTGACATTCCTCACTGCATCATCTCTTGGTCCAGTCTGTGGAATATCAGATACACCTCGTGACTCAAGTGAAACTTGACATTCCTCACTGCATCATCTATTTTTCCAGTCTGTGGAATATCAGATACAACACCTCGTGACTGGAGTGAAACTTGACATTACTCACTGCATCATATCTTGGTCCAGTCTGTGGAATATCAGATACAACACCTCGTAACTCAAGTGAAACTTGACATTCCTCACTGCATCATCTCTTGGTCCAGTCTGTGGAATATCAGATACAACACCTCGTGACTGGAGTGAAACTTGACATTACTCACTGCATCATATCTTGGTCCAGTCTGTGGAATATCAGATACAACACCTCGTGACTGGAGTGAAACTTGACATTACTCACTGCATCATATCTTGGTCCAGTCTGTGGAATATCAGATACAACACCTCGTAACTCAAGTGAAACTTGACATTCCTCACTGCATCATCTCTTGGTCCAGTCTGTGGAATATCAGATACAACACCTCGTGACTGGAGTGAAACTTGACATTCCTCACTGCATCATCTCTTGGTCCAGTCTGTGGAATATCCCATACAACACCTCGTGACTCAAGTGAAACTTGACATTCTTCACTGCATCATCTCTTGGTCCAGTGTGTGGAATATCAGATACAACACCTCGTGACTGGAGTGAAACTTGACATTCCTCACTGCATTATCTCTTGGTCCAGTCTGTGGAATTTTCCATACAACACCTCGTGACTGGAGTGAAACTTGACATTCCTCACTGCATCATCTCTTGGTCCAGTCTGTGGAATATGAGATACAACACCTCGTGACTGAATTGAAACTAGACATTATTCACTGCATCATATCTCGGTCCAGTCTGTGGAATATCAGATGCAACACCTTGTAACTCAAGTGAAACTTGACATTCCTCACTGCATCATATCTTGGTCCAGTCTGTGGAATATCAGATACAACACCTCGTGACTGGAGTGAAACTTGACATTCCTCACTGCATCATCTCTTGGTTCAGTCTGTGGAATATCAGATACAACACCTCGTGACTGAAGTGAAACTTGACATTCCTCACTGCATCATATCTTGGACCAGTCTGTGGAATATGAGATACAACACCTCGTGACTGGAGTGAAACTTGACATTCCTCACTGCATCATATCTTGGACCAGTCTGTGGAATATCAGATACATCACCTCGTGACTGGAGTGAAACTTGACATTCCTCACTGTATCATCTCTTGGTCCAGTCTGTGGAATATCAGATACAACACCTCGTGACTGGAGTGAAACTTGACATTCTTCACTGCATCATCTCTTGGACCATTCTGTGGAATATCAGATACCATACCTCGTGACTGGAGTGAAACTTGACATTCCTCACTGCATCATCTCTTGGTCCAGTCTGTGGAATATTCCATACAACACCTCGTGACTGGAGTGAAACTTGACATTCCTCACTGCATCATCTCTTGGTCCAGTCTGTGGAATATCAGATACAACACCTCGTGACAGGAGTGAAACTTGACATTCCTCACTGCATCATCTCTTGGTTCAGTCTGTGGAATATCAGATACAACACCTCGTAACTCAAGTGAAACTTGACATTCCTCACTGCATCACCTCTTGGTCCAGTCTGTGGAATATGAGATACATCACCTCGTGACTGGATTGAAACTTGACATTCCTCACAGTATCATCTCTTGGTCCAGTCTGTGGAATATCAGATACAACACCTCGTGACTGGAGTGAAACTTGACATTCTTCACTGCATCATCTCTTGGACCAGTCTGTGGAATATCAGATACAACATCTCGTAACTGGAGTGAAACTTGACATTCCTCACTGCATCATCTCTTGGACCAGTCTGTGGAATATCAGATACAACACCTCGTGACTGGAGTGAAACTTGACATTCTTCACTGCATCATATCTTGGTCCAGTCTGTGGAATATTCCATACAACACCTCGTAAATGGATTGAAATTTGACATTCTTCACTGCATCATATCTTGGTCCAGTCTGTGGAATATTCCATACAACACCTCGTGACTGGAGTGAAACTTGACATTCCTCACTGCATCATCTCTTGGACCAGTCTGTGGAATATTCCATACAACACCTCGTGACTCAAGTGAAACTTGACATTCCTCACTGCATCATCTCTTGGTCCAGTCTGTGGAATATTCCATACAACACCTCGTGACTGAAGTGAAACTTGACATTCCTCACTGCATCATCTCTTGGACCAGTCTGTGGAATATCAGATGCAACACCTCGTGACTGGAGTGAAACTTGACATTCTTCACTGCATCATCTCTTGGACCAGTCTGTGGAATATTCCATACAACACCACGTAACTCAAGTGAAACTTGACATTCCTCACTGCATCATCTCTTGGACCAGTCTGTGGAATATCAGATACAACACCTCGTGAATGGAGTGAAACTTGACATTCCTCACTGCATCATCTCTTGGTCCAGTCTGTGGAATATTAGATACAACACCTCTTGGCTGAAGTGAAACTTGACATTCCTCACTGCATCATCTCTTCGTCCAGTCTGTGGAATATCGGATACAACACCTCGTAACTCAAGTGAAACTTGAAATTCATCACTGCATCATCTCTTGGACCAGTCTGTGGAATATTCCATACAACACCTCGTGACTGGAGTGAAACTTGACATTCCTCATGGCATCATCTCTTGGACCAGTCTGTGGAATATTCCATACAACACCTCGTAACTCAAGTGAAACTTGACATTTCTCACTGCATAATCTCTTGGACCGGTCTGTGGAATATCTGAAACAACACCTCGTAACTGAAGTGAAACTTGACATTCTTCACTCCATCATCTCTTGGTCCAGTCTGTGGAATATTTCATACAACACCTCGTGACTGGGGTGAAACATGACATTCTTCACTGCATCATCTCTTGGTCCAGTCTGTGGAATATCAGATACAACACCTCGTGACTGGAGTGAAACTTGACATTTCTCACTGCATCATCTCTTGGTCCAGTCTGTGTAATATTCCATACAACACCTTGTGACTGGAGTGAAACTTGACATTCCTCACTGCATCATCTCTTGGACCAGTCTGTGGAATATTCCATACAACACCTCGTGACTGGAGTGAAACTTGACATTCTTCACTGCATCATCTCTTGGACCAGTCCGTGGAATATTCCATACAACACCTCCTGACTGAACTGAGACTTGACATTCCTTACTGCATCATATCTTGGACCAGTCTGTGGAATATCAGATACAACACCTCGTGACTGGAGTGAAACTTGACATTCTTCACTGCATCATATCTTGGACCAGTCTGTGGAATATCAGATACCATACCTCGTGACTGGAGTGAAACTTGACATTCCTTACTGCATCATCTCTTGGTCCAGTCTGTGGAATATTCCATACAACACCTCGTGACTGGAGTGAAACTTGACATTCCTCACTGCATCATCTCTTGGACCAGTCTGTGGAATATCAGATGCAACACCTCGTGACTGGAGTGAAACTTGACATTCTTCACTGCATCATCTCTTGGACCAGTCTGTGGAATATCCCATACAACACCTCGTAACTCAAGTGAAACTTGACATTCCTCACTGCATCATCTCTTGGACCAGTCTGTGGAATATCAGATACAACACCTCGTGACTGGAGTGAAACTTGACATTCCTCACTGCATCATCTCTTGGTCCAGTCTGTGGAATATCAGATACATCACCTCGTGACTGGAGTGAAACTTGACATTCCTCACTGCATCATCTTTTGGTCCAGTCTGTGGAATATCAGATACAACACCTCGTGACTGGAGTGAAACTTGACATTCCTCACTGCATCATCTCTTGGTCCAGTCTGTGGAATATCAGATACAACACCTCGTGACTGAAGTGAAACTTGACATTCCTCACTGCATCATCTCTTGGTCCAGTCTGTGGAATATTCCTTACAACACCTCGTGACTGGAGTGATACTTGACATTCTTCACTGCATCATCTCTTGGTCCAGTCTGTGGAATATCAGATACAACACCTCGTGACTGGAGTGAAACTTGACATTCCTCACTGCATCATCTATTTTTCCAGTTGTGGAATATCAGATAAAACACCTCGTGACTGGAGTGAAACTTGACATTACTCACTGCATCATATCTTGGTCCAGTCTGTGGAATATCAGATACAACACCTCGTGACTGGAGTGAAACTTGACATTCTTCACTGCATCATCTCTTGGACCAGTCTGTGGAATATCAGATACAACACCTCGTAACTGGAGTGACACTTGACATTCCTCACTGCATCATCTCTTGGACCAGTCTGTGGAATATCAGATACAACACCTCGTGACTCAAGTGAAGCATGACATTCCTCACTGCATCATCTCTTGGTCCAGTCTGTGGGATATCAGATACAACACCTCGTGACTGAAGTGAAACTTGACATTCTTCACTGCATCATCTCTTGGACCAGTCTGTGGAATATCGGATACCATACCTCGTGACTGGAGTGAAACTTGACATTCCTCACTGCATCATCTCTTGGTCCAGTCTGTGGAATATTCCATACAACACCTCGTGACTGGAGTGAAACTTGACATTCCTCACTGCATCATCTCTTGGTCCAGTCTGTAGAATATCAGATACAACACCTCGTGACAGGAGTGAAACTTGACATTCCTCACTGCATCATCTCTTGGTCCAGTCTGTGGAATATCAGATACAACACCTCGTAACCCAAGTGAAACAAGACATTCCTCACTGCATCATCTCTTGGTCCAGTCTGTGGAATATCAGATACAACACCTCGTAACTCAAGTGAAACAAGACGCTCCTCACTGCATCATCTCTTGGTCCAGTCTGTGGAATATCAGATACAACACCTCGTGACTGGAGTGAAACTTGACATTCATCACATTATCATCTCTTGGTCCAGTCTGTGGAATATCAGATACAACACCTCGTGACTGGAGTGAAACTTGATATTCTTCACTGCATCATCTCTTGGACCAGTCTGTGGAATATCAGATACAACATCTCGTAACTGGAGTGAAACTTGACATTCCTCACTGCATCATCTCTTGGACCAGTCTGTGGAATATCAGATACAACACCTCGTGACTCAAGTGAAGCATGACATTCCTCACTGCATCATCTCTTGGTCCAGTCTGTGGGATATCAGATACAACACCTCGTGACTGGAGTGAAACTTGACATTCTTCACTGCATCATATCTTGGTCCAGTCTGTGGAATATTCCATACAACACCTCGTGACTGGAGTGAAACTTGACATTCTTCACTGCATCATATCTTGGTCCAGTCTGTGGAATATTCCATACAACACCTCGTGACTGCAGTGAAACTTTGACATTCCTCACTGCATCATCTCTTGGTCCAGTCTGTGGAATATCAGATACAACACCTCGTGACTGAAGTGAAACTTGACATTCCTCACTGCATCATCTCTTGGTCCAGTCTGTGGAATATCAGATACAACACCTCGTGACTGGAGTGAAACTTGACATTACTCACTGCATCATATCTTGGTCCAGACTGTGGAATATCAGATACAACACCTCGTAACTCAAGTGAAACTTGACATTCCTCACTGCATCATCTCTTGGTCCAGTCTGTGGAATATCAGATACAACACCTCGTTACTGGAGTGAAACTTGACATTCCTCACTGCATCATCTCTTGGTCCAGTCTGTGGAATATCGAATACAACACCTTGTGACTCAAGTGAAACTTGACATTCTTCACTGCATCATCTCTTGGTCCAGTCTGTGGAATATCAGATACAACACCTCGTGACTGGAGTGAAACTTGACATTCCTCACTGCATCATCTCTCGGTCCAGTCTGTGGAATATTCCATACAACACCTCGTGACTGGAGTGAAACTTGACATTCCTCACTGCATCATCTCTTGGTCCAGTCTGTGGAATATGAGATACAACACCTCGTGACTGAATTGAAACTTGATATTATTCACTGCATCATCTCTTGGTCCAGTCTGTGGAATATCAGATGCAACACCTCGTAACTCAAGTGAAACTTGACATTCCTCACTGCATCATCTCTTGGTCCAGTCTGTGGAATATCAGATACAACACCTTGTGACTGGAGTGAAACTTGACATTCCTCACTGCATCATCTCTTGGACGAGTCTGTGGAATATTCCATACAACACCTCGTGACTGAAGTGAAACTTGACATTCCTCACTGCATCATATCTTGGACCAGTCGGTGGAATATCAGATACAACACCTCGTGACTGGAGTGAAACTTGACATTCCTCACTGCATCATATCTTGGACCAGTCTGTGGAATATCAGATACATCACCTCGTGACTGGAGTGAAACTTGACATTCCTCACTGTATCATCTCTTGGTCCAGTCTGTGGAATATCAGATACAACACCTCGTGACTGGAGTGAAACTTGACATTCTTCACTGCATCATCTCTTGGACCAGTCTGTGGAATATCAGATACCATACCTCGTGACTGGAGTGAAACTTGACATTCCTCACTGCATCATCTCTTGGTCCAGTCTGTGGAATATTCCATACAACACCTCGTGACTGGAGTGAAACTTGACATTCCTCACTGCATCATCTCTTGGTCCAGTCTGTGGAATATCAGATACAACACCTCGTGACAGGAGTGAAACTTGACATTCCTCACTGCATCATCTCTTGGTTCAGTCTGTGGAATATCAGATACAACACCTCGTAACTCAAGTGGAACTTGACATTCCTCACTGCATCATCTCTTGGTCCAGTCTGTGGAATATGAGATACATCACCTCGTGACTGGAGTGAAACTTGACATTCCTCACAGTATCATCTCTTGGTCCAGTCTGTGGAATATCAGATACAACACCTCGTGACTGGAGTGAAACTTGACATTCTTCACTGCATCATCTCTTGGACCTGTCTGTGGAATATCAGATACAACATCTCGTAAATGGAGTGAAACTTGACATTCCTCACTGCATCATCTCTTGGACCAGTCTGTGGAATATCAGATACAACACCTCGTGACTCAAGTGAAGCATGACATTCCTCACTGCATCATCTCTTGGTCCAGTCTGTGGAATATCAGATACAACACCTCGTGACTGGAGTGAAACTTGACAATCTTCACTGCATCATATCTTGGTCCAGTCTGTGGAATATTCCATACAACACCTCGTGACTGGAGGGAAACTTGACATTCTTCACTGCATCATATCTTGGTCCAGACTGTGGAATATTCCATACAACACCTCGTGACTGGAGTGAAACTTGACATTCCTCACTGCATCATCTCTTGGTCCAGTCTGTGGAATATCAGATGCAACACCTCGTAACTCAAGTGAAACTTGACATTCCTCACTGCATCATCTCTTGGTCCAGTCTGTGGAATATCAGATACAACACCTTGTGACTGGAGTGAAACTTGACATTCCTCACTGCATCATCTCTTGGACGAGTCTGTGGAATATTCCATACAACACCTCGTGACTGAAGTGAAACTTGACATTCCTCACTGCATCATATCTTGGACCAGTCGGTGGAATATCAGATACAACACCTCGTGACTGGAGTGAAACTTGACATTCCTCACTGCATCATATCTTGGACCAGTCTGTGGAATATCAGATACATCACCTCGTGACTGGAGTGAAACTTGACATTCCTCACTGTATCATCTCTTGGTCCAGTCTGTGGAATATCAGATACAACACCTCGTGACTGGTGTGAAACTTGACATTCTTCACTGCATCATCTCTTGGACCAGTCTGTGGAATATCAGATACCATACCTCGTGACTGGAGTGAAACTTGACATTCCTCACTGCATCATCTCTTGGTCCAGTCTGTGGAATATTCCATACAACACCTCGTGACTGGAGTGAAACTTGACATTCCTCACTGCATCATCTCTTGGTCCAGTCTGTGGAATATCAGATACAACACCTCGTGACAGGAGTGAAACTTGACATTCCTCACTGCATCATCTCTTGGTTCAGTCTGTGGAATATCAGATACAACACCTCGTAACTCAAGTGGAACTTGACATTCCTCACTGCATCATCTCTTGGTCCAGTCTGTGGAATATGAGATACATCACCTCGTGACTGGAGTGAAACTTGACATTCCTCACAGTATCATCTCTTGGACCTGTCTGTGGAATATCAGATACAACATCTCGTAACTGGAGTGAAACTTGACATTCCTCACTGCATCATCTCTTGGACCAGTCTGTGGAATATCAGATACAACACCTCGTGACTCAAGTGAAGCATGACATTCCTCACTGCATCATCTCTTGGTCCAGTCTGTGGAATATCAGATACAACACCTCGTGACTGGAGTGAAACTTGACAATCTTCACTGCATCATATCTTGGTCCAGTCTGTGGAATATTCCATACAACACCTCGTGACTGGAGGGAAACTTGACATTCTTCACTGCATCATATCTTGGTCCAGTCTGTGGAATATTCCATACAACACCTCGTGACTGGAGTGAAACTTGACATTCCTCACTGCATCATCTCTTGGACCAGTCTGTGGAATATCAGATGCAACACCTCGTGACTGGAGTGAAACTTGACATTCTTCACTGCATCATCTCTTGGACCAGTCTGTGGGATATTCCATACAACACCTCGTAACTCAAGTGAAACTTGACATTCCTCACTGCATCATCTCTTGGACCAGTCTGTGGAATATCAGATACAACACCTCGTGACTGGAGTGAAACTTGACATTCCTCACTGCATCATCTCTTGGTCCAGTCTGTGGAATATCAGATACAACACCTCGTGACTGGAGTGAAACTTGACATTCCTCACTGCATCATCTCTTGGTCCAGTCTGTGGAATATCAGATACAACACCTCGTGACTGGAGTGAAACTTGACATTCCTCACTGCATCATCTCTTGGTCCAGTCTGTGGAATATCAGATACAACACCTCGTGACTGAAGTGAAACTTGACATCTCTCACTGCATCATCTCTTGGTCCAGTCTGTGGAATATCAGATACAACACCTCGTGACTCAAGTGAAACTTGACATTCCTCACTGCATCATCTCTTGGTCCAGTCTGTGGAATATCAGATACACCTCGTGACTCAAGTGAAACTTGACATTCCTCACTGCATCATCTATTTTTCCAGTCTGTGGAATATCAGATACAACACCTCGTGACTGGAGTGAAACTTGACATTACTCACTGCATCATATCTTGGTCCAGTCTGTGGAATATCAGATACAACACCTCGTAACTCAAGTGAAACTTGACATTCCTCACTGCATCATCTCTTGGTCCAGTCTGTGGAATATCAGATACAACACCTCGTGACTGGAGTGAAACTTGACATTACTCACTGCATCATATCTTGGTCCAGTCTGTGGAATATCAGATACAACACCTCGTGACTGGAGTGAAACTTGACATTACTCACTGCATCATATCTTGGTCCAGTCTGTGGAATATCAGATACAACACCTCGTAACTCAAGTGAAACTTGACATTCCTCACTGCATCATCTCTTGGTCCAGTCTGTGGAATATCAGATACAACACCTCGTGACTGGAGTGAAACTTGACATTCCTCACTGCATCATCTCTTGGTCCAGTCTGTGGAATATCCCATACAACACCTCGTGACTCAAGTGAAACTTGACATTCTTCACTGCATCATCTCTTGGTCCAGTGTGTGGAATATCAGATACAACACCTCGTGACTGGAGTGAAACTTGACATTCCTCACTGCATTATCTCTTGGTCCAGTCTGTGGAATTTTCCATACAACACCTCGTGACTGGAGTGAAACTTGACATTCCTCACTGCATCATCTCTTGGTCCAGTCTGTGGAATATGAGATACAACACCTCGTGACTGAATTGAAACTAGACATTATTCACTGCATCATATCTCGGTCCAGTCTGTGGAATATCAGATGCAACACCTTGTAACTCAAGTGAAACTTGACATTCCTCACTGCATCATATCTTGGTCCAGTCTGTGGAATATCAGATACAACACCTCGTGACTGGAGTGAAACTTGACATTCCTCACTGCATCATCTCTTGGTTCAGTCTGTGGAATATCAGATACAACACCTCGTGACTGAAGTGAAACTTGACATTCCTCACTGCATCATATCTTGGACCAGTCTGTGGAATATGAGATACAACACCTCGTGACTGGAGTGAAACTTGACATTCCTCACTGCATCATATCTTGGACCAGTCTGTGGAATATCAGATACATCACCTCGTGACTGGAGTGAAACTTGACATTCCTCACTGTATCATCTCTTGGTCCAGTCTGTGGAATATCAGATACAACACCTCGTGACTGGAGTGAAACTTGACATTCTTCACTGCATCATCTCTTGGACCATTCTGTGGAATATCAGATACCATACCTCGTGACTGGAGTGAAACTTGACATTCCTCACTGCATCATCTCTTGGTCCAGTCTGTGGAATATTCCATACAACACCTCGTGACTGGAGTGAAACTTGACATTCCTCACTGCATCATCTCTTGGTCCAGTCTGTGGAATATCAGATACAACACCTCGTGACAGGAGTGAAACTTGACATTCCTCACTGCATCATCTCTTGGTTCAGTCTGTGGAATATCAGATACAACACCTCGTAACTCAAGTGAAACTTGACATTCCTCACTGCATCACCTCTTGGTCCAGTCTGTGGAATATGAGATACATCACCTCGTGACTGGATTGAAACTTGACATTCCTCACAGTATCATCTCTTGGTCCAGTCTGTGGAATATCAGATACAACACCTCGTGACTGGAGTGAAACTTGACATTCTTCACTGCATCATCTCTTGGACCAGTCTGTGGAATATCAGATACAACATCTCGTAACTGGAGTGAAACTTGACATTCCTCACTGCATCATCTCTTGGACCAGTCTGTGGAATATCAGATACAACACCTCGTGACTGGAGTGAAACTTGACATTCTTCACTGCATCATATCTTGGTCCAGTCTGTGGAATATTCCATACAACACCTCGTAAATGGATTGAAATTTGACATTCTTCACTGCATCATATCTTGGTCCAGTCTGTGGAATATTCCATACAACACCTCGTGACTGGAGTGAAACTTGACATTCCTCACTGCATCATCTCTTGGACCAGTCTGTGGAATATTCCATACAACACCTCGTGACTCAAGTGAAACTTGACATTCCTCACTGCATCATCTCTTGGTCCAGTCTGTGGAATATTCCATACAACACCTCGTGACTGAAGTGAAACTTGACATTCCTCACTGCATCATCTCTTGGACCAGTCTGTGGAATATCAGATGCAACACCTCGTGACTGGAGTGAAACTTGACATTCTTCACTGCATCATCTCTTGGACCAGTCTGTGGAATATTCCATACAACACCACGTAACTCAAGTGAAACTTGACATTCCTCACTGCATCATCTCTTGGACCAGTCTGTGGAATATCAGATACAACACCTCGTGAATGGAGTGAAACTTGACATTCCTCACTGCATCATCTCTTGGTCCAGTCTGTGGAATATTAGATACAACACCTCTTGGCTGAAGTGAAACTTGACATTCCTCACTGCATCATCTCTTCGTCCAGTCTGTGGAATATCGGATACAACACCTCGTAACTCAAGTGAAACTTGAAATTCATCACTGCATCATCTCTTGGACCAGTCTGTGGAATATTCCATACAACACCTCGTGACTGGAGTGAAACTTGACATTCCTCATGGCATCATCTCTTGGACCAGTCTGTGGAATATTCCATACAACACCTCGTAACTCAAGTGAAACTTGACATTTCTCACTGCATAATCTCTTGGACCGGTCTGTGGAATATCTGAAACAACACCTCGTAACTGAAGTGAAACTTGACATTCTTCACTCCATCATCTCTTGGTCCAGTCTGTGGAATATTTCATACAACACCTCGTGACTGGGGTGAAACATGACATTCTTCACTGCATCATCTCTTGGTCCAGTCTGTGGAATATCAGATACAACACCTCGTGACTGGAGTGAAACTTGACATTTCTCACTGCATCATCTCTTGGTCCAGTCTGTGTAATATTCCATACAACACCTTGTGACTGGAGTGAAACTTGACATTCCTCACTGCATCATCTCTTGGACCAGTCTGTGGAATATTCCATACAACACCTCGTGACTGGAGTGAAACTTGACATTCTTCACTGCATCATCTCTTGGACCAGTCCGTGGAATATTCCATACAACACCTCCTGACTGAACTGAGACTTGACATTCCTTACTGCATCATATCTTGGACCAGTCTGTGGAATATCAGATACAACACCTCGTGACTGGAGTGAAACTTGACATTCTTCACTGCATCATATCTTGGACCAGTCTGTGGAATATCAGATACCATACCTCGTGACTGGAGTGAAACTTGACATTCCTTACTGCATCATCTCTTGGTCCAGTCTGTGGAATATTCCATACAACACCTCGTGACTGGAGTGAAACTTGACATTCTTCACTGCATCATATCTTGGTCCAGTCTGTGGAATATCAGATACAACACCTCGTGACTCAAGTGAAGCATGACATTCCTCACTGCATCATCTCTTGGACCAGTCTGTGGAATATTCCATACACTACATCGTGACTGGAGTGAAACTTGACATTCTTCACTGCATCATCTCCTGGACCAGTCTGTGGAATATTCCATACAACACCTCGTGACTGAACTGAGACTTGACATTACTTACTGCATCATATCTTGGACCAGTCTGTGGATTATCAGATACAACACCTCGTGACTGGAGTGAAACTTGACATTCCTCACTGCATCATATCTTGGACCAGTCTGTGGAATATCAGATACCATACCTCGTGACTGGAGTGAAACTTGACATTCCTTACTGCATCATCTCTTGGTCTAGTCTGTGGTATATTCCATACAACACCTCGTGACTGGAGTGAAACTTGACATTCTTCACTGCATCATATCTTGGTCCAGTCTGTGGAATATCAGATACAACACCTCGTGACTCAAGTGAAGCATGACATTCCTCACTGCATCATCTCTTGGACCAGTCCGTGGAATATCAGATACAACACCTCGTGACTGGAGTGAACCATGACATTCCTCACTGCATCATCTCTTGGTCCAGTCTGTGGAATATTCTATACAACACCTCGTAACTCGAGTGAAACTTGACATTCCTCACTGCATCATCTCTTGGACCAGTCCGTGAAATATCAGATACAACACCTCGTGACTGGAGTGAACCATGACATTCCTCACTGCATCATCTCTTGGTCCAGTCTGTAGAATATTCTATACAACACCTCGTAACTCAAGTGGAACTTGACATTCCTCACTGCATCATCTCTTGGACCAGTCCGTGGAATATCAGATACAACACCTCGTAACTGGAGTGAAACTTGACATTCTTCACTGCATCATATCTTGGTCCAGTCTGTGGAATATCAGATACAACACCTCGTGACTCAAGTGAAGCATGACATTCCTCACTGAATCATCTCTTGGTCCAGTCTGTGGAATATCAGATACAACACCTCGTGACTGGAGTGAAACTTGACATTCCTCACTGCATCATCTCATGGATCAGTCTGTGGAATATCATATACAACACCTCGTGACTCAAGTGAAACTTGACATTCCTCACTGCATCATCTCTTGGACCAGTCTGTGGAATATCAGATACAACACCTCGTAACTGGAGTGAAACTCGACATTCCTCACTGCATCATCTCTTGGTCCAGTCTGTGGAATATTCTATACAACACCTCGTGACTCAAGTGAAACTTGACATTCCCCACTGCATCATCTCTTGGTCCAGTCTGTGGAATATCAGATACAACATCTCGTAACTGGAGTGAAACTTGACAATCTTCACTGCATCATATCTTGGTCCAGTCTGTGGAATATTCCATACAACACCTCGTGACTGGAGGGAAACTTGACATTCTTCACTGCATCATATCTTGGTCCAGTCTGTGGAATATTTCATACAACACCTCGTGACTGGAGTGAAACTTGACATTCCTCACTGCATCATCTCTTGGACCAGTCTGTGGAATATCAGATGCAACACCTCGTGACTGGAGTGAAACTTGACATTCTTCACTGCATCATCTCTTGGACCAGTCTGTGGAATATTCCATACAACACCTCGTAACTCAAGTGAAACTTGACCTTCCTCACTGCATCATCTCTTGGACCAGTCTGTGGAATATCAGATACAACACCTCGTGACTGGAGTGAAACTTGACATTCCTCACTGCATCATCTCTTGGTCCAGTCTGTGGAATATCAGATACAACACCTCGTGACTGGAGTGAAACTTGACATTCCTCACTGCATCATCTCTTGGTCCAGTCTGTGGAATATCAGATACAACACCTCGTGAATGGAGTGAACCTTGACATTCCTCACTGCATCATCTCTTGGTCCAGTCTGTGGAATATCAGATACAACACCTCGTGACTGAAGTGAAACTTGACATCTCTCACTGCATCATCTCTTGGTCCAGTCTGTGGAATATTCCCTACAACACCTCGTGACTGGAGTGATACTTGACATTCTTCACTGCATCATCTCTTGGTCCAGTCTGTGGAATATCAGATACAACACCTCGTGACTGGAGTGAAACTTGACATTCCTCACTGCATCATCTATTTTTCCAGTCTGTGGAATATCAGATACAACACCTCGTGACTGGAGTGAAACTTGACATTACTCACTGCATCATATCTTGGTCCAGTCTGTGGAATATCAGATACAACACCTCGTAACTCAAGTGAAACTTGACATTCCTCACTGCATCATCTCTTGGTCCAGTCTGTGGAATATCAGATACAACACCTCGTGACTGGAGTGAAACTTGACATTACTCACTGCATCATATCTTGGTCCAGTCTGTGGAATATCAGATACAACACCTCGTAACTCAAGTGAAACTTGACATTCCTCACTGCATCATCTCTTGGTCCAGTCTGTGGAATATCAGATACAACACCTCGTGACTGGAGTGAAACTTGACATTCCTCACTGCATCATCTCTTGGTCCAGTCTGTGGAATATCCCATACAACACCTCGTGACTCAAGTGAAACTTGACATTCTTCACTGCATCATCTCTTGGTCCAGTGTGTGGAATATCAGATACAACACCTCGTGACTGGAGTGAAACTTGACATTCCTCACTGCATTATCTCTTGGTCCAGTCTGTGGAATTTTCCATACAACACCTCGTGACTGAAGTGAAACTTGACATTCCTCACTGCATCATCTCTTGGTCCAGTCTGTGGAATATGAGATACAACACCTCGTGACTGAATTGAAACTAGACATTATTCACTGCATCATATCTCGGTCCAGTATGTGGAATATCAGATGCAACACCTTGTAACTCAAGTGAAAGTTGACATTCCTCACTGCATCATATCTTGGTCCAGTCTGTGGAATATCAGATACAACACCTCGTGACTGGAGTGAAACTTGACATTCCTCACTGCATCATCTCTTGCACGAGTCTGTGGAATATTCCATACAACACCTCGTGACTGAAGTGAAACTTGACATTCCTCACTGCATCATATCTTGGACCAGTCTGTGGAATATCAGATACAACACCTCGTGACTGGAGTGAAACTTGACATTCCTCACTGCATCATATCTTGGACCAGTCTGTGGAATATCAGATACATCACCTCGTGACTGGAGTGAAACTTGACATTCCTCACTGTATCATCTCTTGGTCCAGTCTGTGGAATATCAGATACAACACCTCGTGACTGGAGTGAAACTTGACATTCTTCACTGCATCATCTCTTGGACCAGTCTGTGGAATATCAGATACCATACCTCGTGACTGGAGTGAAACTTGACATTCCTCACTGCATCATCTCTTGGTCCAGTCTGTGGAATATTCCATACAACACCTCGTGACTGGAGTGAAACTTGACATTCCTCACTGCATCATCTCTTGGTCCAGTCTGTGGAATATCAGATACAACACCTCGTGACAGGAGTGAAACTTGACATTCCTCACTGCATCATCTCTCGGTTCAGTCTGTGGAATATCAGATACAACACCTCGTAACTCAAGTGGAACTTGACATTCCTCACTGCATCACCTCTTGGTCCAGTCTGTGGAATATGAGATACATCACCTCGTGACTGGAGTGAAACTTGACATTCCTCACAGTATCATCTCTTGGTCCAGTCTGTGGAATATCAGATACAACACCTCGTGACTGGAGTGAAACTTGACATTCTTCACTGCATCATCTCTTGGACCAGTCTGTGGAATATCAGATACAACATCTCGTAACTGGAGTGAAACTTGACATTCCTCACTGCATCATCTCTTGGACCAGTCTGTGGAATATCAGATACAACACCTCGTGACTGGAGTGAAACTTGACATTCTTCACTGCATCATATCTTGGTCCAGTCTGTGGAATATTCCATACAACACCTCGTAAATGGATTGAAATTTGACATTCTTCACTGCATCATATCTTGGTCCAGTCTGTGGAATATTCCATACAACACCTCGTGACTGGAGTGAAACTTGACATTCCTCACTGCATCATCTCTTGGACCAGTCTGAGGAATATTCCATACAACACCTCGTGACTCAAGTGAAACTTGACATTCCTCACTGCATCATCTCTTGGTCCAGTCTGTGGAATATTCCATACAACACCTCGTGACTGAAGTGAAACTTGACATTCCTCACTGCATCATCTCTTGGACCAGTCTGTGGAATATCAGATGCAACACCTCGTGACTGGAGTGAAACTTGACATTCTTCACTGCATCATCTCTTGGACCAGTCTGTGGAATATTCCATACAACACCTCGTAACTCAAGTGAAACTTGACATTCCTCACTGCATCATCTCTTGGACCAGTCTGTGGAATATCAGATACAACACCTCGTGAATGGAGTGAAACTTGACATTCCTCACTGCATCATCTCTTGGTCCAGTCTGTGGAATATTAGATACAACACCTCGTGGCTGAAGTGAAACTTGACATTCCTCACTGCATCATCTCTTCGTCCAGTCTGTGGAATATCGGATACAACACCTCGTAACTCAAGTGAAACTTGACATTCCTCACTGCATCATCTCTTGGACCAGTCTGTGGAATATTCCATACAACACCTCGTGACTGGAGTGAAACTTGACATTCCTCATGGCATCATCTCTTGGACCAGTCTTTGGAATATTCCATACAACACCTCGTAACTCAAGTGAAACTTGACATTTCTCACTGCATCATCTCTTGGACCGGTCTGTGGAATATCTGGAACAACACCTCGTAACTGAAGTGAAACTTGACATTCTTCACTCCATCATCTCTTGGTCCAGTCTGTGGAATATTCCATACAACACCTCGTGACTGGAGTGAAACATGACATTCTTCACTGCATCATCTCTTGGTCCAGTCTGTGGAATATCAGATACAACACCTCGTGACTGGAGTGAAACTTGACATTCCTCAATGCATCATCTCATGGTCCAGTCTGTGTAATATTCCATACAACACCTTGTGACTGGAGTGAAACTTGACATTCCTCACTGCATCATCTCTTGGACCAGTCTGTGGAATATTCCATACAACACCTCGTGACTGGAGTGAAACTTGACATTCTTCACTGCATCATCTCTTGGACCAGTCCGTGGAATATTCCATACAACACCTCCTGACTGAACTGAGACTTGACATTCCTTACTGCATCATATCTTGGACCAGTCTGTGGAATATCAGATACAACACCTCGTGACTGGAGTGAAACTTGACATTCTTCACTGCATCATATCTTGGACCAGTCTGTGGAATATCAGATACCATACCTCGTGACTGGAGTGAAACTTGACATTCCTTACTGCATCATCTCTTGGTCCAGTCTGTGGAATATTCCATACAACACCTCGTGACTGGAGTGAAACTTGACATTCTTCACTGCATCATATCTTGGTCCAGTCTGTGGAATATCAGATACAACACCTCGTGACTCAAGTGAAGCATGACATTCCTCACTGCATCATCTCTTGGACCAGTCTGTGGAATATTCCATACAATACATCGTGACTGGAGTGAAACTTGACATTCTTCACTGCATCATCTCCTGGACCAGTCTGTGGAATATTCCATACAACACCTCGTGACTGAACTGAGACTTGACATTACTTACTGCATCATATCTTGGACCAGTCTGTGGATTATCAGATACAACACCTCGTGACTGGAGTGAAACTTGACATTCCTCACTGCATCATATCTTGGACCAGTCTGTGGAATATCAGATACCATACCTCGTGACTGGAGTGAAACTTGACATTCCTTACTGCATCATCTCTTGGTCTAGTCTGTGGTATATTCCATACAACACCTCGTGACTGGAGTGGAACTTGACATTCTTCACTGCATCATATCTTGGTCCAGTCTGTGGAATATCAGATACAACACCTCGTGACTCAAGTGAAGCATGACATTCCTCAATGCATCATCTCTTGGACCAGTCCGTGGAATATCAGATACAACACCTCGTGACTGGAGTGAACCGTGACATTCCTCACTGCATCATCTCTTGGTCCAGTCTGTGGAATATTCTATACAACACCTCGTAACTCGAGTGAAACTTGACATTCCTCACTGCATCATCTCTTGGACCAGTCCGTGAAATATCAGATACAACACCTCGTGACTGGAGTGAACCATGACATTCCTCACTGCATCATCTCTTGGTCCAGTCTGTGGAATATTCTATACAACACCTCGTAACTCAAGTGGAACTTGACATTCCTCACTGCATCATCTCTTGGACCAGTCCGTGGAATATCAGATACAACACCCCGTAACTGGAGTGAAACTTGACATTCTTCACTGCATCATATCTTGGTCCAGTCTGTGGAATATCAGATACAACACCTCGTGACTCAAGTGAAGCATGACATTCCTCACTGAATCATCTCTTGGTCCAGTCTGTGGAATATCAGATACAACACCTCGTGACTGGAGTGAAACTTGACATTCCTCACTGCATCATCTCATGGACCAGTCTGTGGAATATCAGATACAACACCTCGTGACTCAAGTGAAACTTGACATTCCTCACTGCATCATCTCTTGGACCAGTCTGTGGAATATCAGATACAACACCTCGTAACTGGAGTGAAACTCGACATTCCTCACTGCATCATCTCTTGGTCCAGTCTGTGGAATATTCTATACAACACCTCGTGACTCAAGTGAAACTTGACATTCCCCACTGCATCATCTCTTGGTCCAGTCTGTGGAATATCAGATACAACACCTTGTGACTCAAGTGAAACTTGACATTCCTCACTGCATCATCTCTTGGACCAGTCTGTGGAATATCAGATACAACATCTCGTAACTGGAGTGAAACTCGACATTCCTTACTGCATCATCTCTTGGACCAGTCTGTGGAATATTCTATACAACACCTCGTACCTGGAGTGAAACTTGACATTCCTCACTGCATCATCTCTTGGACCAGTCTGTGGAATATGAGATACATCACCTCGTGACTGAAGTGAAACTTGACATTCCTCACTGCATCATCTCTTGGTCCAGTCTGTGGAATATCAGATACAACACCTTGTGACTGAAGTGAAACTTTACATTCCTCACTGCATCATCTCTTGGACCGGTCTGTGGAATATCAGATACGACACCTCGTGACTGAAGTGAAACTTGACATTCCTCACTGCATCATCTCTTGGACCAGTCTGTGGAATATCAGATACAACACCTCGTGACTGGATTGAAACTTGACATTCCTCACTGCATCATCTCTTGGACCAGTCTGTGGAATATCAGATACAACACCTCGTAACTCAAGTGAAACTTGACATTCCTCACTGCATCATCTCTTGGACCAGTCTGTGGAATATTCTTCACAACACCTCGTGACTGAAGTGAAACTTGACATTCCTCACTGCATCATCTCTTGGACCAGTCTGTGGAATATCAGATACAACACCTCGTGACTCAAGTGAAACTTGACATTCCTCACTGCATCATCTCTTGGACAGTCTGTGGAATATCAGATACAACACCTCGCAACTGGAGTGAAACTCGACATTCCTTACTGCATCATCTCTTGGACCAGTCTGTGGAATATTCTATACAACACCTCGTAACTGGAGTGTAACTTGACATTCCTCACTGCATCATCTCTTGGTCCAGTCTGTGGAATATCAGATACTACACCTCGTAACTGGAGTAAAACTCGACATTCCTTACTGCATCATCTCTTGGACCAGTCTGTGGAATATCAGATACAACACCTCGTAACTGGAGTGAAACTTGACATTCCTCACTGCATCATCTCTTCGACCAGTCTGTGGAATATCAGATACAACACCCCGTGACTCTAGTGAAGCATGACATTCCTCACTGCATCATCATTTGGTCCAGTCTGTGGAATATCAGATACAACACCTCGTGACTGGAGTGAAACTTGACATTCCTCACTGCATCATCTCTTGGTTCAGTCTGTGGAATATCAGATACAACACCTCGTAACAGGAGTGAAACTTGACATTCCTCACTGCATCATCTCCTGGTCCAGTCTGTGGAATATCAGATACAACACCTCGTAACTCAAGTGGAACTTGAAATTCCTCACTGCCTCATCTCTTGGTCCAGTCTGTGGAATATCAGATACAACACCTCGTAACTCAAGTGAAACTTGACATTCCTCACTGCATCATCTCTTGGTCCAGTCTGTGGAATATCAGATACAACACCTCGTGACTGGAGTGAAACTTGACATTCCTCACTGCATCATCTCTTGGACCAGTGTGTGGAATATCAGATACAACACATCGTGACTGGAGTGAAACTTGACATTCCTCACTGCATCATCTTTTGGACCAGTCTGTGGAATATCAGATGCAACACCTCGTATCTCAAGTGAAATTTGACATTCTTCACTGCATCATCTCTTAGACCATTCTGTGGAATATCAGATACAACACCTCGTGACTGGAGTGAAACTTGACATTCTCCACTGCATCATTTCTTGGTCCAGTCTGTGGAATATTCCATACAACACCTCGTGACTGGAGTGAAACTTGACATTCTTCACTGCATCATCTCTTGGTCCAGTCTGTGGAATATCAGATACAACACCTCGTGACTGGAGTAAAACTTGACATTCCTCAGTGCATCATCTCTTGGACCAGTCTGTGGAATATCATATACAACACCTCGTGACTGGAGTGAAACTAAACATTCCTCACTGCATCATCTCTTGGTCCAGTCTGTGGAATATTCCATACAACACCTCGTGACTGTAGTAAAACTTGACATTCCTCACTGCATCATCTCTTGGACCATTCTGTGGAATATCAGATACAACACCTCGTAACTGGAGTGAAACTTGACATTCCTCACTGCATCATCTCTTGGACCAGTCTGTGGAATATTCCATGAAACACCTCGTAACTGAAGTGAAACTTGACATTCCTCACTGCATCATCTCTTGGTCCAGTCTGTGGAATATTCCATACAACACATCGTGACTGGAGTGAAACTTGACATTCCTCACTGCATCATCTCTTGGACCAGTCTGTGGAATATGCCATACAACAACTCGTAACTGGAGTGAAACTTGACATTCCTCACTGCATCATCTCTTGGACCAGTCTGTGGAATATCAGATACAACACCTCGTGACTGGAGTGAAACTTGACATTCCTCACTGCATCATCTCTTGGTCCAGTCTGTGGAATATTCCATACAACACCTGGTGACTGAAGTGATACTTGACATTTCTCACTGCATCATCTCTTGGACCAGTCTGTGAAATATTCCATACAACACCTCGTGACTGGAGTGAAACTTGACATTCTTCACTGCATCATCTCTTGGACCAGTCTGTGGAATATTCCATACAACACCTCGTGACTGAACTGAGACTTGACATTCCTTACTGCATCATCTCTTGGACCAGTCTGTGGAATATTCCATACAACACCTCGTAACTGAACTGAAACTTGACATTCCTCACTGCATCATCTCTTGGTCCAGTCTGTGGAATATCAGATACAACAACTCGTAACTCAAGTGAAACTTGACATTCCTCACTGCATCATCTCTTGGACCAGTCTGTGGAATATCAGATACGACACCTCGTGACTAGAGTGAAACTTGACATTCCTCACTGCATCATCTCTTGGTCCAGTCTGTGGAATATTCCATACAACACCTCGTGACTGGAGTGAAACTTGACATTCCTCACAGCATCATCTCTTGGACCAGTCTGTGGAATATTCCATACAACACCTCGTGACTGGAGTAAAACTTGACATTCTTCACTGCATCATCTCTTGTACCAGTCTGTGGAATATTCCATACAACACCTCGTAACTCAAGTGAAACTTGACGTTCCTCACTGCATCATCTCTTGGACCAGTCTGTGGAATATCAGATACAACACCTCGTAACTGGAGTGAAACTTGACATTCCTCACTGCATCATCTCTTGGACCAGTCTGTGGAATATCAGATACAACACCTCGTGACTGGAGTGAAACTTGACATTTCTCACTGCATCATCTCTTGGTCCAGTCTGTGGAATATTCCATACAACACCTCGTGACTGGAGTGAAACTTGACATTCCTCACTGCATCAACTCTTGGACCAGTCTGTGGAATATTCCATACAACACCTCGTGACTGGAGTGAAACTTGACATTCTTCACTGCATCATCTCTTGGACCAGTCTGTGGAATATTCCATACAACACCTCGTGACTGAACTGAGACTTGACCTTCCTTACTGCATCATCTCTTGGTCCAGTCTGTGGAATATCAGATACAACACCTCGTGACTGGAGTGAAACTTGACATTCCTCACTGCATCATCTCTTGGTCCAGTCTGTGGAATATTCCATACAACACCTCGTGACTGTAGTGAAACTTGACATTCCTCACTGCATCATCTCTTGGACCAGTCTGTGGAATATTCCATACAACACCTCGTGACTGGAGTGAAACTTGACATTCTTCACTGCATCATCTTTTGGACCAGTCTGTGGAATATTCCATACAACACCTCGTGACTGGAGTGAAACTTGACATTCTTCACTGCATCATCTCTTGGTCCAGTCTGTGGAATATCCCATACAACACCTCGTGACTGGAGTGAAACTTGACATTCCTCACTGCATCATCTCTTGGACCAGTCTGTGGAATATTCCATACAACACCTCGTGACTGGAGTGAAACTTGACATTCTTCACTGCATCATCTCTTGGACCAGTCTGTGGAATATTCCATACAACACCTCGTGACTGGAGTGAAACTTGACATTCCTCACTGTATCATCTCTTGGACCAGTCTGTGGAATATTCCATACAACACCTCGTGACTGGAGTGAAACTTGACATTCTTCACTGCATCATCTCTTGGTCCAGTCTGTGGAATATCAGATACAACACATCGTGACTGGAGTGAAACTTGACATTCCTCACTGCATCATCTCTTGGTCCAGTCTGTGGAATATCAGATACAACACCTCGTGACTGGAGTGAAACTTGACATTCCTCACTGCATCATCTCTTGGTCCAGTCTGTGGAATATCCCATACAACACCTCGTGACTCAAGTGAAACTTGACATTCTTCACTGCATCATCTCTTGGTCCAGTGTGTGGAATATCAGATACAACACCTCGTGACTGGAGTGAAACTTGACATTCCTCACTGCATTATCTCTTGGTCCAGTCTGTGGAATTTTCCATACAACACCTCGTGACTGGAGTGAAACTTGACATTCCTCACTGCATCATCTCTTGGTCCAGTCTGTGGAATATGAGATACAACACCTCGTGACTGAATTGAAACTAGACATTATTCACTGCATCATATCTCGGTCCAGTCTGTGGAATATCAGATGCAACACCTTGTAACTCAAGTGAAACTTGACATTCCTCACTGCATCATATCTTGGTCCAGTCTGTGGAATATCAGATACAACACCTCGTGACTGGAGTGAAACTTGACATTCCTCACTGCATCATCTCTTGGACGAGTCTGTGGAATATTCCATACAACACCTCGTGACTGAAGTGAAACTTGACATTCCTCACTGCATCATATCTTGGACCAGTCTGTGGAATATCAGATACAACACCTCGTGACTGGAGTGAAACTTGACATTCCTCACTGCATCATATCTTGGACCAGTCTGTGGAATATCAGATACATCACCTCGTGACTGGAGTGAAACTTGACATTCCTCACTGTATCATCTCTTGGTCCAGTCTGTGGAATATCAGATACAACACCTCGTGACTGGAGTGAAACTTGACATTCTTCACTGCATCATCTCTTGGACCAGTCTGTGGAATATCAGATACCATACCTCGTGACTGGAGTGAAACTTGACATTCCTCACTGCATCATCTCTTGGTCCAGTCTGTGGAATATTCCATACAACACCTCGTGACTGGAGTGAAACTTGACATTCCTCACTGCATCATCTCTTGGTCCAGTCTGTGGAATATCAGATACAACACCTCGTGACAGGAGTGAAACTTGACATTCCTCACTGCATCATCTCTTGGTTCAGTCTGTGGAATATCAGATACAACACCTCGTAACTCAAGTGAAACTTGACATTCCTCACTGCATCACCTCTTGGTCCAGTCTGTGGAATATGAGATACATCACCTCGTGACTGGAGTGAAACTTGACATTCCTCACAGTATCATCTCTTGGTCCAGTCTGTGGAATATCAGATACAACACCTCGTGACTGGAGTGAAACTTGACATTCTTCACTGCATCATCTCTTGGACCAGTCTGTGGAATATCAGATACAACATCTCGTAACTGGAGTGAAACTTGACATTCCTCACTGCATCATCTCTTGGACCAGTCTGTGGAATATCAGATACAACACCTCGTGACTGGAGTGAAACTTGACATTCTTCACTGCATCATATCTTGGTCCAGTCTGTGGAATATTCCATACAACACCTCGTAAATGGATTGAAATTTGACATTCTTCACTGCATCATATCTTGGTCCAGTCTGTGGAATATTCCATACAACACCTCGTGACTGGAGTGAAACTTGACATTCCTCACTGCATCATCTCTTGGACCAGTCTGTGGAATATTCCATACAACACCTCGTGACTCAAGTGAAACTTGACATTCCTCACTGCATCATCTCTTGGTCCAGTCTGTGGAATATTCCATACAACACCTCGTGACTGAAGTGAAACTTGACATTCCTCACTGCATCATCTCTTGGACCAGTCTGTGGAATATCAGATGCAACACCTCGTGACTGGAGTGAAACTTGACATTCTTCACTGCATCATCTCTTGGACCAGTCTGTGGAATATTCCATACAACACCTCGTAACTCAAGTGAAACTTGACATTCCTCACTGCATCATCTCTCGGACCAGTCTGTGGAATATCAGATACAACACCTCGTGAATGGAGTGAAACTTGACATTCCTCACTGCATCATCTCTTGGTCCAGTCTGTGGAATATTAGATACAACACCTCGTGGCTGAAGTGAAACTTGACATTCCTCACTGCATCATCTCTTCGTCCAGTCTGTGGAATATCGGATACAACACCTCGTAACTCAAGTGAAACTTGACATTCCTCACTGCATCATCTCTTGGACCAGTCTGTGGAATATTCCATACAACACCTCGTGACTGGAGTGAAACTTGACATTCCTCATGGCATCATCTCTTGGACCAGTCTGTGGAATATTCCATACAACACCTCGTAACTCAAGTGAAACTTGACATTTCTCACTGCATAATCTCTTGGACCGGTCTGTGGAATATCTGAAACAACACCTCGTAACTGAAGTGAAACTTGACATTCTTCACTCCATCATCTCTTGGTCCAGTCTGTGGAATATTTCATACAACACCTCGTGACTGGAGTGAAACATGACATTCTTCACTGCATCATCTCTTGGTTCAGTCTGTGGAATATCAGATACAACACCTCGTGACTGGAGTGAAACTTGACATTCCTCACTGCATCATCTCTTGGTCCAGTCTGTGTAATATTCCATACAACACCTTGTGACTGGAGTGAAACTTGACATTCCTCACTGCATCATCTCTTGGACCAGTCTGTGGAATATTCCATACAACACCTCGTGACTGGAGTGAAACTTGACATTCTTCACTGCATCATCTCTTGGACCAGTCCGTGGAATATTCCATACAACACCTCCTGACTGAACTGAGACTTGACATTCCTTACTGCATCATATCTTGGACCAGTCTGTGGAATATCAGATACAACACCTCGTGACTGGAGTGAAACTTGACATTCTTCACTGCATCATATCTTGGACCAGTCTGTGGAATATCAGATACCATACCTCGTGACTGGAGTGAAACTTGACATTCCTTACTGCATCATCTCTTGGTCCAGTCTGTGGAATATTCCATACAACACCTCGTGACTGGAGTGAAACTTGACATTCTTCACTGCATCATATCTTGGTCCAGTCTGTGGAATATCAGATACAACACCTCGTGACTCAAGTGAAGCATGACATTCCTCACTGCATCATCTCTTGGACCAGTCTGTGGAATATTCCATACACTACATCGTGACTGGAGTGAAACTTGACATTCTTCACTGCATCATCTCCTGGACCAGTCTGTGGAATATTCCATACAACACCTCGTGACTGAACTGAGACTTGACATTACTTACTGCATCATATCTTGGACCAGTCTGTGGATTATCAGATACAACACCTCGTGACTGGAGTGAAACTTGACATTCCTCACTGCATCATATCTTGGACCAGTCTGTGGAATATCAGATACCATACCTCGTGACTGGAGTGAAACTTGACATTCCTTACTGCATCATCTCTTGGTCTAGTCTGTGGTATATTCCATACAACACCTCGTGACTGGAGTGAAACTTGACATTCTTCACTGCATCATATCTTGGTCCAGTCTGTGGAATATCAGATACAACACCTCGTGACTCAAGTGAAGCATGACATTCCTCACTGCATCATCTCTTGGACCAGTCCGTGGAATATCAGATACAACACCTCGTGACTGGAGTGAACCATGACATTCCTCACTGCATCATCTCTTGGTCCAGTCTGTGGAATATTCTATACAACACCTCGTAACTCGAGTGAAACTTGACATTCCTCACTGCATCATCTCTTGGACCAGTCCGTGAAATATCAGATACAACACCTCGTGACTGGAGTGAACCATGACATTCCTCACTGCATCATCTCTTGGTCCAGTCTGTGGAATATTCAATACAACACCTCGTAACTCAAGTGGAACTTGACAGTCCTCACTGCATCATCTCTTGGACCAGTCCGTGGAATATCAGATACAACACCTCGTAACTGGAGTGAAACTTGACATTCTTCACTGCATCATATCTTGGTCCAGTCTGTGGAATATCAGATACAACACCTCGTGACTCAAGTGAAGCATGACATTCCTCACTGAATCATCTCTTGGTCCAGTCTGTGGAATATCAGATACAACACCTCGTGACTGGAGTGAAACTTGACATTCCTCACTGCATCATCTCATGGATCAGTCTGTGGAATATCATATACAACACCTCGTGACTCAAGTGAAACTTGACATTCCTCACTGCATCATCTCTTGGACCAGTCTGTGGAATATCAGATACAACACCTCGTAACTGGAGTGAAACTCGACATTCCTCACTGCATCATCTCTTGGTCCAGTCTGTGGAATATTCTATACAACACCTCGTGACTCAAGTGAAACTTGACATTCCCCACTGCATCATCTCTTGGTCCAGTCTGTGGAATATCAGATACAACATCTCGTAACTGGAGTGAAACTTGACAATCTTCACTGCATCATATCTTGGTCCAGTCTGTGGAATATTCCATACAACACCTCGTGACTGGAGGGAAACTTGACATTCTTCACTGCATCATATCTTGGTCCAGTCTGTGGAATATTCCATACAACACCTCGTGACTGGAGTGAAACTTGACATTCCTCACTGCATCATCTCTTGGACCAGTCTGTGGAATATCAGATGCAACACCTCGTGACTGGAGTGAAACTTGACATTCTTCACTGCATCATCTCTTGGACCAGTCTGTGGAATATTCCATACAACACCTCGTAACTCAAGTGAAACTTGACATTCCTCACTGCATCATCTCTTGGACCAGTCTGTGGAATATCAGATACAACACCTCGTGACTGGAGTGAAACTTGACATTCCTCACTGCATCATCTCTTGGTCCAGTCTGTGGAATATCAGATACAGCACCTCGTGACTGGAGTGAAACTTGACATTCCTCACTGCATCATCTCTTGGTCCAGTCTGTGGAATATCAGATACAACACCTCGTGAATGGAGTGAAACTTGACATTCCTCACTGCATCATCTCTTGGTCCAGTCTGTGGAATATCAGATACAACACCTCGTGACTGAAGTGAAACTTGACATCTCTCACTGCATCATCTCTTGGTCCAGTCTGTGGAATATTCCCTACAACACCTCGTGACTGGAGTGATACTTGACATTCTTCACTGCATCATCTCTTGGTCCAGTCTGTGGAATATCAGATACAACACCTCGTGACTGGAGTGAAACTTGACATTCCTCACTGCATCATCTATTTTTCCAGTCTGTGGAATATCAGATACAACACCTCGTGACTGGAGTAAAACTTGACATTACTCACTGCATCATATCTTGGTCCAGTCTGTGGAATATCAGATACAACACCTCGTAACTCAAGTGAAACTTGACATTCCTCACTGCATCATCTCTTGGTCCAGTCTGTGGAATATCAGATACAACACCTCGTGACTGGAGTGAAACTTGACATTACTCACTGCATCATATCTTGGTCCAGTCTGTGGAATATCAGATACAACACCTCGTGACTGGAGTGAAACTTGACATTACTCACTGCATCATATCTTGGTCCAGTCTGTGGAATATCAGATACAACACCTCGTAACTCAAGTGAAACTTGACATTCCTCACTGCATCATCTCTTGGTCCAGTCTGTGGAATATCAGATACAACACCTCGTGACTGGAGTGAAACTTGACATTCCTCACTGCATCATCTCTTGGTCCAGTCTGTGGAATATCCCATACAACACCTCGTGACTCAAGTGAAACTTGACATTCTTCACTGCATCATCTCTTGGTCCAGTGTGTGGAATATCAGATACAACACCTCGTGACTGGAGTGAAACTTGACATTCCTCACTGCATTATCTCTTGGTCCAGTCTGTGGAATTTTCCATACAACACCTCGTGACTGGAGTGAAACTTGACATTCCTCACTGCATCATCTCTTGGTCCAGTCTGTGGAATATGAGATACAACACCTCGTGACTGAATTGAAACTAGACATTATTCACTGCATCATATCTCGGTCCAGTCTGTGGAATATCAGATGCAACACCTTGTAACTCAAGTGAAACTTGACATTCCTCACTGCATCATATCTTGGTCCAGTCTGTGGAATATCAGATACAACACCTCGTGACTGGAGTGAAACTTGACATTCCTCACTGCATCATCTCTTGGACGAGTCTGTGGAATATTCCATACAACACCTCGTGACTGAAGTGAAACTTGACATTCCTCACTGCATCATATCTTGGACCAGTCTGTGGAATATCAGATACAACACCTCGTGACTGGAGTGAAACTTGACATTCCTCACTGCATCATATCTTGGACCAGTCTGTGGAATATCAGATACATCACCTCGTGACTGGAGTGAAACTTGACATTCCTCACTGTATCATCTCTTGGTCCAGTCTGTGGAATATCAGATACAACACCTCGTGACTGGAGTGAAACTTGACATTCTTCACTGCATCATCTCTTGGACCAGTCTGTGGAATATCAGATACCATACCTCGTGACTGGAGTGAAACTTGACATTCCTCACTGCATCATCTCTTGGTCCAGTCTGTGGAATATTCCATACAACACCTCGTGACTGGAGTGAAACTTGACATTCCTCACTGCATCATCTCTTGGTCCAGTCTGTGGAATATCAGATACAACACCTCGTGACAGGAGTGAAACTTGACATTCCTCACTGCATCATCTCTCGGTTCAGTCTGTGGAATATCAGATACAACACCTCGTAACTCAAGTGAAACTTGACATTCCTCACTGCATCACCTCTTGGTCCAGTCTGTGGAATATGAGATACATCACCTCGTGACTGGAGTGAAACTTGACATTCCTCACAGTCTCATCTCTTGGTCCAGTCTGTGGAATATCAGATACAACACCTCGTGACTGGAGTGAAACTTGACATTCTTCACTGCATCATCTCTTGGACCAGTCTGTGGAATATCAGATACAACATCTCGTAACTGGAGTGAAACTTGGCATTCCTCACTGCATCATCTCTTGGACCAGTCTGTGGAATATCAGATACAACACCTCGTGACTGGAGTGAAACTTGACATTCTTCACTGCATCATATCTTGGTCCAGTCTGTGGAATATTCCATACAACACCTCGTAAATGGATTGAAATTTGACATTCTTAACTGCATCATATCTTGGTCCAGTCTGTGGAATATTCCATACAACACCTCGTGACTGGAGTGAAACTTGACATTCCTCACTGCATCATCTCTTGGACCAGTCTGTGGAATATTCCATACAACACCTCGTGACTCAAGTGAAACTTGACATTCCTCACTGCATCATCTCTTGGTCCAGTCTGTGGAATATTCCATACAACACCTCGTGACTGAAGTGAAACTTGACATTCCTCACTGCATCATCTCTTGGACCAGTCTGTGGAATATCAGATGCAACACCTCGTGACTGGAGTGAAACTTGACATTCTTCACTGCATCATCTCTTGGACCAGTCTGTGGAATATTCCATACAACACCTCGTAACTCAAGTGAAACTTGACATTCCTCACTGCATCATCTCTTGGACCAGTCTGTGGAATATCAGATACAACACCTCGTGAATGGAGTGAAACTTGACATTCCTCACTGCATCATCTCTTGGTCCAGTCTGTGGAATATTAGATACAACACCTCGTTGCTGAAGTGAAACTTGACATTCCTCACTGCATCATCTCTTCGTCCAGTCTGTGGAATATCGGATACAACACCTCGTAACTCAAGTGAAACTTGACATTCCTCACTGCATCATCTCTTGGACCAGTCTGTGGAATATTCCATACAACACCTCGTGACTGGAGTGAAACTTGACATTCCTCATGGCATCATCTCTTGGACCAGTCTGTGGAATATTCCATACAACACCTCGTAACTCAAGTGAAACTTGACATTTCTCACTGCATCATCTCTTGGACCGGTCTGTGGAATATCTGAAACAACACCTCGTAACTGAAGTGAAACTTGACATTCTTCACTCCATCATCTCTTGGTCCAGTCTGTGGAATATTCCATACAACACCTCGTGACTGGAGTGAAACATGACATTCTTCACTGCATCATCTCTTGGTCCAGTCTGTGGAATATCAGATACAACACCTCGTGACTGGATTGAAACTTGACATTTCTCACTGCATCATCTCTTGGACCGGTCTGTGGAATATCTGAAACAACACCTCGTAACTGAAGTGAAACTTGACATTCCTCAATGCATCATCTCTTGGTCCAGTCTGTGTAATATTCCATACAACACCTTGTGACTGGAGTGAAACTTGACATTCCTCACTGCATCATCTCTTGGACCAGTCTGTGGAATATTCCATACAACACCTCGTGACTGGAGTGAAACTTGACATTCTTCACTGCATCATCTCTTGGACCAGTCCGTGGAATATTCCATACAACACCTCCTGACTGAACTGAGACTTGACATTCCTTACTGCATCATATCTTGGACCAGTCTGTGGAATATCAGATACAACACCTCGTGACTGGAGTGAAACTTGACATTCTTCACTGCATCATATCTTGGACCAGTCTGTGGAATATCAGATACCATACCTCGTGACTGGAGTGAAACTTGACATTCCTTACTGCATCATCTCTTGGTCCAGTCTGTGGAATATTCCATACAACACCTCGTGACTGGAGTGAAACTTGACATTCTTCACTGCATCATATCTTGGTCCAGTCTGTGGAATATCAGATACAACACCTCGTGACTCAAGTGAAGCATGACATTCCTCACTGCATCATCTCTTGGACCAGTCTGTGGAATATTCCATACAATACATCGTGACTGGAGTGAAACTTGACATTCTTCACTGCATCATCTCCTGGACCAGTCTGTGGAATATTCCATACAACACCTCGTGACTGAACTGAGACTTGACATTACTTACTGCATCATATCTTGGACCAGTCTGTGGATTATCAGATACAACACCTCGTGACTGGAGTGAAACTTGACATTCCTCACTGCATCATATCTTGGACCAGTCTGTGGAATATCAGATACCTTACCTCGTGACTGGAGTGAAACTTGACATTCCTTACTGCATCATCTCTTGGTCTAGTCTGTGGTATATTCCATACAACACCTCGTGACTGGAGTGAAACTTGACATTCTTCACTGCATCATATCTTGGTCCAGTCTGTGGAATATCAGATACAACACCTCGTGACTCAAGTGAAGCATGACATTCCTCACTGCATCATCTCTTGGACCAGTCCGTGGAATATCAGATACAACACCTCGTGACTGGAGTGAACCATGACATTCCTCACTGCATCATCTCTTGGTCCAGTCTGTGGAATATTCTATACAACACCTCGTAACTCGAGTGAAACTTGACATTCCTCACTGCATCATCTCTTGGACTAGTCCGTGAAATATCAGATACAACACCTCGTGACTGGAGTGAACCATGACATTCCTCACTGCATCATCTCTTGGTCCAGTCTGTGGAATATTCTATACAACACCTCGTAACTCAAGTGGAACTTGACATTCCTCACTGCATCATCTCTTGGACCAGTCCGTGGAATATCAGATACAACACCTCGTAACTGGAGTGAAACTTGACATTCTTCACTGCATCATATCTTGGTCCAGTCTGTGGAATATCAGATACAACACCTCGTGACTCAAGTGAAGCATGACATTCCTCACTGAATCATCTCTTGGTCCAGTCTGTGGAATATCAGATACAACACCTCGTGACTGGAGTGAAACTTGACATTCCTCACTGCATCATCTCATGGACCAGTCTGTGGAATATCAGATACAACACCTCGTGACTCAAGTGAAACTTGACATTCCTCACTGCATCATCTCTTGGACCAGTCTGTGGAATATCAGATACAACACCTCGTAACTGGAGTGAAACTCGACATTCCTCACTGCATCATCTCTTGGTCCAGTCTGTGGAATATTCTATACAACACCTCGTGACTCAAGTGAAACTTGACATTCCCCACTGCATCATCTCTTGGTCCAGTCTGTGGAATATCAGATACAACACCTTGTGACTCAAGTGAATCTTGACATTCCTCACTGCATCATCTCTTGGACCAGTCTGTGGAATATCAGATACAACATCTCGTAACTGGAGTGAAACTCGACATTCCTTACTGCATCATCTCTTGGACCAGTCTGTGGAATATTCTATACAACACCTCGTAACTGGAGTGAAACTTGACATTCCTCACTGCATCATCTCTTGGACCAGTCTGTGGAATATGAGATACATCACCTCGTGACTGAAGTGAAACTTGACATTCCTCACTGCATCATCTCTTGGTCCAGTCTGTGGAATATCAGATACAACACCTCGTGACTGAAGTGAAACTTTACATTCCTCACTGCATCATCTCTTGGACCGGTCTGTGGAATATCAGATACGACACCTCGTGACTGAAGTGAAACTTGACATTCCTCACTGCATCATCTCTTGGACCAGTCTGTGGAATATCAGATACAACACCTCGTGACTGGATTGAAACTTGACATTCCTCACTGCATCATCTCTTGGACCAGTCTGTGGAATATCAGATACAACACCTCGTAACTCAAGTGAAACTTGACATTCCTCACTGCATCATCTCTTGGACCAGTCTGTGGAATATTCTTTACAACACCTCGTGACTGAAGTGAAACTTGACATTCCTCACTGCATCATCTCTTGGACCAGTCTGTGGAATATCAGATACAACACCTCGTGACTCAAGTGAAACTTGACATTCCTCACTGCATCATCTCTTGGACCAGTCTGTGGAATATCAGATACAACACCTCGCAACTGGAGTGAAAATCGACATTCCTTACTGCATCATCTCTTGGACCAGTCTGTGGAATATTCTATACAACACCTCGTAACTGGAGTGTAACTTGACATTCCTCACTGCATCATCTCTTGGTCCAGTCTGTGGAATATCAGATACTACACCTCGTAACTGGAGTGAAACTCGACATTCCTTACTGCATCATCTCTTGGACCAGTCTGTGGAATATCAGATACAACACCTCGTAACTGGAGTGAAACTTGACATTCCTCACTGCATCATCTCTTCGACCAGTCTGTGGAATATCAGATACAACACCCCGTGACTCTAGTGAAGCATGACATTCCTCACTGCATCATCTCTTGGTCCAGTCTGTGGAATATCAGATACAACACCTCGTGACTGGAGTAAAACTTGACATTCCTCACTGCATCATCTCTTGGTTCAGTCTGTGGAATATCAGATACAACACCTCGTAACTGGAGTGAAACTTGACATTCCTCACTGCATCATCTCCTGGTCCAGTCTGTGGAATATCAGATACAACACCTCGTAACTCAAGTGGAACTTGAAATTCCTCACTGCCTCATCTCTTGGTCCAGTCTGTGGGATATCAGATACAACACCTCGTGACTGGAGTGAAACTTGACATTCCTCACTGCATCATCTCTTGGACCAGTGTGTGGAATATCAGATACAACACCTCGTGACTGGAGTGAAACTTGACATTCCTCACTGCATCATCTTTTGGACCAGTCTGTGGAATATCAGATGCAACACCTCGTATCTCAAGTGAAATTTGACATTCTTCACTGCATCATCTCTTGGACCAGTCTGTGGAATATCAGATACAACACCTCGTGACTGGAGTGAAACTTGACATTCTCCACTGCATCATTTCTTGGTCCAGTCTGTGGAATATTCCATACAACACCTCGTGACTGGAGTGAAACTTGACATTCTTCACTGCATCATCTCTTGGTCCAGTCTGTGGAATATCAGATACAACACCTCGTGACTGGAGTAAAACTTGACATTCCTCACTGCATCATCTCTTGGACCAGTCTGTGGAATATCATATACAACACCTCGTGACTGGAGTGAAACTAAACATTCCTCACTGCATCATCTCTTGGTCCAGTCTGTGGAATATTCCATACAACACCTCGTGACTGTAGTAAAACTTGACATTCCTCACTGCATCATTTCTTGGACCAGTCTGTGGAATATCAGATACAACACCTCGTAACTGGAGTGAAACTTGACATTCCTCACTGCATCATCTCTTGGACCAGTCTGTGGAATATTCCATGAAACACCTCGTAACTGAAGTGAAACTTGACATTCCTCACTGCATCATCTCTTGGTCCAGTCTGTGGAATATCAGATACAACACCTCGTGACAGGAGTGAAACTTGACATTCCTCACTGCATCATCTCTCGGTTCAGTCTGTGGAATATCAGATACAACACCTCGTAACTCAAGTGAAACTTGACATTCCTCACTGCATCACCTCTTGGTCCAGTCTGTGGAATATGAGATACATCACCTCGTGACTGGAGTGAAACTTGACATTCCTCACAGTCTCATCTCTTGGTCCAGTCTGTGGAATATCAGATACAACACCTCGTGACTGGAGTGAAACTTGACATTCTTCACTGCATCATCTCTTGGACCAGTCTGTGGAATATCAGATACAACATCTCGTAACTGGAGTGAAACTTGACATTCCTCACTGCATCATCTCTTGGACCAGTCTGTGGAATATCAGATACAACACCTCGTGACTGGAGTGAAACTTGACATTCTTCACTGCATCATATCTTGGTCCAGTCTGTGGAATATTCCATACAACACCTCGTAAATGGATTGAAATTTGACATTCTTCACTGCATCATATCTTGGTCCAGTCTGTGGAATATTCCATACAACACCTCGTGACTGGAGTGAAACTTGACATTCCTCACTGCATCATCTCTTGGACCAGTCTGTGGAATATTCCATACAACACCTCGTGACTCAAGTGAAACTTGACATTCCTCACTGCATCATCTCTTGGTCCAGTCTGTGGAATATTCCATACAACACCTCGTGACTGAAGTGAAACTTGACATTCCTCACTGCATCATCTCTTGGACCAGTCTGTGGAATATCAGATACAACACCTCGTGACTGGAGTGAAACTTGACATTCTTCACTGCATCATCTCTTGGACCAGTCTGTGGAATATTCCATACAACACCTCGTAACTCAAGTGAAACTTGACATTCCTCACTGCATCATCTCTTGGACCAGTCTGTGGAATATCAGATACAACAACTCGTGAATGGAGTGAAACTTGACATTCCTCACTGCATCATCTCTTGGTCCAGTCTGTGGAATATTAGATACAACACCTCGTGGCTGAAGTGAAACTTGACATTCCTCACTGCATCATCTCTTCGTCCAGTCTGTGGAATATCGGATACAACACCTAGTAACTCAAGTGAAACTTGACATTCCTCACTGCATCATCTCTTGGACCAGTCTGTGGAATATTCCATACAACACCTCGTGACTGGAGTGAAACTTGACATTCCTCATGGCATCATCTCTTGGACCAGTCTGTGGAATATTCCATACAACACCTCGTAACTCAAGTGAAACTTGACATTTCTCACTGCATCATCTCTTGGACCGGTCTGTGGAATATCTGAAACAACACCTCGTAACTGAAGTGAAACTTGACATTCTTCACTCCATCATCTCTTGGTCCAGTCTGTGGAATATTCCATACAACACCTCGTGACTGGAGTGAAACATGACATTCTTCACTGCATCATCTCTTGGTCCAGTCTGTGGAATATCAGATACAACACCTCGTGACTGGAGTGAAACTTGACATTCCTCAATGCATCATCTCTTGGTCCAGTCTGTGTAATATTCCATACAACACCTTGTGACTGGAGTGAAACTTGACATTCCTCACTGCATCATCTCTTGGACCAGTCTGTGGAATATTCCATACAACACCTCGTGACTGGAGTGAAACTTGACATTCTTCACTGCATCATCTCTTGGACCAGTCCGTGGAATATTCCATACAACACCTCCTGACTGAACTGAGACTTGACATTCCTTACTGCATCATATCTTGGACCAGTCTGTGGAATATCAGATACAACACCTCGTGACTGGAGTGAAACTTGACATTCTTCACTGCATCATATCTTGGACCAGTCTGTGGAATATCAGATACCATACCTCGTGACTGGAGTGAAACTTGACATTCCTTACTGCATCATCTCTTGGTCCAGTCTGTGGAATATTCCATACAACACCTCGTGACTGGAGTGAAACTTGACATTCTTCACTGCATCATATCTTGGTCCAGTCTGTGGAATATCAGATACAACACCTCGTGACTCAAGTGAAGCATGACATTCCTCACTGCATCATCTCTTGGACCAGTCTGTGGAATATTCCATACAATACATCGTGACTGGAGTGAAACTTGACATTCTTCACTGCATCATCTCCTGGACCAGTCTGTGGAATATTCCATACAACACCTCGTGACTGAACTGAGACTTGACATTACTTACTGCATCATATCTTGGACCAGTCTGTGGATTATCAGATACAACACCTCGTGACTGGAGTGAAACTTGACATTCCTCACTGCATCATATCTTGGACCAGTCTGTGGAATATCAGATACCTTACCTCGTGACTGGAGTGAAACTTGACATTCCTTACTGCATCATCTCTTGGTCTAGTCTGTGGTATATTCCATACAACACCTCGTGACTGGAGTGAAACTTGACATTCTTCACTGCATCATATCTTGGTCCAGTCTGTGGAATATCAGATACAACACCTCGTGACTCAAGTGAAGCATGACATTCCTCACTGCATCATCTCTTGGACCAGTCCGTGGAATATCAGATACAACACCTCGTGACTGGAGTGAACCATGACATTCCTCACTGCATCATCTCTTGGTCCAGTCTGTGGAATATTCTATACAACACCTCGTAACTCGAGTGAAACTTGACATTCCTCACTGCATCATCTCTTGGACCAGTCCGTGAAATATTAGATACAACACCTCGTGACTGGAGTGAACCATGACATTCCTCACTGCATCATCTCTTGGTCCAGTCTGTGGAATATTCTATACAACACCTCGTAACTCAAGTGGAACTTGACATTCCTCACTGCATCATCTCTTGGACCAGTCCGTGGAATATCAGATACAACACCTCGTAACTGGAGTGAAACTTGACATTCTTCACTGCATCATATCTTGGTCCAGTCTGTGGAATATCAGATACAACACCTCGTGACTCAAGTGAAGCATGACATTCCTCACTGAATCATCTCTTGGTCCAGTCTGTGGAATATCAGATACAACACCTCGTGACTGGAGTGAAACTTGACATTCCTCACTGCATCATCTCATGGACCAGTCTGTGGAATATCAGATACAACACCTCGTGACTCAAGTGAAACTTGACATTCCTCACTGCATCATCTCTTGGACCAGTCTGTGGAATATCAGATACAACACCTCGTAACTGGAGTGAAACTCGACATTCCTCACTGCATCATCTCTTGGTCCAGTCTGTGGAATATTCTATACAACACCTCGTGACTCAAGTGAAACTTGACATTCCCCACTGCATCATCTCTTGGTCCAGTCTGTGGAATATCAGATACAACACCTTGTGACTCAAGTGAAACTTGACATTCCTCACTGCATCATCTCTTGGACCAGTCTGTGGAATATCAGATACAACATCTCGTAACTGGAGTGAAACTCGACATTCCTTACTGCATCATCTCTTGGACCAGTCTGTGGAATATTCTATACAACACCTCGTAACTGGAGTGAAACTTGACATTCCTCACTGCATCATCTCTTGGACCAGTCTGTGGAATATGAGATACATCACCTCGTGACTGAAGTGAAACTTGACATTCCTCACTGCATCATCTCTTGGTCCAGTCTGTGGAATATCAGATACAACACCTCGTGACTGAAGTGAAACTTTACATTCCTCACTGCATCATCTCTTGGACCGGTCTGTGGAATATCAGATACGACACCTCGTGACTGAAGTGAAACTTGACATTCCTCACTGCATCATCTCTTGGACCAGTCTGTGGAATATCAGATACAACACCTCGTGACTGGATTGAAACTTGACATTCCTCACTGCATCATCTCTTGGACCAGTCTGTGGAATATCAGATACAACACCTCGTAACTCAAGTGAAACTTGACATTCCTCACTGCATCATCTCTTGGACCAGTCTGTGGAATATTCTTTACAACACCTCGTGACTGAAGTGAAACTTGACATTCCTCACTGCATCATCCCTTGGACCAGTCTGTGGAATATCAGATACAACACCTCGTGACTCAAGTGAAACTTGACATTCCTCACTGCATCATCTCTTGGACCAGTCTGTGGAATATCAGATACAACACCTCGCAACTGGAGTGAAACTCGACATTCCTTACTGCATCATCTCTTGGACCAGTCTGTGGAATATTCTATACAACACCTCGTAACTGGAGTGTAACTTGACATTCCTCACTGCATCATCTCTTGGTCCAGTCTGTGGAATATCAGATACTACACCTCGTAACTGGAGTGAAACTCGACATTCCTTACTGCATCATCTCTTGGACCAGTCTGTGGAATATCAGATACAACACCTCGTAACTGGAGTGAAACTTGACATTCCTCACTGCATCATCTCTTCGACCAGTCTGTGGAATATCAGATACAACACCCCGTGACTCTAGTGAAGCATGACATTCCTCACTGCATCATCTCTTGGTCCAGTCTGTGGAATATCAGATACAACACCTCGTGACTGGAGTGAAACTTGACATTCCTCACTGCATCATCTCTTGGTTCAGTCTGTGGAATATCAGATACAACACCTCGTAACTGGAGTGAAACTTGACATTCCTCACTGCATCATCTCCTGGTCCAGTCTGTGGAATATCAGATACAACACCTCGTAACTCAAGTGGAACTTGAAATTCCTCACTGCCTCATCTCTTGGTCCAGTCTGTGGGATATCAGATACAACACCTCGTGACTGGAGTGAAACTTGACATTCCTCACTGCATCATCTCTTGGACCAGTGTGTGGAATATCAGATACAACACCTCGTGACTGGAGTGAAACTTGACATTCCTCACTGCATCATCTTTTGGACCAGTCTGTGGAATATCAGATGCAACACCTCGTATCTCAAGTGAAATTTGACATTCTTCACTGCATCATCTCTTGGACCAGTGTGTGGAATATCAGATACAACACCTCGTGACTGGAGTGAAACTTGACATTCTCCACTGCATCATTTCTTGGTCCAGTCTGTGGAATATTCCATACAACACCTCGTGACTGGAGTGAAACTTGACATTCTTCACTGCATCATCTCTTGGTCCAGTCTGTGGAATATCAGATACAACACCTCGTGACTGGAGTAAAACTTGACATTCCTCACTGCATCATCTCTTGGACCAGTCTGTGGAATATCATATACAACACCTCGTGACTGGAGTGAAACTAAACATTCCTCACTGCATCATCTCTTGGTCCAGTCTGTGGAATATTCCATACAACACCTCGTGACTGTAGTAAAACTTGACATTCCTCACTGCATCATCTCTTGGACCAGTCTGTGGAATATCAGATACAACACCTCGTAACTGGAGTGAAACTTGACATTCCTCACTGCATCATCTCTTGGACCAGTCTGTGGAATATTCCATGAAACACCTCGTAACTGAAGTGAAACTTGACATTCCTCACTGCATCATCTCTTGGTCCAGTCTGTGGAATATTCCATACAACACCTCGTGACTGGAGTGAAACTTGACATTCCTCACTGCATCATCTCTTGGACCAGTCTGTGGAATATTCCATACAACACCTCGTAACTGGAGTGAAACTTGACATTCCTCACTGCATCATCTCTTGGACCAGTCTGTGGAATATCAGATACAACACCTCGTGACTGGAGTGAAACTTGACATTCCTCACTGCATCATCTCTTGGTCCAGTCTGTGGAATATTCCATACAACACCTGGTGACTGAAGTGATACTTGACATTTCTCACTGCATCATCTCTTGGACCAGTCTGTGAAATATTCCATACAACACCTCGTGACTGGAGTGAAACTTGACATTCTTCACTGCATCATCTCTTGGACCAGTCTGTGAAATATTCCATACAACACCTCGTGACTGAACTGAGACTTGACATTCCTTACTGCATCATCTCTTGGACCAGTCTGTGGAATATTCCATACAACACCTCGTAACTGAACTGAAACTTGACATTCCTCACTGCATCATCTCTTGGTCCAGTCTGTGGAATATCAGATACAACAACTCGTAACTCAAGTGAAACTTGACATTCCTGACTGCATCATCTCTTGGACCAGTCTGTGGAATATCCCATACAACACCTTGTAACTCAAGTGAAACTTGACATTCCTCACTGCATCATCTCTTGGACCAGTCTGTGGAATATCCCATACAACACCTCGTAACTGAAGTGAAACTTGACATTCCTCACTGCATCATCTCTTGGACCAGTCTGTGGGATATTCCATATAACACCTCGTGACTCAAGTGAAACTTGACATTCCTCACTGCATCATCTCTTGAATCAGTCTGTGGAATATCAGATACAATACCTCGTGACTGAATTGAAACTTGACATTCCTCACTGCATCATCTCTTGGACCAGTCTGTGGAATATTCCATACAACACCTCGTGACTGGAGTGAAACTTGACATTCTTCACTGCATCATCTCTTGGACCAGTCTGTGGAATATTCCATACAACACCTCGTGACTGGAGTGAAACTTGACATTTCTCACTGCATCATCTCTTGGTCCAGTCTGTGGAATATTCCATATAACACCTCGTGACTCAAGTGAAACTTGACATTCCTCACTGCATCATCTCTTGGTCCAGTCTGTGGAATATCCCATACAACACCTCGTGACTGGGGTGAAACTTGACATTCCACACTGCATCATCTCTTGGTCCAGTCTGTGGAATATTAGATACAACACCTCGTGACTGGAGTGAAACTTGACATTCCTCACTGCATCATCTCTTGGTCCAGTCTTTGGAATATCAGATACAACACCTCGTAACTGGAGTGAAACTTGACATTCCTCACTGCATCATCTCTTGGTCCAGTCTGTGGAATATCAGATACAACACCTCGTGACTGGATTGAAACTTGACATTCCTCACTGCATCATCTCTTGGTCCAGTCTGTGGAATATCAGATACAACACCTTGTAACTCAATTGAAACTTGACATTCCTCACTGCATCATCTCTTGGTCCAGTCTGTGGAATATTCCATACAACACGTCGTAACTGGAGTGAAACTTGACATTCCTCACTGCATCATCTCTTGAATCAGTCTGTGGAATATCAGATACAACACCTCGTGACTGAATTGAAACTTGACATTCCTCACTGCATCATCTCTTGGTCCAGTCTGTGGAATATTCCATACAACACGTCGTAACTGGAGTGAAACTTGACATTCCTCACTGCATCATCTCTTGAATCAGTCTGTGGAATATCAGATACAACACCTCGTGACTGAATTGAAACTTGACATTCCTCACTGCATCATCTCTTGGACCAGTCTGTGTTATATTCCATATAACACCTCGTGACTCAGGTGAAACTTGACGTTCCTCACTGCATCATCTCTTGGTCCAGTCTGTGGAATATCCCATACAACACCTCGTGACTGGAGTGAAACTTGACATTCCACACTGCATCATCTCTTGGTTCAGTCAGTGGAATATCAGATACAACACCTCGTGACTGGAGTGAAACTTGACATTCCTCACTGCATCATCTCGTGGTCCAGTCTGTGGAATATCAGATGCAACACCTCGTAACTCAAGTGAAACTTGACATTCCTCACTGCATCATCTCTTGGACCAGTCTGTGGAATATCAGATACAATACCTCGTGACTGGAGTGAAACTTGACATTCCTCACTGCATCATCTCTTGGTCCAGTCTGTGGAATATCCCATTCAACACCTCGTAACTCGAGTGAAACTTGACATTCTTCACTGCATCATCTCTTGGACCAGTCTGTGGAATATCAGATACAACACCTCGTAACTGGAGTGAAACTTGACATTCCTCACTGCATCATCTCTTGGTCCAGTCTGTGGAATATTCCATACAACACCTCGTAACTGGAGTGAAACTTGACATTCCTCACTGCATCATCTCTTGGTCCAGTCTGTGGAATATCAGATGCAACACCTCGTAACTCAAGTGAAACTTGACATTCCTCACTGCATCATCTCTTGGTCCAGTCTGTGGAATATCAGATGCAACACCTCGTAAGTCTTAGTGAAACTTGACATCCCTCACTGCATCATCTCTTGGTCCAGTCTGTGGAATATTCCATACAACACCTCGTAACTGGAGTGAAACTTGACATTCCTCACTGCATCATCTCTTGGTCCAGTCAGTGGAATATCAGATGCAACACATCGTAACTCAAGTGAAACTTGACATTCCTCACTGCATCATCTCTTGGTCCAGTCTGTGGAATATTCCATACAACACCTCGTAACTGGAGTGAAACTTGACATTCCTCACTGCATCATCTCTTGGTCCAGTCTGTGGAATATCAGATGCAACACCTCGTAACTCAAGTGAAACTTGACATTCCTCACTGCATCATCTCTTGGTCCAGTCTGTGGAATATTCCATACAACACCTCGTAACTGGAGTGAAACTTGACATTCCTCACTGCATCATATCTTGGTCCAGTCTGTGGAATATCAGATACAACACCTCGTGACTCAAGTGAAACTTGACATTCCTCACTGCATCATCTCTTGGTCCAGTCTGTGGAATATCAGATACAACACCTCGTAACTCAAGTGGAACTTGACATTCCTCACTGCATCATCTCTTGGTCCAGTCTGTGGAATATCAGATACAACACCTCGTGACTGGAGTGAACCTTGACATTCCTGACTGCATCATCTCTTGGTCCAGTCTGTGGAATATCAGATACAACACCTCGTGACTGAAGTGAAACTTGACATTCCTCACTGCATCATCTCTTGGACCAGTCTGTGGAATATTCCATATAACACCTCGTGCCTTAAGTGAAACTTGACATTCCTTACTGCATCATCTCTTGGACCAGTCTGTGGAATATTCCATACAACACCTCGTAACTGAAGTGAAAATTGACATTCCTCAATGCATCATCTCTTGGTCCAGTCTGTGGAATATCCCATACAACACCTCGTAACTGAAGTGAAACTTGACATTACTCACTGCATCATCTCTTGGTCCAGTCTGTGGAATATTCCATATAACACCTCGTGACTCAAGTGAAACTTGACATTCCTTACTGCATCATCTCTTGGACCAGTCTGTGGAATATTCCATACAACACCTCGTAACTGAAGTGAAACATGACATTCCTAACTGCATCATCTCTTGGTCCAGTCTGTGGAATATCCCATACAACACCTCGTAACTGAAGTGAAACTTGACATTCCTCACTGCATCATCTCTTGGTCCAGTCTGTGGAATATCCCATACAACACCTCGTAACTGAAGTGAAACTTGACATTCCTCACTGCATCATCTCTTGGACCAGTCTGTGGGATATTCCATATAACACCTCGTGACTCAAGTGAAACTTGACATTCCTTACTGCATCATCTCTTGGACCAGTCTGTGGAATATTCCATACAACACCTCGTAACTGAAGTGAAACTTGACATTCCTCACTGCATCATCTCTTGGACCAGTCTGTGGGATTTTCCATATAACACCTCGTGACTCAAGTGAAACTTGACATTCCTCACTGCATCATCTCTTGAATCAGTCTGTGGAATATCAGATACAATACCTCGTGACTGAATTGAGACTTGACATTCCTCACTGCATCATCTCTTGGACCAGTCTGTGGAATATGCCATACAACACCTCGTGACTGGAGTGGAACTTGACATTCTTCACTGCATCATCTCTTGGACCAGTCTGTGGAATATTCCATACAACACCTCGTGACTGGAGTGAAACTTGACATTCCTCACTGCATCATCTCTTGGTCCAGTCTGTGGAATATTCCATATAACACCTCGTGACTCAAGTGAAACTTGACATTCCTCACTGCATCATCTCTTGGTCCAGTCTGTGGAATATCCCATACAACACCTCGTGACTGGAGTGAAACATGACATTCCACACTGCATCATCTCTTGGTTCAGTCTGTGGAATATTAGATACAACACCTCGTGACTGGAGTGAAACTTGACATTCCTCACTGCATCATCTCTTGGTCCAGTCTGTGGAATATCAGATACAACACCTCGTAACTGGAGTGAAACTTGACATTCCTCACTGCATCATCTCTTGGTCCAGTCTGTGGAATATCAGATACAACACCTCGTGACTGGATTGAAACTTGACATTCCTCACTGCATCATCTCTTGGTCCAGTCTGTGGAATATCAGATACAACACCTTGTTACTCAATTGAAACTTGACATTCCTCACTGCATCATCTCTTGGTCCAGTCTTAGGAATATTTTATACAACACGTCGTAACTGGAGTGAAACTTGACATTCCTCACTGCATCATCTCTCGAATCAGTCTGTGGAATATCAGATACAACACCTCGTGACTGAATTGGAACTTGACATTCCTCACTGCATCATCTCTTGGTCCAGTCTGTGGAATATTCCATACAACACGTCGTAACTGGAGTGAAACTTGACATTCCTCACTGCATCATCTCTTGAATCAGTCTGTGGAATATCAGATACAACACCTCGTGACGGAATTGAAACTTGACATTCCTCACTGCATCATCTCTTGGACCAGTCTGTGTTATATTCCATATAACACCTCGTGACTCAAGTGAAACTTGACGTTCCTCACTGCATCATCTCTTGGTCCAGTCTGTGGAATATACCATACAACACCTCGTGACTGGAGTGAAACTTGACATTCCACACTGCATCATCTCTTGGTCCAGTCAGTGGAATATCAGATACAACACCTCGTGACTGTAGTGAAACTTGACATTCCTCACTGCATCATCTCGTGGTCCAGTCTGTGGAATATCAGATGCAACACCTCGTAACTCAAGTGAAACTTGACATTCCTCACTGCATCATCTCTTGGACCAGTCTGTGGAATATCAGATACAACACCTCGTGACTGGAGTGGAACTTGACATTCCTCACTGCATCATCTCTTGGTCCAGTCTGTGGAATATCCCATACAACACCTCGTAACTCGAGTGAAACTTGACATTCTTCACTGCATCATCTCTTGGACCAGTCTGTGGAATATCAGATACAACACCTCGTAACTGGAGTGAAACTTGACATTCCTCACTGCATCATCTCTTGGTCCAGTCTGTGGAATATTCCATACAACACCTCGTAACTGGAGTGAAACTTGACATTCCTCACTGCATCATCTCTTGGTCCAGTCTGTGGAATATCAGATGCAACACCTCGTTACTCAAGTGAAACTTGAAATTCCTCACTGCATCATCTCTTGGTCCAGTCTGTGGAATATCAGATGCAACACCTCGTAAGTCAAGTGAAACTTGACATTCCTCACTGCATCATCTCTTGATCCAGTCTGTGGAATATTCCATACAACACCTCGTAACTGGAGTGAAACTTGACATTCCTCACTGCATCATCTCTTGGTCCAGTCTGTGGAATATCAGATGCAACACCTTGTAACTCAAGTGAAACTTGACATTCCTCACTGCATCATCTCTTGGTCCAGTCTGTGGAATATTCCATACAACACCTCGTAACTGGAGTGAAACTTGACATTCCTCACTGCATCATCTCTTGGTCCAGTCTGTGGAATATTCCATACAACACCTCGTAACTGGAGTGAAACTTGACATTCCTCACTGCATCATCTCTTGGTCCAGTCTGTGGAATATCAGATGCAACACCTCGTAACTCAAGTGAAACTTGACATTCCTCACTGCATCATCTCTTGGTCCAGTCTGTGGAATATCCCATACAACACCTCGTGACTGGAGTGAAACTTGACAGTCTTCACTGCATCATCTCTTGGACCAGTCTGTGGAATATCAGATACAACACCTCGTAACTGGAGTGAAACTTGACATTCCTCACTGCATCATCTCTTGGTCCAGTCTGTGAAATATCCCATACAACACCTCGTAACTCAAGTGAAACTTGACATTCCTCACTGCATTCTCTCTTGGACCATTCTGTGGGATATCAGATACAACACCTCGTAACTGAAGTGAAACTTGACATTCCTCACTGAATCATCTCTTGGTCCAGTCTGTGGAATATCAGATGCAACACCTCGTAACTCAAGTGAAACTTGACATTCCTCACTGCATCATCTCTTGGACCAGTCTGTGGAATATCAGATACAACACCTCGTAACTGGAGTGAAACTTGACATTCCTCACTGCATCATCTCTTGGTCCAGTCTGTGGAATATCCCATACAACACCTCGTAACTCAAGTGAAACTTGACATTCCTCACTGCATCATCTCTTGGACCATTCTGTGGGATATCAGATACAACACCTCGTAACTGAAGTGAAACTTGACATTCCTCACTGCATCATCTCTTGGTCCAGTCTGTGGAATATCAGATGCAACACCTCGTAACTCAAGTGAAAGTTGACATTCCTCACTGCATCATCTCTTGGTCCAGTCTGTGGAATATCAGATACAACACCTCGTGACTGCAGTGAAACTTGACATTCCTCACTGCATCATCTCTTGGTCCAGTCTGTGGAATATCCCATACAACACCTCGTAACTCAAGTGAAACTTGACATTACTCACTGCATCATCTCTTGGTCCAGTCTGTGGAATATCCCATACAACACCTCGTAACTCAAGTGAAACTTGACATTACGCACTGCATCATCTCATGGTCCAGTCTGTGGAATATCCCATACAACACCTCGTAACTCAAGTGAAACTTGACATTCCTCACTGCATCATCTCTTGGTCCAGTCTGTGGAATATCCCATACAACACCTCGTGCCTGGAGTGAAACTTGACATTCCTCACTGCGTCATCTCTTGGTCCAGTCTGTGGAATATCCCATACAACACCTCGTAACTCAAGTGAAACTTGACATTCCTCACTGCATCATCTCTTGGTCCAGTCTGTGGAATATTCCATACAACACCTCGTGACTGGAGTGAAACTTGAAATTCCTCACTGCATCATATCTTGGTCCAGTCTGTGGAATATCCCATACAACACCTCGTAACTCAAGTGAAACTTGACATTCCTCACTGCATCATCTCTTGGTCCAGTCTGTGGAATATCAGATTCAACACCTCGTGACTCAAGTGAAACTTGACATTCCTCACTGCATCATCTCTTGGTCCAGTCTGTGGAATATCAGATACAACACCACGTGACTCAAGTGAAACTTGACATTCCTCACTGCATCATCTCTTGGTCCAGTCTGTGGAATATCAGATACAACACCTCGTGACTGGAGTGAAACTTGACATTCCTCACTGCATCATCTCTTGGTCCAGTCTGTGGAATATCCCATACAACACCTCGTAACTCGAGTGAAACTTGACATTACTCACTGCATCATCTCTTGGTCCAGTCTGTGGAATATCCCATACAACACCTCGCAACTCAAGTGAAACTTGACATTCCTCACTGCATCATCTCTTGGACCAGTCTGTGGAATATCCCATACAACACCTCGTAACTCAAGTGAAACTTGACATTCCTCACTGCATCATCTCTTGGTCCAGTCTGTGGAATATCAGATACAACACCTCGTAACTCAAGTGAAATTCGACATTCCTCACTGCATCATCTCTTGGTCCAGTCTGTGGAATATCAGATACAACACCTCGTGACTGAAGTGAAACTTGACAATCCTCACTGCATCATCTCTCGGTCCAGTCTGTGGAATATCCCATACAACACCTCGTAACTCAAGTGAAACTTGACATTCCTCACTGCATCATCTCTTGGACCATTCTGTGGGATATCAGATACAACACCTCGTAACTGAAGTGAAACTTGACATTCCTCACTGCATCATCTCTTGGTCCAGTCTGTGGAATATCAGATACAACACCTCGTGACTGGAGTGGAACTTGACATTCCTCACTGCATCATCTCTTGGTCCAGTCTGTGGAATATCCCATACAACACCTCGTAACTCGAGTGAAACTTGACATTCTTCACTGCATCATCTCTTGGACCAGTCTGTGGAATATCAGATACAACACCTCGTAACTGGAGTGAAACTTGACATTCCTCACTGCATCATCTCTTGGTCCAGTCTGTGGAATATTCCATACAACACCTCGTAACTGGAGTGAAACTTGACATTCCTCACTGCATCATCTCTTGGTCCAGTCTGTGGAATATCAGATGCAACACCTCGTAACTCAAGTGAAACTTGACATTCCTCACTGCATCATCTCTTGGTCCAGTCTGTGGAATATCAGATGCAACACCTCGTAAGTCAAGTGAAACTTGACATTCCTCACTGCATCATCTCTTGATCCAGTCTGTGGAATATTCCATACAACACCTCGTAACTGGAGTGAAACTTGACATTCCTCACTGCATCATCTCTTGGTCCAGTCTGTGGAATATCAGATGCAACACCTTGTAACTCAAGTGAAACTTGACATTCCTCACTGCATCATCTCTTGGTCCAGTCTGTGGAATATTCCATACAACACCTCGTAACTGGAGTGAAACTTGACATTCCTCACTGCATCATCTCTTGGTCCAGTCTGTGGAATATCAGATGCAACACCTCGTAACTCAAGTGAAACTTGACATTCCTCACTGCATCATCTCTTGGTCCAGTCTGTGGAATATTCCATACAACACCTCGTAACTGGAGTGAAACTTGACATTCCTCACTGCATCATCTCTTGGTCCAGTCTGTGGAATATCAGATGCAACACCTCGTAACTCAAGTGAAACTTGACATTCCTCACTGCATCATCTCTTGGTCCAGTCTGTGGAATATCAGATACAACACCTCGTGACTGGAGTGAAACTTGACATTCCTCACTGCATCATCTCTTGGTCCAGTCTGTGGAATATCCCATACAACACCTCGTAACTCGAGTGAAACTTGACATTACTCACTGCATCATCTCTTGGTCCAGTCTGTGGAATATCCCATACAACACCTCGCAACTCAAGTGAAACTTGACATTCCTCACTGCATCATCTCTTGGACCAGTCTGTGGAATATCCCATACAACACCTCGTAACTCAAGTGAAACTTGACATTCCTCACTGCATCATCTCTTGGTCCAGTCTGTGGAATATCAGATACAACACCTCGTAACTCAAGTGAAACTCGACATTCCTCACTGCATCATCTCTTGGTCCAGTCTGTGGAATATCAGATACAACACCTCGTGACTGAAGTGAAACTTGACAATCCTCACTGCATCATCTCTCGGTCCAGTCTGTGGAATATCCCATACAACACCTCGTAACTCAAGTGAAACTTGACATTCCTCACTGCATCATCTCTTGGACCATTCTGTGGGATATCAGATACAACACCTCGTAACTGAAGTGAAACTTGACATTCCTCACTGCATCATCTCTTGGTCCAGTCTGTGGAATATCAGATACAACACCTCGTGACTGGAGTGGAACTTGACATTCCTCACTGCATCATCTCTTGGTCCAGTCTGTGGAATATCCCATACAACACCTCGTAACTCGAGTGAAACTTGACATTCTTCACTGCATCATCTCTTGGACCAGTCTGTGGAATATCAGATACAACACCTCGTAACTGGAGTGAAACTTGACATTCCTCACTGCATCATCTCTTGGTCCAGTCTGTGGAATATTCCATACAACACCTCGTAACTGGAGTGAAACTTGACATTCCTCACTGCATCATCTCTTGGTCCAGTCTGTGGAATATCAGATGCAACACCTCGTAACTCAAGTGAAACTTGACATTCCTCACTGCATCATCTCTTGGTCCAGTCTGTGGAATATCAGATGCAACACCTCGTAAGTCAAGTGAAACTTGACATTCCTCACTGCATCATCTCTTGATCCAGTCTGTGGAATATTCCATACAACACCTCGTAACTGGAGTGAAACTTGACATTCCTCAATGCATCATCTCTTGGTCCAGTCTGTGGAATATCAGATGCAACACCTTGTAACTCAAGTGAAACTTGACATTCCTCACTGCATCATCTCTTGGTCCAGTCTGTGGAATATTCCATACAACACCTCGTAACTGGAGTGAAACTTGACATTCCTCACTGCATCATCTCTTGGTCCAGTCTGTGGAATATCAGATGCAACACCTCGTAACTCTAGTGAAACTTGACATTCCTCACTGCATCATCTCTTGGTCCAGTCTGTGGAATATTCCATACAACACCTCGTAACTGGAGTGAAACTTGACATTCCTCACTGCATCATCTCTTGGTCCAGTCTGTGGAATATCAGATGCAACACCTCGTAACTCAAGTGAAACTTGACATTCCTCACTGCATCATCTCATGGTCCAGTCTGTGGAATATCCCATACAACACCTCGTGACTGGAGTGAAACTTGACAGTCTTCACTGCATCATCTCTTGGACCAGTCTGTGGAATATCAGATACAACACCTCGTAACTGGAGTGAAACTTGACATTCCTCACTGCATCATCTCTTGGTCCAGTCTGTGAAATATCCCATACAACACCTCGTAACTCAAGTGAAACTTGACATTCCTCACTGCATTCTCTCTTGGACCATTCTGTGGGATATCAGATACAACACCTCGTAACTGAAGTGAAACTTGACATTCCTCACTGAATCATCTCTTGGTCCAGTCTGTGGAATATCAGATGCAACACCTCGTAACTCAAGTGAAACTTGACATTCCTCACTGCATCATCTCTTGGACCAGTCTGTGGAATATCAGATACAACACCTCGTAACTGGAGTGAAACTTGACATTCCTCACTGCATCATCTCTTGGTCCAGTCTGTGGAATATCCCATACAACACCTCGTAACTCAAGTGAAACTTGACATTCCTCACTGCATCATCTCTTGGACCATTCTGTGGGATATCAGATACAACACCTCGTAACTGAAGTGAAACTTGACATTCCTCACTGCATCATCTCTTGGTCCAGTCTGTGGAATATCAGATGCAACACCTCGTAACTCAAGTGAAAGTTGACATTCCTCACTGCATCATCCCCTGGTCAAGTCTGTGGAATATCAGATACAACACCTCGTGACTGCAGTGAAACTTGACATTCCTCACTGCATCATCTCTTGGTCCAGTCTGTGGAATATCCCATACAACACCTCGTAACTCAAGTGAAACTTGACATTACTCACTGCATCATCTCTTGGTCCAGTCTGTGGAATATCCCATACAACACCTCGTAACTCAAGTGAAACTTGACATTACGCACTGCATCATCTCATGGTCCAGTCTGTGGAATATCCCATACAACACCTCGTAACTCAAGTGAAACTTGACATTCCTCACTGTATCATCTCTTGGTCCAGTCTGTGGAATATCCCATACAACACCTCGTGCCTGGAGTGAAACTTGACATTCCTCACTGCGTCATCTCTTGGTCCAGTCTGTGGAATATCCCATACAACACCTCGTAACTCAAGTGAAAATTGACATTCCTCACTGCATCATCTCTTGGTCCAGTCTGTGGAATATTCCATACAACACCTCGTGACTGGAGTGAAACTTGAAATTCCTCACTGCATCATATCTTGGTCCAGTCTGTGGAATATCCCATACAACACCTCGTAACTCAAGTGAAACTTGACATTCCTCACTGCATCATCTCTTGGTCCAGTCTGTGGAATATCAGATTCAACACCTCGTGACTCAAGTGAAACTTGACATTCCTCACTGCATCATCTCTTGGTCCAGTCTGTGGAATATCAGATACAACACCTCGTGACTCAAGTGAAACTTGACATTCCTCACTGCATCATCTCTTGGTCCAGTCTGTGGAATATCAGATACAACACCTCGTGACTGGAGTGAAACTTGACATTCCTCACTGCATCATCTCTTGGTCCAGTCTGTGGAATATCCCATACAACACCTCGTAACTCGAGTGAAACTTGACATTACTCACTGCATCATCTCTTGGTCCAGTCTGTGGAATATCCCATACAACACCTCGCAACTCAAGTGAAACTTGACATTCCTCACTGCATCATCTCTTGGACCAGTCTGTGGAATATCCCATACAACACCTCGTAACTCAAGTGAAACTTGACATTCCTCACTGCATCATCTCTTGGTCCAGTCTGTGGAATATCAGATACAACACCTCGTAACTCAAGTGAAACTCGACATTCCTCACTGCATCATCTCTTGGTCCAGTCTGTGGAATATCAGATACAACACCTCGTGATTGAAGTGAAACTTGACAATCCTCAGTGCATCATCTCTCGGTCCAGTCTGTGGAATATCCCATACAACACCTCGTAACTCAAGTGAAACTTGACATTCCTCACTGCATCATCTCTTGGACCATTCTGTGGGATATCAGATACAACACCTCGTAACTGAAGTGAAACTTGACATTCCTCACTGCATCATCTCTTGGTCCAGTCTGTGGAATATCAGATACAACACCTCGTGACTGAAGTGAAACTTGACATTCCTCACTGCATCATCTCTTGGTCCAGTCTGTGGAATATCAGATGCAACACCTCGTAACTCAAGTGAAACTTGACATTCCTCACTGCATCATCTCTTGGTCCAGTCTGTGGAATATCAGATACAACACCTCGTGACTCAAGTGAAACTTGACATTCCTCACTGCATCATCTCTTGGTCCAGTCTGTGGAATATCAGATACAACACCTCGTGACTGAAGTGAAACTTGACATTCCTCACTGCATCATCTCTTGGTCCAGTCTGTGGAATATTCCATACAACACCTCGTAACAGGAGTGAAACTTGACATTCCTCACTGCATCATCTCTTGGTCCAGTCTGTGGAATATCAGATGCAAGACCTCGTAACTCAAGTGAAACTTGACATTACTCACTGCATCATCTCTTGGTCCAGTCTGTGGAATATCAGATACAACACCTCGTGACTGAAGTGAAACTTGACATTCCTCACTGCATCATCTCTTGGTCCAGTCTGTGGAATATCCCATACAACACCTCGTAACTCAAGTGAAACTTGACATTCCTCACTGCATCATCTCTTGGTCCAGTCTGTGTAATATCAGATACAACACCTTGTGACTCAAGTGAAACTTGACATTCCTTACTGCATCATCTCTTGGACCAGTCTGTGGAATATTTCATACAACACCTCGTAACTGGAGTGAAACTTGACATTCCTCACTGCATCATCTCTTGGTCCAGTCTGTGGAATATCCCATACAACACCTCGTAACTGAAGTGAAACTTGACATTCCTCACTGCATCATCTCTTGGTCCAGTCTGTGGAATATCCCATACAACACCTCGTAACTGAAGTGAAACTTGACATTCCTCACTGCATCATCTCTTGGACCAGTCTGTGGGATATTCAATATAACACCACGTGACTCAAGTGAAACTTGACATTCCTTACTGCATCATCTCTTGGACCAGTCTGTGGAATATTCCATACAACACCTCGTAACTGAAGTGAAACTTGACATTCCTCACTGCATCATCTCTTGGTCCAGTCTGTGGAATATCCCATAAACACCTCGTAACTCAAGTGAAACTTGACATTCCTGACTGCATCATCTCTTGGACCAGTCTGTGGAATATCCCATACAACACCTTGTAACTCAAGTGAAACTTGACATTCCTCACTGCATCATCTCTTGGACCAGTCTGTGGAATATCCCATACAACACCTCGTAACTGAAGTGAAACTTGACATTCCTCACTGCATCATCTCTTGGACCAGTCTGTGGGATATTCCATATAACACCTCGTGACTCAAGTGAAACTTGACATTCCTCACTGCATCATCTCTTGAATCAGTCTGTGGAATATCAGATACAATACCTCGTGACTGAATTGAAACTTGACATTCCTCACTGCATCATCTCTTGGACCAGTCTGTGGAATATTCCATACAACACCTCGTGACTGGAGTGAAACTTGACATTCTTCACTGCATCATCTCTTGGACCAGTCTGTGGAATATTCCATACAACACCTCGTGACTGGAGTGAAACTTGACATTCCTCACTGCATCATCTCTTGGTCCAGTCTGTGGAATATTCCATATAACACCTCGTGACTCAAGTGAAACTTGACATTCCTCACTGCATCATCTCTTGGTCCAGTCTGTGGAATATCCCATACAACACCTCGTGACTGGGGTGAAACTTGACATTCCACACTGCATCATCTCTTGGTCCAGTCTGTGGAATATTAGATACAACACCTCGTGACTGGAGTGAAACTTGACATTCCTCTTTGCATCATCTCTTGGTCCAGTCTGTGGAATATCAGATACAACACCTCGTAACTGGAGTGAAACTTGACATTCCTCACTGCATCATCTCTTGGTCCAGTCTGTGGAATATCAGATACAACACCTCGTGACTGGATTGAAACTTGACATTCCTCACTGCATCATCTCTTGGTCCAGTCTGTGGAATATCAGATACAACACCTTGTAACTCAATTGAAACTTGACATTCCTCACTGCATCATCTCTTGGTCCAGTCTGTGGAATATTCCATACAACACGTCGTAACTGGAGTGAAACTTGACATTCCTCACTGCATCATCTCTTGAATCAGTCTGTGGAATATCAGATACAACACCTCGTGACTGAATTGAAACTTGACATTCCTCACTGCATCATCTCTTGGTCCAGTCTGTGGAATATTCCATACAACACGTCGTAACTGGAGTGAAACTTGACATTCCTCACTGCATCATCTCTTGAATCAGTCTGTGGAATATTAGATACAACACCTCGTGACTGAATTGAAACTTGACATTCCTCACTGCATCATCTCTTGGACCAGTCTGTGTTATATTCCATTTAACACCTCGTGACTCAAGTGAAACTTGACGTTCCTCACTGCATCATCTCTTGGTCCAGTCTGTGGAATATCCCATACAACACCTCGTGACTGGAGTGAAACTTGACATTCCACACTGCATCATCTCTTGGTCCAGTCAGTGGAATATCAGATACAACACCTCGTGACTGGAGTGAAACTTGACATTCCTCACTGCATCATCTCGTGGTCCAGTCTGTGGAATATCAGATGCAACACCTCGTAACTCAAGTGAAACTTGACATTCCTCACTGCATCATCTCTTGGACCAGTCTGTGGAATATCAGATACAACACCTCGTGACTGGAGTGAAACTTGACATTCCTCACTGCATCATCTCTTGGTCCAGTCTGTGGAATATCCCATACAACACCTCGTAACTCGAGTGAAACTTGACATTCTTCACTGCATCATCTCTTGGACCAGTCTGTGGAATATCAGATACAACACCTCGTAACTGGAAAGAAACTTGACATTCCTCACTGCATCATCTCTTGGTCCAGTCTGTGGAATATTCCATACAACACCTCGTAACTGGAGTGAAACTTGACATTCCTCACTGCATCATCTCTTGGTCCAGTCTGTGGAATATCAGATGCAACACCTCGTAACTCAAGTGAAACTTGACATTCCTCACTGCATCATCTCTTGGTCCAGTCAGTGGAATATCAGATGCAACACCTCGTAAGTCAAGTGAAACTTGACATTCCTCACTGCATCATCTCTTGGTCCAGTCTGTGGAATATTCCATACAACACCTCGTAACTGGAGTGAAACTTGACATTCCTCACTGCATCATCTCTTGGTCCAGTCAGTGGAATATCAGATGGAACACCTCGTAACTCAAGTGAAACTTGACATTCCTCACTGCATCATCTCTTGGTCCAGTCTGTGGAATATTCCATACAACACCTCGTAACTGGAGTGAAACTTGACATTCCTCACTGCATCATCTCTTGGTCCAGTCTGTGGAATATCAGATGCAACACCTCGTAACTCAAGTGAAACTTGACATTCCTCACTGCATCATCTCTTGGTCCAGTCTGTGGAATATTCCATACAACACCTCGTAACTGGAGTGAAACTTGACATTCCTCACTGCATCATCTCTTGGTCCAGTCTGTGGAATATCAGATACAACACCTCGTGACTCAAGTTAAACTTGACATTCCTCACTGCATCATCTCTTGGTCCAGTCTGTGGAATATCAGATACAACACCTCGTAACTCAAGTGGAACTTGACATTCCTCACTGCATCATCTCTTGGTCCAGTCTGTGGAATATCAGATACAACACCTCGTGACTGGAGTGAATCTTGACATTCCTGACTGCATCATCTCTTGGTCCAGTCTGTGGAATATCAGATACAACACCTCGTGACTGAAGTGAAACTTGACATTCCTCACTGCATCATCTCTTGGACCAGTCTGTGGAATATTCCATATAACACCTCGTGCCTTAAGTGAAACTTGACATTCCTTACTGCATCATCTCTTGGACCAGTCTGTGGAATATTCCATACAACACCTCGTAACTGAAGTGAAAATTGACATTCCTCACTGCATCATCTCTTGGTCCAGTCTGTGGAATATCCCATACAACACCTCGTAACTGAAGTGAAACTTGACATTACTCACTGCATCATCTCTTGGTCCAGTCTGTGGAATATTCCATATAACACCTCGTGACTCAAGTGAAACTTGACATTCCTTACTGCATCATCTCTTGGACCAGTCTGTGGAATATTCCATACAACACCTCGTAACTGAAGTGAAACTTGACATTCCTAACTGCATCATCTCTTGGTCCAGTCTGTGGAATATCCCATACAACACCTCGTAACTGAAGTGAAACTTGACATTCCACACTGCATCATCTCTTGGTCCAGTCTGTGGAATATCCCATACAACACCTCGTAACTGAAGTGAAACTTGACATTCCTCACTGCATCATCTCTTGGACCAGTCTGTGGGATATTCCATATAACACCTCGTGACTCAAGTGAAACTTTAACATTCCTTACTGCATCATCTCTTGGACCAGTCTGTGGAATATTCCATACAACACCTCGTAACTGAAGTGAAACTTGAGATTCCTAACTGCATCATCTCTTGGTCCAGTCTGTGGAATATCCCATAAACACCTCGTAACTCAAGTGAAACTTGACATTCCTGACTGCATCATCTCTTGGACCAGTCTGTGGAATATCCCATACAACACCTTGTAACTCAAGTGAAACTTGACATTCCTCACTGCATCATCTCTTGGACCAGTCTGTGGAATATCCCATACAACACCTCGTAACTGAAGTGAAACTTGACATTCCTCACTGCATCATCTCTTGGACCAGTCTGTGGGATTTTCCATATAACACCTCGTGACTCAAGTGAAACTTGACATTCCTCACTGCATCATCTCTTGAATCAGTCTGTGGAATATCAGATACAATACCTCGTGACTGAATTGAGACTTGACATTCCTCACTGCATCATCTCTTGGTCCAGTCTGTGGAATATGCCATACAACACCTCGTGACTGAAGTGAAACTTGACATTCTTCACTGCATCATCTCTTGGACCAGTCTGTGGAATATTCCATACAACACCTCGTGACTGGAGTGAAACTTGACATTCCTCACTGCATCATCTCTTGGTCCAGTCTGTGGAATATTCCATATAACACCTCGTGACCCGAGTGAAACTTGACATTCCTCACTGCATCATCTCTTGGTCCAGTCTGTGGAATATCCCATACAACACCTCGTGACTGGAGTGAAACATGACATTCCACACTGCATCATCTCTTGGTCCAGTCTGTGGAATATTAGATACAACACCTCGTGACTGGAGTGAAACTTGACATTCCTCACTGCATCATCTCTTGGTCCAGTCTGTGGAATATCAGATACAACACCTCGTAACTGGAGTGAAACTTGACATTCCTCACTGCATCATCTCTTGGACCAGTCTGTGGGATATTCAATATAACACCACGTGACTCAAGTGAAACTTGACATTCCTTACTGCATCATCTCTTGGACCAGTCTGTGGAATATTCCATACAACACCTCGTAACTGAAGTGAAACTTGACATTCCTCACTGCATCATCTCTTGGTCCAGTCTGTGGAATATCCCATAAACACCTCGTAACTCAAGTGAAACTTGACATTCCTGACTGCATCATCTCTTGGACCAGTCTGTGGAATATCCCATACAACACCTTGTAACTCAAGTGAAACTTGACATTCCTCACTGCATCATCTCTTGGACCAGTCTGTGGAATATCCCATACAACACCTCGTAACTGAAGTGAAACTTGACATTCCTCACTGCATCATCTCTTGGACCAGTCTGTGGGATATTCCATATAACACCTCGTGACTCAAGTGAAATTTGACATTCCTCACTGCTCATCTCTTGAATCAGTCTGTGGAATATCAGATACAATACCTCGTGACTGAATTGAAACTTGACATTCCTCACTGCATCATCTCTTGGACCAGTCTGTGGAATATTCCATACAACACCTCGTGACTGGAGTGAAACTTGACATTCTTCACTGCATCATCTCTTGGACCAGTCTGTGGAATATTCCATACAACACCTCGTGACTGGAGTGAAACTTGACATTCCTCACTGCATCATCTCTTGGTCCAGTCTGTGGAATATTCCATATAACACCTCGTGACTCAAGTGAAACTTGACATTCCTCACTGCATCATCTCTTGGTCCAGTCTGTGGAATATCCCATACAACACCTCGTGACTGGGGTGAAACTTGACATTCCACACTGCATCATCTCTTGGTCCAGTCTGTGGAATATTAGATACAACACCTCGTGACTGGAGTGAAACTTGACATTCCTCACTGCATCATCTCTTGGTCCAGTCTGTGGAATATCCCATACAACACCTCGTGACTGGATTGAAACTTGACATTCCTCAATGCATCATCTCTTGGTCCAGTCTGTGGAATATCAGATACAACACCTTGTAACTCAATTGAAACTTGACATTCCTCACAGCATCATCTCTTGGTCCAGTCTGTGGAATATTCCATACAACACGTCGTAACTGGAGTGAAACTTGACATTCCTCACTGCATCATCTCTTGAATCAGTCTGTGGAATATCAGATACAACACCTCGTGACTGAATTGAAACTTGACATTCCTCACTGCATCATCTCTTGGTCCAGTCTGTGGAATATTCCATACAACACGTCGTAACTGGAGTGAAACTTGACATTCCTCACTGCATCATCTCTTGAATCAGTCTGTGGAATATTAGATACAACACCTCGTGACTGAATTGAAACTTGACATTCCTCACTGCATCATCTCTTGGACCAGTCTGTGTTATATTCCATATAACACCTCGTGACTCAAGTGAAACTTGACGTTCCTCACTGCATCATCTCTTGGTCCAGTCTGTGGAATATCCCATACAACACCTCGTGACTGGAGTGAAACTTGACATTCCACACTGCATCATCTCTTGGTCCAGTCAGTGGAATATCAGATACAACACCTCGTGACTGGAGTGAAACTTGACATTCCTCACTGCATCATCTCGTGGTCCAGTCTGTGGAATATCAGATGCAACACCTCGTAACTCAAGTGAAACTTGACATTCCTCACTGCATCATCTCTTGGACCAGTCTGTGGAATATCCCATACAACACCTCGTGACTGGAGTGAAACATGACATTCCTCACTGCATCATCTCTTGGTCCAGTCTGTGGAATATCAGATACAACACCTTGTAACTCAATTGAAACTTGACATTCCTCACTGCATCATTTCTTGGTCCAGTCTGTGGAATATTCCATACAACACGTCGTAACTGGAGTGAAACTTGACATTCCTCACTGCATCATCTCTCGAATCAGTCTGTGGAATATCAGATACAACACCTCGTGACTGAATTGGAACTTGACATTCCTCACTGCATCATCTCTTGGTCCAGTCTGTGGAATATTCCATACAACACGTCGTAACTGGAGTGAAACTTGACATTCCTCACTGCATCATCTCTTGAATCAGTCTGTTGAATATCAGATACAACACCTCGTGACGGAATTGAAACTTGACATTCCTCACTGCATCATCTCTTGGACCAGTCTCTGTTATATTCCATATAACACCTCGTGACTCAAGTGAAACTTGAAGTTCCTCACTGCATCATCTCTGGGTCCAGTCTGTGGAATATCCCATACAACACCTCGTGACTGGAGTGAAACTTGACATTCCACACTGCATCATCTCTTGGTCCAGTCAGTGGAATATCAGATACAACACCTCGTGACTGTAGTGAAACTTGACATTCCTCACTGCATCATCTCGTGGTCCAGTCTGTGGAATATCAGATGCAACACCTCGTAACTCAAGTGAAACTTGACATTCCTCACTGCATCATCTCTTGGACCAGTCTGTGGAATATCAGATACAACACCTCGTGACTGGAGTGGAACTTGACATTCCTCACTGCATCATCTCTTGGTCCAGTCTGTGGAATATCCCATACAACACCTCGTAACTCGAGTGAAACTTGACATTCTTCACTGCATCATCTCTTGGACCAGTCTGTGGAATATCAGATACAACACCTCGTAACTGGAGTGAAACTCGACATTCCTCACTGCATCATCTCTTGGTCCAGTCTGTGGAATATTCCATACAACACCTCGTAACTGGAGTGAAACTTGACATTCCTCACTGCATCATCTCTTGGTCCAGTCTGTGGAATATCAGATGCAACACCTCGTAACTCAAGTGAAACTTGACTTTCCTCACTGCATCATCTCTTGGTCCAGTCTGTGGAATATCAGATGCAACACCTCGTAAGTCAAGTGAAACTTGACATTCCTCACTGCATCATCTCTTGGTCCAGTCTGTGGAATATTCCATACAACACCTCGTAACTGGAGTGAAACTTGACATTCCTCACTGCATCATCTCTTGGTCCAGTCTGTGGAATATCAGATGCAACACCTCGTAACTCAAGTGAAACTTGACATTCCTCACTGCATCATCTCTTGGTCCAGTCTGTGGAATATTCCATACAACACCTCGTAACTGGAGTGAAACTTGACATTCCTCACTGCATCATCTCTTGGTCCAGTCTGTGGAATATCAGATGCAACACCTCGTAACTCAAGTGAAACTTGACATTCCTCACTGCATCATCTCTTGGTCCAGTCTGTGGAATATTCCATACAACACCTCGTAACTGGAGTGAAACTTGACATTCCTCACTGCATCATCTCTTGGTCCAGTCTGTGGAATATCAGATGCAACACCTCGTAACTCAAGTGAAACTTGACATTCCTCACTGCATCATCTCTTGGACCAGTCTGTGGAATATCAGATACAACACCTCGTAACTGGAGTGAAACTTGACATTCCTCACTGCATCATCTCTTGGTCCAGTCTGTGGAATATCCCATACAACACCTCGTAACTCAAGTGAAACTTGACATTCCTCACTGCATCATCTCTTGGACCATTCTGTGGGATATCAGATACAACACCTCGTAACTGAAGTGAAACTTGACATTCCTCACTGCATCATCTCTTGGTCCAGTCTGTGGAATATCAGATGCAACACCTCGTAACTCAAGTGAAAGTTGACATTCCTCACTGCATCATCTCTTGGTCCAGTCTGTGGAATATCAGATACAACACCTCGTGACTGCAGTGAAACTTGACATTCCTCACTGCATCATCTCTTGGTTCAGTCTGTGGAATATCCCATACAACACCTCTTAACTCAAGTGAAACTTGACATTACTCACTGCATCATCTCTTGGTCCAGTCTGTGGAATATCCCATACAACACCTCGTAACTCAAGTGAAACTTGACATTACGCACTGCATCATCTCATGGTCCAGTCTGTGGAATATCCCATACAACACCTCGTAACTCAAGTGAAACTTGACATTCCTCACTGCATCATCTCTTGGTCCAGTCTGTGGAATATCCCATACAACACCTCGTGCCTGGAGTGAAACTTGACATTCCTCACTGCATCATCTCTTGGTCCAGTCTGTGGAATATCCCATACAACACCTCGTAACTCAAGTGAAACTTGACATTCCTCACTGCATCATCTCTTGGTCCAGTCTGTGGAATATTCCATACAACACCTCGTGACTGGAGTGAAACTTGAAATTCCTCACTGCATCATATCTTGGTCCAGTCTGTGGAATATCCCATACAACACCTCGTAACTCAAGTGAAACTTGACATTCCTCACTGCATCATCTCTTGGTCCAGTCTGTGGAATATCAGATTCAACACCTCGTGACTCAAGTGAAACTTGACATTCCTCACTGCATCATCTCTTGGTCCAGTCTGTGGAATATCAGATACAACACCTCGTGACTCAAGTGAAACTTGACATTCCTCACTGCATCATCTCTTGGTCCAGTCTGTGGAATATCAGATACAACACCTCGTGACTGGAGTGAAACTTGACATTCCTCACTGCATCATCTCTTGGTCCAGTCTGTGGAATATCCCATACAACACCTCGTAACTCAAGTGAAACTTGACATTACTCACTGCATCATCTCTTTGTCCAGTCTGTGGAATATCCCATACAACACCTCGCAACTCAAGTGAAACTTGACATTCCTCACTGCATCATCTCTTGGACCAGTCTGTGGAATATCCCATACAACACCTCGTAACTCAAGTGAAACTTGACATTCCTCAATGCATCATCTCTTGGTCCAGTCTGTGGAATATCAGATACAACACCTCGTATCTCAAGTGAAACTCGACATTCCTCACTGCATCATCTCTTGGTCCAGTCCGTGGAATATCAGATACAACACCTCGTGACTGAAATGAAACTTGACAATCCTCACTGCATCATCTCTCGGTCCAGTCTGTGGAATATCCCATACAACACCTCGTAACTCAAGTGAAACTTGACATTCCTCACTGCATCATCTCTTGGACCATTCTGTGGGATATCAGATACAACACCTCGTAACTGAAGTGAAACTTGACATTCCTCACTGCATCATCTCTTGGTCCAGTCTGTGGAATATCAGATACAACACCTCGTGACTGAAGTGAAACTTGACATTCCTCACTGCATCATCTCTTGGTCCAGTCTGTGGAATATCAGATGCAACACCTCGTAACTCAAGTGAAACTTGACATTTCTCACTGCATCATCTCTTGGTCCAGTCTGTGGAATATCAGATACAACACCTCGTAACTCAAGTGAAACTTGACATTCCTCACTGCATCATCTCTTGGTCCAGTCTGTGGAATATCAGATACAACACCTCGTGACTGAAGTGAAACTTGACATTCCTCACTGCATCATCTCTTGGTCCAGTCTGTGGAATATTCCATACAACACCTCGTAACAGGAGTGAAACTTGACATTCCTCACTGCATCATCTCTTGGTCCAGTCTGTGGAATATCAGATGCAAGACCTCGTAACTCAAGTGAAACTTGACATTACTCACTGCATCATCTCTTGGTCCAGTCTGTGGAATATCAGATACAACACCTCGTAACTCAAGTGAAACGTGACATTCCTCACTGCATCATCTCTTGGTCCAGTCTGTGAAATATCAGATACAACACCTCGTAACTCAAGTGAAACTCGACATTCCTCACTGCATCATCTCTTGGTCCAGTCTGTGGAATATCAGATACAACACCTCGTGACTGAAGTGAAACTTGACATTCCTCACTGCATCATCTCTTGGTCCAGTCTGTGGAATATCAGATACAACACCTCGTGACTGAAGTGAAACTTGACATTCCTCACTGCATCATCTCTTGGTCCAGTCTGTGGAATATCCCATACAACACCTCGTAACTCAAGTGAAACTTGACATTCCTCACTGCATCATCTCTTGGACCAGTCGGTGGAATATCTCATACAACACCTCGTAACTCAAGTGAAACTTGACATTACTCACTGCATCATCTCTTGGTCCAGTCTGTGGAATATCCCATACAACACCTCGTAACTCAAGTGAAACTTGACATTCCTCACTGCATCATCTCTTGGTCCAGTCTGTGGAATATCAGATACAACACCTTGTGTCTCAAGTGAAACTTGACATTCCTTACTGCATCATCTCTTGGACCAGTCTGTGGAATATTCCATACAACACCTCGTAACTGGAGTGAAACTTGACATTCCTCACTGCATCATCTCTTGGTCCAGTCTGTGGAATATCCCATACAACACCTCGTAACTGAAGTGAAACTTGACATTCCTCACTGCATCATCTCTTGGTCCAGTCTGTGGAATATCCCATACAACACCTCGTAACTGAAGTGAAACTTGACATTCCTCACTGCATCATCTCTTGGACCAGTCTGTGGGATATTCAATATAACACCACGTGACTCAAGTGAAACTTGACATTCCTTACTGCATCATCTCTTGGACCAGTCTGTGGAATATTTCATACAACACCTCGTAACTGAAGTGAAACTTGACATTCCTCACTGCATCATCTCTTGGTCCAGTCTGTGGAATATCCCATAAACACCTCGTAACTCAAGTGAAACTTGACATTCCTGACTGCATCATCTCTTGGACCAGTCTGTGGAATATCCCATACAACACCTTGTAACTCAAGTGAAACTTGACATTCCTCACTGCATCATCTCTTTGACCAGTCTGTGGAATATCCCATACAACACCTCGTAACTGAAGTGAAACTTGACATTCCTCACTGCATCATCTCTTGGACCAGTCTGTGGGATATTCCATATAACACCTCGTGACTCAAGTGAAACTTGACATTCCTCACTGCATCATCTCTTGAATCAGTCTGTGGAATATCAGATACAATACCTCGTGACTGAATTGAAACTTGACATTCCTCACTGCATCATCTCTTGGACCAGTCTGTGGAATATTCCATACAACACCTCGTGACTGGGGTGAAACTTGACATTCTTCACTGCATCATCTCTTGGACCAGTCTGTGGAATATTCCATACAACACCTCGTGACTGGAGTGAAACTTGACATTCCTCACTGCATCATCTCTTGGTCCAGTCTGTGGAATATTCCATATAACACCTCGTGACTCAAGTGAAACTTGACATTCCTCACTGCATCATCTCTTGGTCCAGTCTGTGGAATATCCCATACAACACCTCGTGACTGGGGTGAAACTTGACATTCCACACTGCATCATCTCTTGGTCCAGTCTGTGGAATATTAGATACAACACCTCGTGACTGGAGTGAAACTTGACATTCCTCACTGCATCATCTCTTGGTCCAGTCTGTGGAATATCAGATACAACACCTCGTAACTGGAGTGAAACTTGACATTCCTCACTGCATCATCTCTTGGTCCAGTCTGTGGAATATCAGATACAACACCTCGTGACTGGATTGAAACTTGACATTCCTCACTGCATCATCTCTTGGTCCAGTCTGTGGAATATTCCATACAACACGTCGTAACTGGAGTGAAACTTGACATTCCTCACTGCATCATCTCTTGATCCAGTCTGTGGAATATCAGATACAACACCTCGTGACTGAATTGAAACTTGACATTCCTCACTGCATCATCTCTTGGTCCAGTCTGTGGAATATTCCATACAACACGTCGTAACTGGAGTGAAACTTGACATTCCTCACTGCATCATCTCTTGAATCAGTCTGTGGAATATTAGATACAACACCTCGTGACTGAATTGAAACTTGACATTCCTCACTGCATCATCTCTTGGACCAGTCTGTGTTATATTCCATATAACACCTCGTGACTCAAGTGAAACTTGACGTTCCTCACTGCATCATCTCTTGGTCCAGTCTGTGGAATATCCCATACAACACCTCGTGACTGGAGTGAAACTTGACATTCCACACTGCATCATCTCTTGGTCCAGTCAGTGGAATATCAGATACAACACCTCGTGACTGGAGTGAAACTTGACATTCCTCACTGCATCATCTCGTGGTCCAGTCTGTGGAATATCAGATGCAACACCTCGTAACTCAAGTGAAACTTGACATTCCTCACTGCATCATCTCTTGGACCAGTCTGTGGAATATCAGATACAACACCTCGTTACTGGAGTGAAACTTGACATTCCTCACTGCATCATCTCTTGGTCCAGTCTGTGGAATATCCCATACAACACCTCGTAACTCGAGTGAAACTTGACATTCTTCACTGCATCATCTCTTGGACCAGTCTGTGGAATATCAGATACAACACCTCGTAACTGGAGTGAAACTTGACATTCCTCACTGCATCATCTCTTGGTCCAGTCTGTGGAATATTCCATACAACACCTCGTAACTGGAGTGAAACTTGACATTCCTCACTGCATCATCTCTTGGTCCAGTCTGTGGAATATCAGATGCAACACCTCGTAACTCAAGTGAAACTTGACATTCCTCACTGCATCATCTCTTGGTCCAGTCTGTGGAATATCAGATGCAACACCTCGTAAGTCAAGTGAAACTTGACATTCCTCACTGCATCATCTCTTGGTCCAGTCTGTGGAATATTCCATACAACACCTCGTAACTGGAGTGAAACTTGACATTCCTCACTGCATCATCTCTTGGTCCAGTCAGTGGAATATCAGATGGAACACCTCGTAACTCAAGTGAAACTTGACATTCCTCACTGCATCATCTCTTGGTCCAGTCTGTGGAATATCAGATACAATACCTCGTGACTGAAGTGAAACTTGACATTCCTCACTGCATCATCTCTTGGACCAGTCTGTGGAATATTCCATATAACACCTCGTGCCTTAAGTGAAACTTGACATTCCTTACTGCATCATCTCTTGGACCAGTCTGTGGAATATTCCATACAACACCTCGTAACTGAAGTGAAAATTGACATTCCTCACTGCATCATCTCTTGGTCCAGTCTGTGGAATATCCCATACAACACCTCGTAACTGAAGTGAAACTTGACATTACTCACTGCATCATCCCTTGGTCCAGTCTGTGGAATATTCCATATAACACCTCGTGACTCAAGTGAAACTTGACATTCCTTACTGCATCATCTCTTGGACCAGTCTGTGGAATATTCCATACAACACCTCGTAACTGAAGTGAAACTTGACATTCCTAACTGCATCATCTCTTGGTCCAGTCTGTGGAATATCCCATACAACACCTCGTAACTGAAGTGAAACTTGACATTCCACACTGCATCATCTCTTGGTCCAGTCTGTGGAATATCCCATACAACACCTCGTAACTGAAGTGAAACTTGACATTCCTCACTGAATCATCTCTTGGACCAGTCTGTGGGATATTCCATATAACACCTCGTGACTCAAGTGAAACTTGACATTCCTTACTGCATCATCTCTTGGACCAGTCTGTGGAATATTCCAAACAACACCTCGTAACTGAAGTGAAACTTGAGATTCCTAACTGCATCATCTCTTGGTCCAGTCTGTGGAATATCGCATAAACACCTCGTAACTCAAGTGAAACTTGACATTCCTGACTGCATCATCTCTTGGACCAGTCTGTGGAATATCCCATACAACACCTGGTAATTCAAGTGAAACTTAACATTCCTCACTGCATCATCTCTTGGACCAGTCTGTGGAATATCCCATACAACACCTCGTAACTGAAGTGAAACTTGACATTCCTCACTGCATCATCTCTTGGACCAGTCTGTGAGATTTTCCATATAACACCTCGTGACTCAAGTGAAACTTGACATTCCTCACTGCATCATCTCTTGAATCAGTCTGTGGAATATCAGATACAATACCTCGTGACTGAATTGAGACTTGACATTCCTCACTGCATCATCTCTTGGACCAGTCTGTGGAATATTCCATATAACACCTCGTGACTCGAGTGAAACTTGACATTCCTCACTGCATCATCTCTTGGTCCAGTCTGTGGAATATCCCATACAACACCTCGTGACTGGAGTGAAACATGACATTCCACACTGCATCATCTCTTGGTCCAGTCTGTGGAATATTAGATACAACACCTCGTGACTGGAGTGAAACTTGACATTCCTCACTGCATCATCTCTTGGTCCAGTCTGTGGAATATCAGATACAACACCTCGTAACTGGAGTGAAACTTGACATTCCTCACTGCATCATCTCTTGGTCCAGTCTGTGGAATATCAGATACAACACCTCGTGACTGGATTGAAACTTGACATTCCTCACTGCATCATCTCTTGGTCCAGTCTGTGGAATATCAGATACAACACCTTGTAACTCAATTGAAACTTGACATTCCTCACTGCATCATCTCTTGGTCCAGTCTGTGGAATATTCCATACAACACGTCGTAACTGGAGTGAAACTTGACATTCCTCACTGCATCATCTCTCGAATCAGTCTGTGGAATATCAGATACAACACCTCGTGACTGAATTGGAACTTGACATTCCTCACTGCATCATCTCTTGGTCCAGTCTGTGGAATATTCCATACAACACGTCGTAACTGGAGTGAAACTTGACATTCCTCACTGCATCATCTCTTGAATCAGTCTGTGGAATATCAGATACAACACCTCGTGACGGAATTGAAACTTGACATTCCTCACTGCATCATCTCTTGGACCAGTCTCTGTTATATTCCATATAACACCTCGTGACTCAAGTGAAACTTGACGTTCCTCACTGCATCATCTCTTGGTCCAGTCTGTGGAATATCGCATACAACACCTCGTGACTGGAGTGAAACTTGACATTCCACACTGCATCATCTCTTGGTCCAGTCAGTGGAATATCAGATGCAACACCTCGTAACTCAAGTGAAACTTGACATTCCTCACTGCATCATCTCTTGGACCAGTCTGTGGAATATCAGATACAACACCTCGTGACTGGAGTGGAACTTGACATTCCTCACTGCATCATCTCTTGGTCCAGTCTGTGGAATATCCCATACAACACCTCGTAACTCGAGTGAAACTTGACATTCTTCACTGCATCATCTCTTGGACCAGTCTGTGGAATATCAGATACAACACCTCGTAACTGAAGTGAAACTTGACATTCCTCACTGCATCATCTCTTGGTCCAGTCTGTGGAATATTCCATACAACACCTCGTAACTGGAGTGAAACTTGACATTCCTCACTGCATCATCTCTTGGTCCAGTCTGTGGAATATCAGATGCAACACCAAGTAACTCAAGTGAAACTTGACTTTCCTCACTGCATCATCTCTTGGTCCAGTCTGTGGAATATCAGATGCAACACCTCGTAAGTCAAGTGAAACTTGACATTCCTCACTGCATCATCTCTTGGTCCAGTCTGTGGAATATTCCATACAACACCTCGTAACTGGAGTGAAACTTGACATTCCTCACTGCATCATCTCTTGGTCCAGTCTGTGGAATATCAGATGCAACACCTCGTAACTCAAGTGAAACTTGACATTCCTCACTGCATCATCTCTTGGTCCAGTCTGTGGAATATTCCATACAACACCTCGTAACTGGAGTGAAACTTGACATTCCTCACTGCATCATCTCTTGGTCCAGTCTGTGGAATATCAGATGCAACACCTCGTAACTCAAGTGAAACTTAACATTCCTCACTGCATCATCTCTTGGTCCAGTCTGTGGAATATTCCATACAACACCTCGTAACTGGAGTGAAACTTGACATTCCTCACTGCATCATCTCTTGGTCCAGTCTGTGGAATATCAGATGCAACACCTCGTAACTCAAGTGAAACTTGACATTCCTCACTGCATCATCTCTTGGACCAGTCTGTGGAATATCAGATACAACACCTCGTAACTGGAGTGAAACTTGACATTCCTCACTGCATCATCTCTTGGTCCAGTCTGTGGAATATCCCATACAACACCTCGTAACTCAAGTGAAACTTGACATTCCTCACTGCATCATCTCTTGGACCATTCTGTGGGATATCAGATACAACACCTCGTAACTGAAGTGAAACTTGACATTCCTCACTGCATCATCTCTTGGTCCAGTCTGTGGAATATCAGATGCAACACCTCGTAACTCAAGTGAAAGTTGACATTCCTCACTGCATCATCTCTTGGTCCAGTCTGTGGAATATCAGATACAACACCTCGTGACTGCAGTGAAACTTGACATTCCTCACTGCATCATCTCTTGGTCCAGTCTGTGGAATATCCCATACAACACCTCGTAACTCAAGTGAAACTTGACATTACTCACTGCATCATCTCTTGGTCCAGTCTGTGGAATATCCCATACAACACCTCGTAACTCAAGTGAAACTTGACATTACGCACTGCATCATCTCTTGGTCCAGTCTGTGGAATATCCCATACAACACCTCGTAACTCAAGTGAAACTTGACATTCCTCACTGCATCATCTCTTGGTCCAGTCTGTGGAATATCCCATACAACACCTCGTGCCTGGAGTGAAACTTGACATTCCTCACTGCATCATCTCTTGGTCCAGTCTGTGGAATATCCCATACAACACCTCGTAACTCAAGTGAAACTTGACATTCCTCACTGCATCATCTCTTGGTCCAGTCTGTGGAATATTCCATACAACACCTCGTGACTGGAGTGAAACTTGAAATTCCTCACTGCATCATATCTTGGTCCAGTCTGTGGAATATCCCATACAACACCTCGTAACTCAAGTGAAACTTGACATTCCTCACTGCATCATCTCTTGGTCCAGTCTGTGGAATATCAGATTCAACACCTCGTGACTCAAGTGAAACTTGACATTCCTCACTGCATCATCTCTTGGTCCAGTCTGTGGAATATCAGATACAACACCTCGTGACTCAAGTGAAACTTGACATTCCTCACTGCATCATCTCTTGGAACAGTCTGTGGAATATCCCATACAACACCTCGTGACTGAAGTGAAACTTGACATTCCTCACTGCATCATCTCTTGAACCAGTCTGTGGAATTTCCCATACAACACCTCGTGACTCAAGTGAAACTTGACATTCCTCACTGCATCATCTCTTGGTCCAGTCTGTGGAATATCAGATAGAACACCTCGTAACTCAAGTGAAACTTGACATTCCTCACTGCATCATCTCTTGGTCCAGTCTGTGGAATATCAGATACAACACCTCGTGACTGGAGTGAACCTTGACATTCCCGACTGCATCATCTCTTGGTCCAGTCTGTGGAATATCAGATACAACACCTCGTGACTGAAGTGAAACTTGACATTCCTCACTGCATCATCTCTTGGACCAGTCTGTGGGATATTCCATATAACACCTCGTGACTCAAGTGAAACTTGACATTCCTTACTGCATCATCTCTTGGACCAGTCTGTGGAATATTCCATACAACACCTCGTAACTGAAGTGAAACTTGACATTCCTCACTGCATCATCTCTTGGTCCAGTCTGTGGAATATCCCATACAACACCTCGTAACTGGAGTGAAACTTGACATTACTCACTGCATCATCTCTTGGTCCAGTCTGTGGAATATTCCATATAACACCTCGTGACTCGAGTGAAACTTGACATTCCTTACTGCATCATCTCTTGGACCAGACTGTGAAATATTCCATACAACACCTCGTAACTGAAGTGAAACTTGACATTCCTCACTGCATCATCTCTTTGTCCAGTCTGTGGAATATCCCATACAACACCTCGTAACTGAAATGAAACTTGACATTCCTCACTGCATCATCTCTTGGTCCAGTCTGTGGAATATACCATACAACACCTCGTAACTGAAGTGAAACTTGACATTCCTCACTGCATCATCTCTTGGACCAGTCTGTGGAATATCCCATACAACACCTTGTAACTCAAGTGAAACTTGACATTCCTCACTGCATCATCTCTTGGACCAGTCTGTGGAATATCCCATACAACACCTCGTAACTGAAGTGAAACTTGACATTCCTCACTGCGTCATCTCTTGGACCAGTCTGTGGAATATTCCATATAACACCTCGTGACTCAAGTGAAACTTGACATTCCTTACTGCATCATCTCTTGGTCCAGTCTGTGGAATATCAGATACAACACCTCGTGACTGAAGTGAAACTTGACATTCCTCACTGCATCATCTCTTGGACCAGTCTGTGGAATATTCCATATAACACCTCGTGACTCAAGTGAAACTTGACATTCCTCACTGCATCATCTTTTGGTCCAGTCTGTGGAATATCCCATAAACACCTCGTAACTCAAGTGAAACTTGACATTCCTCACTGCATCATCTCTTGGTCCAGTCAGTGGAATATCCCATAAACACCTCGTAACTCAAGTGAAACTTGACATTCCTCACTGCATCATCTCTTGGACCAGTCTGTGGAATATCCCATACAAAACCTCGTAACTGAAGTGAAACTTGACATTACTCACCGCATCATCTCTTGATCTAGTCTGTGGAATATCCCATAAACACCTCGTACTCAAGTGAAACTTGACATTACTCACTGCATCATCTCTTGGTCCAGTCTGTGGAATATCCCATAAACACCTCGTAACTCAAGTGAACCTTGACATTCCTCACTGCATCATCTCTTGGTCCAGTCTGTGGAATATCAGAAACAACACCTCGTGACTGGAGTGAAACTTGACATTCTTCACTACATCATCTCTTGGACCAGTCTGTGGAATAGCCCATACAACACTTCGTAACTCAAGTGAAACTTGACATTCCTCACTGCATCATCTCTTGGTCCAGTCTGTGGAATATCCCATACAACACCTCGTAACTCAAGTGAAACTTGACATTCCTTACTGCATCATCTCTTGGACCAGTCTGTAGAATATCAGATACAACACCTCGTGACTGGAGTGAAACTTGACATTCCTCACTGCATCATCTCTTGGTCCAGTCTGTGAAATATCAGATACAACACCTCGTGACTGGAGTGAAACTTGACATTCCTCACTGCATCATCTCTTGGACCAGTCTGTGGAATATTCCATACAACACCTCGTAACTGAAGTGAAACTTGACATTCCTCACTGCATCATCTCTTGGTCCAGTCTGTGGAATATCAGATACAACACCTCGTAACTCAAGTGAAACTTGACAATCCTCACTGCATCATCTCTTGGTCCAGTCTGTGGAATATCAGATACAACACCTCGTAACTCAAGTGAAACTTGACATTCCTTACTGCATCATCTCTTGGACCAGTCTGTGGAATATTCCATACAACACCTCGTAACTGAAGTGAAACTTGACATTCCTCACTGCATCATCTCTTGGACCAGTCTGTGGAATATCAGATACAACACCTCGTAACTCAAGTGAAACTTGACATTCCTCACTGCATCATCTCTTGGTCCAGTCTGTGGAATATCCCATACAACACCTCGTAACTCAAGTGAAACTTGACATTCCTCACTGCATCATCTCCTGGACCAGTCTGTGGAATATCAGATACAACACCTCGTAACTGGAGTGAAACTTGACATTCCTCACTGCATCATCTCTTGGTCCAGTCTGTGGAATATTCCATACAACACCTCGTGACTGGAGTGAAACTTGAAATTCCTCACTGCATCATATCTTGGTCCAGTCTGTGGAATATCCCATACAACACCTCGTAACTGAAGTGAAACTTGACATTCCTCACTGCATCATCTCTTTGTCCAGTCTGTGGAATATCCCATACAACACCTCGTAACTGAAGTGAAACTTGACATTCCTCACTGCATCATCTCTTGGTCCAGTCTGTGGAATATACCATACAACACCTCGTAACTGAAGTGAAACTTGACATTCCTCACTGCATCATCTCTTGGACCAGTCTGTGGGATATTCCATATAACACCTCGTGACTCAAGTGAAACTTGACATTCCTTACTGCATCATCTCTTGGACCAGTCTGTGGAATATTCCATACAACACCTCGTAACTGAAGTGAAACTTGACATTCCTCACTGCATCATCTCTTGGTCCAGTCTGTGGAATATCCCATAAACACCTCGTAACTCAAGTGAAACTTGACATTCCTGACTGCATCATCTCTTGGACCAGTCTGTGGAATATCCCATACAACACCTTGTAACTCAAGTGAAACTTGACATTCCTCACTGCATCATCTCTTGGACCAGTCTGTGGAATATCCCATACAACACCTCGTAACTGAAGTGAAACTTGACATTCCTCACTGCATCATCTCCTGGACCAGTCTGTGAAATATCAGATACAACACCTCGTAACTGGAGTGAAACTTGACATTCCTCACTGCATCATCTCTTGGTCCAGTCTGTGGAATATCAGATACAACACCTCGTGACTGGAAGGAAACTTGACATTCCTCACTGCATCATCTCTTGGACCAGTCTGTGGAATATCAGATGCAACACCTCGTGACTGAAGTGAAACTTGACATTCCTCACTGCATCATCTCTTTGTCCAGTCTGTGAAATATTCCATACAACACCTCGTAACTCAAGTGAAACTTGACATTCTTCACTGCATCATCTCTTGGTCCAGTCTGTGGAATATCAGATACAACACCTCGTGACTGGAGTGAAACTTGACATTCCTCACTGCATCATCTCTTGGTCCATTCTGTGGGATATCAGATACAACACCTCGTAACTGAAGTGAAACTTGACATTCCTCACTGCATCATCTCTTGGTCCAGTCTGTGGAATATCAGATGCAACGCCTCGTAACTCAAGTGAAACTTGACATTCCTCACTGCATCATCTCTTGGACCAGTCTGTGGAATATCAGATACAACACCTCGTGACTGGAGTGGAACTTGACATTCCTCACTGCATCATCTCTTGGTCCAGTCTGTGGAATATCCCATACAACACCTCGTAACTCGAGTGAAACTTGACATTCTTCACTGCATCATCTCTTGGACCAGTCTGTGGAATATCAGATACAACACCTCGTAACTGAAGTGAAACTTGACATTCCTCACTGCATCATCTCTTGGTCCAGTCTGTGGAATATTCCATACAACACCTCGTAACTGGAGTGAAACTTGACATTCCTCAATGCATCATCTCTTGGTCCAGTCTGTGGAATATCAGATGCAACACCAAGTAACTCAAGTGAAACTTGACTTTCCTCACTGCATCATCTCTTGGTCCAGTCTGTGGAATATCAGATGCAACACCTCGTAAGTCAAGTGAAACTTGACATTCCTCACTGCATCATCTCTTGGTCCAGTCTGTGGAATATTCCATACAACACCTCGTAACTGGAGTGAAACTTGACATTCCTCACTGCATCATCTCTTGGTCCAGTCTGTGGAATATCAGATGCAACACCTCGTAACTCAAGTGAAACTTGACATTCCTCACTGCATCATCTCTTGGTCCAGTCTGTGGAATATTCCATACAACACCTCGTAACTGGAGTGAAACTTGACATTCCTCACTGCATCATCTCTTGGTCCAGTCTGTGGAATATCAGATGCAACACCTCGTAACTCAAGTGAAACTTAACATTCCTCACTGCATCATCTCTTGGTCCAGTCTGTGGAATATTCCATACAACACCTCGTAACTGGAGTGAAACTTGACATTCCTCACTGCATCATCTCTTGGTCCAGTCTGTGGAATATCAGATGCAACACCTCGTAACTCAAGTGAAACTTGACATTCCTCACTGCATCATCTCTTGGACCAGTCTGTGGAATATCAGATACAACACCTCGTAACTGGAGTGAAACTTGACATTCCTCACTGCATCATCTCTTGGTCCAGTCTGTGGAATATCCCATACAACACCTCGTAACTCAAGTGAAACTTGACATTCCTCACTGCATCATCTCTTGGACCATTCTGTGGGATATCAGATACAACACCTCGTAACTGAAGTGAAACTTGACATTCCTCACTGCATCATCTCTTGGTCCAGTCTGTGGAATATCAGATGCAACACCTCGTAACTCAAGTGAAAGTTGACATTCCTCACTGCATCATCTCTTGGTCCAGTCTGTGGAATATCAGATACAACACCTCGTGACTGCAGTGAAACTTGACATTCCTCACTGCATCATCTCTTGGTCCAGTCTGTGGAATATCCCATACAACACCTCGTAACTCAAGTGAAACTTGACATTACTCACTGCATCATCTCTTGGTCCAGTCTGTGGAATATCCCATACAACACCTCGTAACTCAAGTGAAACTTGACATTACGCACTGCATCATCTCTTGGTCCAGTCTGTGGAATATCCCATACAACACCTCGTAACTCAAGTGAAACTTGACATTCCTCACTGCATCATCTCTTGGTCCAGTCTGTGGAATATCCCATACAACACCTCGTGCCTGGAGTGAAACTTGACATTCCTCACTGCATCATCTCTTGGTCCAGTCTGTGGAATATCCCATACAACACCTCGTAACTCAAGTGAAACTTGACATTCCTCACTGCATCATCTCTTGGTCCAGTCTGTGGAATATTCCATACAACACCTCGTGACTGGAGTGAAACTTGAAATTCCTCACTGCATCATATCTTGGTCCAGTCTGTGGAATATCCCATACAACACCTCGTAACTCAAGTGAAACTTGACATTCCTCACTGCATCATCTCTTGGTCCAGTCTGTGGAATATCAGATTCAACACCTCGTGACTCAAGTGAAACTTGACATTCCTCACTGCATCATCTCTTGGTCCAGTCTGTGGAATATCAGATACAACACCTCGTGACTCAAGTGAAACTTGACATTCCTCACTGCATCATCTCTTGGAACAGTCTGTGGAATATCCCATACAACACCTCGTGACTGAAGTGAAACTTGACATTCCTCACTGCATCATCTCTTGAACCAGTCTGTGGAATTTCCCATACAACACCTCGTGACTCAAGTGAAACTTGACATTCCTCACTGCATCATCTCTTGGTCCAGTCTGTGGAATATCAGATAGAACACCTAGTAACTCAAGTGAAACTTGACATTCCTCACTGCATCATCTCTTGGTCCAGTCTGTGGAATATCAGATACAACACCTCGTGACTGGAGTGAACCTTGACATTCCCGACTGCATCATCTCTTGGTCCAGTCTGTGGAATATCAGATACAACACCTCGTGACTGAAGTGAAACTTGACATTCCTCACTGCATCATCTCTTGGACCAGTCTGTGGGATATTCCATATAACACCTCGTGACTCAAGTGAAACTTGACATTCCTTACTGCATCATCTCTTGGACCAGTCTGTGGAATATTCCATACAACACCTCGTAACTGAAGTGAAACTTGACATTCCTCACTGCATCATCTCTTGGTCCAGTCTGTGGAATATCCCATACAACACCTCGTAACTGGAGTGAAACTTGACATTACTCACTGCATCATCTCTTGGTCCAGTCTGTGGAATATTCCATATAACACCTCGTGACTCGAGTGAAACTTGACATTCCTTACTGCATCATCTCTTGGACCAGACTGTGAAATATTCCATACAACACCTCGTAACTGAAGTGAAACTTGACATTCCTCACTGCATCATCTCTTTGTCCAGTCTGTGGAATATCCCATACAACACCTCGTAACTGAAATGAAACTTGACATTCCTCACTGCATCATCTCTTGGTCCAGTCTGTGGAATATACCATACAACACCTCGTAACTGAAGTGAAACTTGACATTCCTCACTGCATCATCTCTTGGACCAGTCTGTGGAATATCCCATACAACACCTTGTAACTCAAGTGAAACTTGACATTCCTCACTGCATCATCTCTTGGACCAGTCTGTGGAATATCCCATACAACACCTCGTAACTGAAGTGAAACTTGACATTCCTCACTGCGTCATCTCTTGGACCAGTCTGTGGAATATTCCATATAACACCTCGTGACTCAAGTGAAACTTGACATTCCTTACTGCATCATCTCTTGGTCCAGTCTGTGGAATATCAGATACAACACCTCGTGACTGAAGTGAAACTTGACATTCCTCACTGCATCATCTCTTGGACCAGTCTGTGGAATATTCCATATAACACCTCGTGACTCAAGTGAAACTTGACATTCCTCACTGCATCATCTTTTGGTCCAGTCTGTGGAATATCCCATAAACACCTCGTAACTCAAGTGAAACTTGACATTCCTCACTGCATCATCTCTTGGTCCAGTCAGTGGAATATCCCATAAACACCTCGTAACTCAAGTGAAACTTGACATTCCTCACTGCATCATCTCTTGGACCAGTCTGTGGAATATCCCATACAAAACCTCGTAACTGAAGTGAAACTTGACATTACTCACCGCATCATCTCTTGATCTAGTCTGTGGAATATCCCATAAACACCTCGTACTCAAGTGAAACTTGACATTACTCACTGCATCATCTCTTGGTCCAGTCTGTGGAATATCCCATAAACACCTCGTAACTCAAGTGAACCTTGACATTCCTCACTGCATCATCTCTTGGTCCAGTCTGTGGAATATCAGAAACAACACCTCGTGACTGGAGTGAAACTTGACATTCTTCACTACATCATCTCTTGGACCAGTCTGTGGAATAGCCCATACAACACTTCGTAACTCAAGTGAAACTTGACATTCCTCACTGCATCATCTCTTGGTCCAGTCTGTGGAATATCCCATACAACACCTCGTAACTCAAGTGAAACTTGACATTCCTTACTGCATCATCTCTTGGACCAGTCTGTAGAATATCAGATACAACACCTCGTGACTGGAGTGAAACTTGACATTCCTCACTGCATCATCTCTTGGTCCAGTCTGTGAAATATCAGATACAACACCTCGTGACTGGAGTGAAACTTGACATTCCTCACTGCATCATCTCTTGGACCAGTCTGTGGAATATTCCATACAACACCTCGTAACTGAAGTGAAACTTGACATTCCTCACTGCATCATCTCTTGGTCCAGTCTGTGGAATATCAGATACAACACCTCGTAACTCAAGTGAAACTTGACAATCCTCACTGCATCATCTCTTGGTCCAGTCTGTGGAATATCAGATACAACACCTCGTAACTCAAGTGAAACTTGACATTCCTTACTGCATCATCTCTTGGACCAGTCTGTGGAATATTCCATACAACACCTCGTAACTGAAGTGAAACTTGACATTCCTCACTGCATCATCTCTTGGACCAGTCTGTGGAATATCAGATACAACACCTCGTAACTCAAGTGAAACTTGACATTCCTCACTGCATCATCTCTTGGTCCAGTCTGTGGAATATCCCATACAACACCTCGTAACTCAAGTGAAACTTGACATTCCTCACTGCATCATCTCCTGGACCAGTCTGTGGAATATCAGATACAACACCTCGTAACTGGAGTGAAACTTGACATTCCTCACTGCATCATCTCTTGGTCCAGTCTGTGGAATATTCCATACAACACCTCGTGACTGGAGTGAAACTTGAAATTCCTCACTGCATCATATCTTGGTCCAGTCTGTGGAATATCCCATACAACACCTCGTAACTGAAGTGAAACTTGACATTCCTCACTGCATCATCTCTTTGTCCAGTCTGTGGAATATCCCATACAACACCTCGTAACTGAAGTGAAACTTGACATTCCTCACTGCATCATCTCTTGGTCCAGTCTGTGGAATATACCATACAACACCTCGTAACTGAAGTGAAACTTGACATTCCTCACTGCATCATCTCTTGGACCAGTCTGTGGGATATTCCATATAACACCTCGTGACTCAAGTGAAACTTGACATTCCTTACTGCATCATCTCTTGGACCAGTCTGTGGAATATTCCATACAACACCTCGTAACTGAAGTGAAACTTGACATTCCTCACTGCATCATCTCTTGGTCCAGTCTGTGGAATATCCCATAAACACCTCGTAACTCAAGTGAAACTTGACATTCCTGACTGCATCATCTCTTGGACCAGTCTGTGGAATATCCCATACAACACCTTGTAACTCAAGTGAAACTTGACATTCCTCACTGCATCATCTCTTGGACCAGTCTGTGGAATATCCCATACAACACCTCGTAACTGAAGTGAAACTTGACATTCCTCACTGCATCATCTCCTGGACCAGTCTGTGAAATATCAGATACAACACCTCGTAACTGGAGTGAAACTTGACATTCCTCACTGCATCATCTCTTGGTCCAGTCTGTGGAATATCAGATACAACACCTCGTGACTGGAAGGAAACTTGACATTCCTCACTGCATCATCTCTTGGACCAGTCTGTGGAATATCAGATGCAACACCTCGTGACTGAAGTGAAACTTGACATTCCTCACTGCATCATCTCTTTGTCCAGTCTGTGAAATATTCCATACAACACCTCGTAACTCAAGTGAAACTTGACATTCTTCACTGCATCATCTCTTGGTCCAGTCTGTGGAATATCAGATACAACACCTCGTGACTGGAGTGAAACTTGACATTCCTCACTGCATCATCTCTTGGTCCATTCTGTGGGATATCAGATACAACACCTCGTAACTGAAGTGAAACTTGACATTCCTCACTGCATCATCTCTTGGTCCAGTCTGTGGAATATCAGATGCAACGCCTCGTAACTCAAGTGAAACTTGACATTCCTCACTGCATCATCTCTTGGACCAGTCTGTGGAATATCAGATACAACACCTCGTAACTGGAGTGAAACTTGACATTCCTCACTGCATCATCTCTTGTTCCAGTCTGTGAAATATCCCATACAACACCTCGTAACTCAAGTGAAACTTGACATTCCTCACTGCATCATCTCTTGGACCATTCTGTGGGATATCAGATACAACACCTCGTAACTGAAGTGAAACTTGACATTCCTCACTGCATCATCTCTTGGTCCAGTCTGTGGAATATCAGATGCAACACCTCGTAACTCAAGTGAAACTTGACATTCCTCACTGCATCATCTCTTGGTCCAGTCTGTGGAATATCAGATACAACACCTCGTGACTGAAGTGAAACTTGACATTCCTCACTGCATCATCTCTTGGTCCAGTCTGTGGAATATCCCATACAACACCTCGTAACTCAAGTGAAACTTGACATCACTCACTGCATCATCTCTTGGTCCAGTCTGTGGAATATCCCATACAACACCTCGTAACTCAAGTGAAACTTGACATTCCTCACTGCATCATCTCTTGGTCCAGTCTGTGGAATATCCCATACAACACCTCGTAACTCAAGTGAAACTTGACATTACTCACTGCATCATCTCTTGGTCCAGTCTGTGGAATATCCCATACAACACCTCGTAACTCAAGTGAAACTTGACATTCCTCACTGCATCATCTCTTGGTCCAGTCTGTGGAATATCAGATACAACACCTCGTGACTGAAGTGAAACTTGACATTCCTCACTGCATCATCTCTTGGTCCAGTCTGTGGAATATCAGATACAACACCTCGTAACTCAAGTGAAACTTGACATTACTCACTGCATCATCTCTTGGTCCAGTCTGTGAAATATCCCATAAACACCTCGTAACTCAAGTGAAACTTGACATTACTCACTGCATCATCTCTTGGTCCAGTCTGTGGAATATCAGATACAACACCTCGTAACTCAAGTGAAACTTGACATTCCTCACTGCATCATCTCTTGAACAGTCTGTGGAATATTCCATATAACATCTCGTAACTCAAGTGAAACTTGACATTCCTCACTGCATCATCTCTTGGACCAGTCTGTGGAATATTCCATATAACACCTCGTCACTCAAGTGAAACTTGACATTCCTCACTGCATCATCTCTTGGTCCAGTCTGTGGAATATTCCATACAACACCTCGTAACTCAAGTGAAACTTGACATTCCTCACTGCATCATCTCTTGGTCCAGTCTGTGGATTATCCCATACAACACCTCGTAACTCAAGTGAAACTTGACATTCCTCACTGCATCATCTCTTGGACCAGTCTGTGGAATATCAGATACAACACCTCGTGACTGGAGTGAAACTTGACATTCCTCACTGCATCATCTCTTGGTCCAGTCTGTGGAATATCCCATACAACACCTCGTAACTCAAGTGAAACTTGACATTCCTCACTGCATCATCTCTTGGTCCAGTCTGTGGAATATTCCATACAACACCTCGTGACTGGAGTGAAACTTGACATTCCTCACTGCATCATATCTTGGTCCAGTCTGTGGAATATCCCATACAACACCTCGTAACTCAAGTGAAACTTGACATTCCTCACGGCATCATCTCTTGGTCCAGTCTGTGGAATATCAGATACAACACCTCGTGACTGGATTGACACTTGACATTCCTCACTGCATCATCTCTTGGTCCAGTCTGTGGAATATCAGATACAACACCTCGTGACTGAGGTGAAACTTGACATTCCTCACTGCATCATCTCTTGGACCAGTCTGTGTAATATCAGATACAACACCTCGTGGCTGGAGTGAAACTTGACATTCCTCACTGCATCATCTCTTGGTCCAGTCTGTGGAATATCAGATACAACACCTCGTGACTCAAGTGAAACTTGACATTCCTCACTGCATCATCTCTTGGTCCAGTCTGTGGAATATCCCATACAACACCTCGTAACTGAAGTGAAACTTGACATTCCTCACTGCATCATCTCTTGGACCAGTCTGTGGAATATCCCATACAACACCTCGTAACTGAACTGAGACTTGACATTCCTCACTGCATCATCTCTTGGTCCAGTCTGTGGAATATTCCATACAACACCTCGTGACTGGAGTGAAACTTGACATTCCTCACTGCATCATCTCTTGGTCCAGTCTGTGGAATATCAGATACAACACCTCGTGACTCAAGTGAAACTTGACATTCCTCACTGCATCATCTCTCGGTCCAGTCTGTGGAATATCAGATACAACACCTCGTAACTCAAGTGAAACTTGACATTCCTCACTGCATCATCTCTTGGTCCAGTCTGTGGAATATCAGATACAACACCTCGTGACTGGAGTGAACCTTGACATTCCTGACTGCATCATCTCTTGGTCCAGTCTGTGGAATATCAGATACAACACCTCGTGACTCAAGTGAAACTTGACATTCCTCACTGCATCATCTCTTGGTCCAGTCTGTGGAATATCCCATACAACACCTCGAAACTGAAGTGAAACTTGACATTCCTCACTGCATCATCTCTTGGACCAGTCTGTGGAATATCCCATACAACACCTCGTAACTGAACTGAGACTTGACATTCCTCACTGCATCATCACTTGGTCCAGTCTGTGGAATATCCCATACAACACCTCGTGACTGAAGTGAAACTTGACATTCCTCACTGCATCATCTCTTGGACCAGTCTGTGGAATATCCCATACAACACCTCGTAACTGAACTGAGACTTGACATTCCTCACTGCATCATCTCTTGGTCCAGTCTGTGGAATATTCCATACAACACCTCGTGACTGGAGTGAAACTTGACATTCCTCACTGCATCATCTCTTGGTCCAGTCTGTGGAATATCAGATACAACACCTCGTGACTCAAGTGAAACTTGACATTCCTCACTGCATCATCTCTTGGTCCAGTCTGTGGAATATCAGATACAACACCTCGTAACTCAAGTGAAACTTGACATTCCTCACTGCATCATCTCTTGGTCCAGTCTGTGGAATATCAGATACAACACCTCGTGACTCAAGTGAAACTTGACATTCCTCACTGCATCATCTCTTGGTCCAGTCTGTGGAATATCCCATACAACACCTCGTAACTGAAGTGAAACTTGACATTCCTCACTGCATCATCTCTTGGACCAGTCTGTGGAATATCCCATACAACACCTCGTAACTGAACTGAGATTTGACATTCCTCACTGCATCATCTCTTGGTCCAGTCTGTGGAATATTCCATACAACACCTCGTGACTGGAGTGAAACTTGACATTCCTCACTGCATCATCTCTTGGTCCAGTCTGTGGAATATCAGATACAACACCTCGTGACTCAAGTGAAACTTGACATTCCTCACTGCATCATCTCTTGGTCCAGTCTGTGGAATATCAGATACAACACCTCGTAACTCAAGTGAAACTTGACATTCCTCACTGCATCATCTCTTGGTCCAGTCTGTGGAATATCAGATACAACACCTCGTGACTGGAGTGAACCTTGACATTCCTGACTGCATCATCTCTTGGTCCAGTCTGTGGAATATCAGATACAACACCTCGTGACTGAAGTGAAACTTGACATTCCTCACTGCATCATCTCTTGGACCAGTCTGTGGAATATTCCATATAACACCTCGTGACTCAAGTGAAACTCGACATTCCTCACTGCATCATCTCTTGGACCAGTCTGTGGAATATTCCATACAACACCTCGTAACTGAAGTGAAACTTGACATTCCTCACTGCATCATCTCTTGGTCCAGTCTGTGGAATATTCCATATAACACCTCGTGACTCAAGTGAAACTTGACATTCCTTACTGCATCATCTCTTGGACCAGTCTGTGGAATATTCCATACAACACCTCGTAACTGAAGTGAAACTTGACATTCCTCACTGCATCATCTCTTGGTCCAGTCTGTGGAATATCCCATGAAACACCTCGTAACTCAAGTGAAACTTGACATTCCTCACTGCATCATCTCTTGGACCAGTCTGTGGAATATTCCATATAACACCTCGTGACTCAAGTGAAACTTGACATTCCTCACTGCATCATCTCTTGGACCAGTCTGTGAAATATCAGATACAACACCTCGTAACTGAAGTGAAACTTGACATTCCTCACTGCATGATCTCTTGGACCAGTCTGTGGAATATTCCATATAACACCTCGTGACTCAAGTGAAACTTGACATTCCTCACTGCATCATCTCTTGAATCAGTCTGTGGAATATCAGATACAACACCTCGTGACTGAATTGAAACTTGACATTCCTCACTGCAACATCTCTTGGACCAGTCTGTGGAATATTCCATACAACACCTCGTGACTGGAGTGAAACTTGACATTCTTCACTGCATCATCTCTTGGACCAGTCTGTGGAATATTCCATACAACACCTCGTGACTGGAGTGAAACTTAACATTCCACACTGCATCATCTCTTGGTCCAGTCTGTGGAATATCAGATACAACACCTCGTGACTGGAGTGAAACTTGACATTCCTCACTGCATCATCTCTTGGTCCAGTCTGTGGAATATCAGATACAACACCTCGTAACTGGAGTGAAACTTGACATTCCTCACTGCATCATCTCTTGGTCCAGTCTGTGGAATATCAGATACAACACCTCGTGACTGGATTGAAACTTGACATTCCTCACTGCATCATCTCTTGGTCCAGTCTGTGGAATATCAGATACAACACCTTGTAACTCAAGTGAAACTTGGCATTCCTCACTGCATCATCTCTTGGTCCAGTCTGTGGAATATCTCATACAACACCTCGTAACTCAAGTTAAACTTGACATTACTCACTGCATCATCTCTTGGTCCAGTCTGTGAAATATCCCATACAACACCTCGTAACTCAAGTGAAACTTGACATTCCTCACTGCATTCTCTTGGTCCAGTCTGTGGAATATCCCATACAACACCTCGTGACTGGAGTGAAACTTGACATTCCTCACTGCATCATCTCTTGGTCCAGTCTGTGAAATATCCCATACAACACCTCGCAACTCAAGTGAAACTTGACATTCCTCACTGCATCATCTCTTGGTCCAGTCTGTGGAATATTCCATACAACACCTCGTGACTGGAGTGAAACTTGACATTCCTCACTGCATCATATCTTGGTCCAGTCTGTGGAATATCCCATACAACACCTCGTAACTCAAGTAAAACTTGACATTCCTCACTGCATCATCTCTTGGTCCAGTCTGTGGAATATCAGATACAACACCTCGTGACTCAAGTGAAACTTGACATTCCTCGCTGCATCATCTCTTGGTCCAGTCTGTGGAATATCAGATACAACACCTCGTAACTCAAGTGAAACTTGACATTCCTCACTGCATCATCTCTTGGTCCAGTCTGTGGAATATCAGATACAACACCTCGTGACTCAAGTGAAACTTGACATTCCTCACTGCATCATCTCTTGGTCCAGTCTGTGGAATATCAGATACAACACCTCGTAACTCAAGTGAAACTCGACATTCCTCACTGCATCATCTCTTGGTCCAGTCTGTGGAATATCAGATACAACACCTCCTGACTGGAGTGAACCTTGACATTCCTGACTGCATCATCTCTTGGTCCAGTCTGTGGAATATCAGATACAACACCTCGTGACTGAAGTGAAACTTGACATTCCTCACTGCATCATCTTTTGGACCAGTCTGTGGAATATTCCATATAACACCTCGTGACTCAAGTGAAACTTGACATTCCTTACTGCATCATCTCTTGGACCAGTCTGTGGAATATTCCATACAACACCTCGTAACTGAAGTGAAACTTGACATTCCTCACTGCATCATCTCTTGGTCCAGTCTGTGGAATATCCCATACAACACCTCGTAACTGAAGTGAAACTTGACATTACTCACATAATCATCTCTTGGTCCAGTCTGTGGAATATTCCATATAACACCTCGTGACTCAAGTGAAACTTGACATTTCTTACTGCATCATCTCTTGGACCAGTCTGTGGAATATTCCATACAACACCTCGTAACTGAAGTGAAACTTGACATTCCTCACTGGATCATCTCTTTGTCCAGTCTGTGGAATATCCCATACAACACCTCGTAACTGAAGTGAAACTTGACATTCCTCACTGCATCATCTCTTGGTCCAGTCTGTGGAATATCCCATACAACACCTCGTAACTGAAGTGAAATTTGACATTCCTCACTGCATCATCTCTTGGACCAGTCTGTGGAATATTCCATATAACACCTCGTGACTGAAGTGAAACTTGACATTCCTCACTGCATCATCTCTTGGACCAGTCTGTGGAATATCCCATACAACACCTCGTAACTGAACTGAGACTTGACATTCCTCACTGCATCATCTCTTGGTCCAGTCTGTGGAATATTCCATACAACACCTCGTGACTGGAGTGAAACTTGACATTCCTCACTGCATCATCTCTTGGTCCAGTCTGTGGAATATCAGATACAACACCTCGTGACTCAAGTGAAACTTGACATTCCTCACTGCATCATCTCTCGGTCCAGTCTGTGGAATATCAGATACAACACCTCTTAACTCAAGTGAAACTTGACATTCCTCACTGCATCATCTCTTGGTCCAGTCTGTGGAATATCAGATACAACACCTCGTGACTAAAGTGAAACTTGACATTCCTCACTGCATCATCTCTTGGTCCAGTCTGTGGAATATCCCATACAACACCTCGTAACTGAAGTGAAACTTGACATTCCTCACTGCATCATCTCTTGGACCAGTCTGTGGAATATCCCATACAACACCTCGTAACTCAAGTGAAACTTGACATTCCTCACTGCATCATCTCTTGGTCCAGTCTGTGGAATATCAGATACAACACCTCGTGACTGGAGTGAAACTTGACATTCCTCACTGCATCATCTCTTGGTCCAGTCTGTGGAATATCAGATACAACACCTCGTAACTCAAGTGAAACTTGACATTCCTCACTGCATCATCTCTTGGTCCAGTCTGTGGAATATCAGATACAACACCTCGTGACTGGAGTGAACCTTGACATTCCTGACTGCATCATCTCTTGGTCCAGTCTGTGGAATATCAGATACAACACCTCGTGACTGAAGTGAAACTTGACATTCCTCACTGCATCATCTCTTGGACCAGTCTGTGGAATATTCCATATAACACCTCGTGACTCAAGTGAAACTTGACATTCCTCACTGCATCATCTCTTGGACCAGTCTGTGGAATATTCCATACAACACCTCGTAACTGAAGTGAAACTTGACATTCCTCACTGCATCATCTCTTGGTCCAGTCTGTGGAATATTCCATATAACACCTCGTGACTCAAGTGAAACTTGACATTCCTTACTGCATCATCTCTTGGACCAGTCTGTGGAATATTCCATACAACACCTCGTAACTGAAGTGAAACTTGACATTCCTCACTGCATCATCTCTTGGTCCAGTCTGTGGAATATCCCATACAACACCTCGTAACTCAAGTGAAACTTGACATTCCTCACTGCATCATCTCTTGGACCAGTCTGTGGAATATTCCATATAACACCTCGTGACTCAAGTGAAACTTGACATTCCTCACTGCATCATCTCTTGGACCAGTCTGTGGAATATCAGATACAACACCTCGTAACTGAAGTGAAACTTGACATTCCTCACTGCATGATCTCTTGGACCAGTCTGTGGAATATTCCATATAACACCTCGTGACTCAAGTGAAACTTGACATTCCTCACTGCATCATCTCTTGAATCAGTCTGTGGAATATCAGATACAACACCTCGTGCATGAATTGAAACTTGACATTCCTCACTGCAACATCTCTTGGACCAGTCTGTGGAATATTCCATACAACACCTCGTGACTGGAGTGAAACTTGACATTCTTCACTGCATCATCTCTTGGACCAGTCTGTGGAATATTCCATACAACACCTCGTGACTGGAGTGAAACTTAACATTCCACACTGCATCATCTCTTGGTCCAGTCTGTGGAATATCAGATACAACACCTCGTGACTGGAGTGAAACTTGACATTCCTCACTGCATCATCTCTTGGTCCAGTCTGTGGAATATCAGATACAACACCTCGTAACTGGAGTGAAACTTGACATTCCTCACTGCATCATCTCTTGGTCCAGTCTGTGGAATATCAGATACAACACCTCGTGACTGGATTGAAACTTGACATTCCTCACTGCATCATCTCTTGGTCCAGTCTGTGGAATATCAGATACAACACCTTGTAACTCAAGTGAAACTAGGCATTCCTCACTGCATCATCTCTTGGTCCAGTCTGTGGAATATCTCATACAACACCTCGTAACTCAAGTTAAACTTGACATTACTCACTGCATCATCTCTTGGTCCAGTCTGTGAAATATCCCATACAACACCTCGTAACTCGAGTGAAACTTGACATTCCTCACTGCATCATCTCTTGGTCCAGTCTGTGGAATATCCCATACAACACCTCGTGACTGGAGTGAAACTTGACATTCCTCACTGCATCATCTCTTGGTCCAGTCTGTGAAATATCCCACACAACACCTCGTAACTCAAGTGAAACTTGACATTCCTCACTGCATCATCTCTTGGTCCAGTCTGTGGAATATTCCATACAACACCTCGTGACTGGAGTGAAACTTGACATTCCTCACTGCATCATATCTTGGTCCAGTCTGTGGAATATCCCATACAACACCTCGTAACTCAAGTAAAACTTGACATTCCTCACTGCATCATCTCTTGGTCCAGTCTGTGGAATATCAGATACAACACCTCGTGACTCAAGTGAAACTTGACATTCCTCGCTGCATCATCTCTTGGTCCAGTCTGTGGAATATCAGATACAACACCTCGTAACTCAAGTGAAACTTGACATCCCTCACTGCATCATGTCTTGGTCCAGTCTGTGGAATATCAGATACAACACCTCGTGACTCAAGTGAAACTTGACATTCCTCACTGCATCATCTCTTGGTCCAGTCTGTGGAATATCAGATACAACACCTCGTAACTCAAGTGAAACTCGACATTCCTCACTGCATCATCTCTTGGTCCAGTCTGTGGAATATCAGATACAACACCTCCTGACTGGAGTGAACCTTGACATTCCTGACTGCATCATCTCTTGGTCCAGTCTGTGGAATATCAGATACAACACCTCGTGACTGAAGTGAAACTTGACATTCCTCACTGCATCATCTTTTGGACCAGTCTGTGGAATATTCCATATAACACCTCGTGACTCAAGTGAAACTTGACATTCCTTACTGCATCATCTCTTGGACCAGTCTGTGGAATATTCCATACAACACCTCGTAACTGAAGTGAAACTTGACATTCCTCACTGCATCATCTCTTGGTCCAGTCTGTGGAATATCCCATACAACACCTCGTAACTGAAGTGAAACTTGACATTACTCACATAATCATCTCTTGGTCCAGTCTGTGGAATATTCCATATAACACCTCGTGACTCAAGTGAAACTTGACATTTCTTACTGCATCATCTCTTGGACCAGTCTGTGGAATATTCCATACAACACCTCGTAACTGAAGTGAAACTTGACATTCCTCACTGGATCATCTCTTTGTCCAGTCTGTGGAATATCCCATACAACACCTCGTAACTGAAGTGAAACTTGACATTCCTCACTGCATCATCTCTTGGTCCAGTCTGTGGAATATCCCATACATCACCTCGTAACTGAAGTGAAATTTGACATTCCTCACTGCATCATCTCTTGGACGAGTCTGTGGAATATTCCATATAATACCTCGTGACTGAAGTGAAACTTGACATTCCTCACTGCATCATCTCTTGGACCAGTCTGTGGAATATCCCATACAACACCTCGTAACTGAACTGAGACTTGACATTCCTCACTGCATCATCTCTTGGTCCAGTCTGTGGAATATTCCATACAACACCTCGTGACTGGAGTGAAACTTGACATTCCTCACTGCATCATCTCTTGGTCCAGTCTGTGGAATATCAGATACAACACCTTGTGACTCAAGTGAAACTTGACATTCCTCACTGCATCATCTCTCGGTCCAGTCTGTGGAATATCAGATACAACACCTCGTGACTCAAGTGAAACTTGACATTCCTCACTGCATCATCTCTTGGTCCAGTCTGTGGAATATCCCATACAACACCTCGTAACTGAAGTGAAACTTGACATTCCTCACTGCATCATCTCTTGGACCAGTCTGTGGAATATCCCATACAACACCTCGTAACTGAACTGAGACTTGACATTCCTCACTGCATCATCTCTTGGTCCAGTCTGTGGAATATTCCATACAACACCTCGTGACTGGAGTGAAACTTGACATTTCTCACTGCATCATCTCTTGGTCCAGTCTGTGGAATATCAGATACAACACCTCGTAACTCAAGTGAAACTTGACATTCCTCACTGCATCATCTCTTGGTCCAGTCTGTGGAATATCAGATACAACACCTCGTGACTGGAGTGAACCTTGACATTCCTGACTGCATCATCTCTTGGTCCAGTCTGTGGAATATCAGATACAACACCTCGTGACTGAAGTGAAACTTGACATTCCTCACTGCATCATCTCTTGGACCAGTCTGTGGAATATTCCATATAACACCTCGTGACTCAAGTGAAACTTGACATTCCTCACTGCATCATCTCTTGGACCAGTCTGTGGAATATTCCATACAACACCTCGTAACTGAAGTGGAACTTGACATTCCTCACTGCATCATCTCTTGGTCCAGTCTGTGGAATATTCCATATAACACCTCGTGACTCAAGTGAAACTTGACATTCCTTACTGCATCATCTCTTGGACCAGTCTGTGGAATATTCCATACAACACCTCGTAACTGAAGTGAAACTTGACATTCCTCACTGCACCATCTCTTGGTCCAGTCTGTGGAATATCCCATACAACACCTCGTAACTCAAGTGAAACTTGACATTCCTCACTGCATCATCTCTTGGACCAGTCTGTGGAATATTCCATATAACACCTCGTGACTCAAGTGAAACTCGACATTCCTCACTGCATCATCTCTTGGACCAGTCTGTGGAATATCAGATACAACACCTCGTAACTGAAGTGAAACTTGACATTCCTCACTGCATGATCTCTTGGACCAGTCTGTGGAATATTCCATATAACACCTCGTGACTCAAGTGAAACTTGACATTCCTCACTGCATCATCTCTTGAATCAGTCTGTGGAATATCAGATACAACACCTCGTGACTGAATTGAAACTTGACATTCCTCACTGCAAAATCTCTTGGACCAGTCTGTGGAATATTCCATACAACACCTCGTGACTTGAGTGAAACTTGACATTCTTCACTGCATCATCTCTTGGACCAGTCTGTGGAATATTCCATACAACATTTCGTGACTGGAGTGAAACTTAACATTCCACACTGCATCATCTCTTGGTCCAGTCTGTGGAATATCAGATACAACACCTCGTGACTGGAGTGAAACTTGACATTCCTCACTGCATCATCTCTTGGTCCAGTCTGTGGAATATCAGATACAACACCTCGTAACTGGAGTGAAACTTGACATTCCTCACTGCATCATCTCTTGGTCCAGTCTGTGGAATATCAGATACAACACCTCGTGACTGGATTGAAACTTGACATTCCTCACTGCATCATCTCTTGGTCCAGTCTGTGGAATATCAGATACAACACCTTGTAACTCAAGTGAAACTTGGCATTCCTCACTGCATCATCTCTTGGTCCAGTCTGTGGAATATCCCATACAACACCTCGTAACTCAAGTTAAACTTGACATTACTCACTGCATCATCTCTTGGTCCAGTCCGTGAAATATCCCATACAACACCTCGTAACTCAAGTGAAACTTGACATTCCTCACTGCATCATCTCTTGGTCCAGTCTGTGGAATATCCCATACAACACCTCGTGACTGGAGTGAAACTTGACATTCCTCACTGCATCATCTCTTGGTCCAGTCTGTGAAATATCCCATACAACACCTCGTAACTCAAGTGAAACTTGACATTCCTCACTGCATCATCTCTTGGTCCAGTCTGTGGAATATTCCATACAACACCTCGTGACTGGAGTGAAACTTGACATTCCTCACTGCATCATATCTTGGTCCAGTCTGTGGAATATCCCATACAACACCTCGTAACTCAAGAAAAACTTGACATTCCTCACTGCATCATCTCTTGGTCCAGTCTGTGGAATATCAGATACAACACCTCGTGACTCAAGTGAAACTTGACATTCCTCGCTGCATCATCTCTTGGTCCAGTCTGTGGAATATCAGATACAACACCTCGTAACTCAAGTGAAACTTGACATTCCTCACTGCATCATCTCTTGGTCCAGTCTGTGGATTATCAGATACAACACCTCGTGACTCAAGTGAAACTTGACATTCCTCACTGCATCATCTCTTGGTCCAGTCTGTGGAATATCAGATACAACACCTCGTAACTCAAGTGAAACTCGACATTCCTCACTGCATCATCTCTTGGTCCAGTCTGTGGAATATCAGATACAACACCTCCTGACTGGAGTGAACCTTGACATTCCTGACTGCATCATCTCTTGGTCCAGTCTGTGGAATATCAGATACAACACCTCGTGACTGAAGTGAAACTTGACATTCCTCACTGCATCATCTTTTGGACCAGTCTGTGGAATATTCCATATAACACCTCGTGACTCAAGTGAAACTTGACATTCCTTACTGCATCATCTCTTGGACCAGTCTGTGGAATATTCCATACAACACCTCGTAACTGAAGTGAAACTTGACATTCCTCACTGCATCATCTCTTGGTCCAGTCTGTGGAATATCCCATACAACACCTCGTAACTGAAGTGAAACTTGACATTACTCACATAATCATCTCTTGGTCCAGTCTGTGGAATATTCCATATAACACCTCGTGACTCAAGTGAAACTTGACATTTCTTACTGCATCATCTCTTGGACCAGTCTGTGGAATATTACATACAACACCTCGTAACTGAAGTGAAACTTGACATTCCTCACTGGATCATCTCTTTGTCCAGTCTGTGGAATATCCCATACAACACCTCGTAACTGAAGTGAAACTTGACATTCCTCACTGCATCATCTCTTGGTCCAGTCTGTGGAATATCCCATACAACACCTCGTAACTGAAGTGAAATTTGACATTCCTCACTGCATCATCTCTTGGACCAGTCTGTGGAATATTCCATATAACACCTCGTGACTGAAGTGAAACTTGACATTCCTCACTGCATCATCTCTTGGACCAGTCTGTGGAATATCCCATACAACACCTCGTAACTGAACTGAGACTTGACATTCCTCACTGCATCATCTCTTGGTCCAGTCTGTGGAATATTCCATACAACACCTCGTGACTGGAGTGAAACTTGACATTCCTCACTGCATCATCTCTTGGTCCAGTCTGTGGAATATCAGATACAACACCTCGTGACTCAAGTGAAACTTGACATTCCTCACTGCATCATCTCTCGGTCCAGTCTGTGGAATATCAGATACAACACCTCGTAACTCAAGTGAAACTTGACATTCCTCACTGCATCATCTCTTGGTCCAGTCTGTGGAATATCAGATACAACACCTCGTGACTCAAGTGAAACTTGACATTCCTCACTGCATCATCTCTTGGACCAGTCTGTGGAATATCCCATACAACACCTCGTAACTGAACTGAGACTTGACATTCCTCACTGCATCATCTCTTGGTCCAGTCTGTGGAATATTCCATACAACACCTCGTGACTGGAGTGAAACTTGACATTCCTCACTTCATCATCTCTTGGTCCAGTCTGTGGAATATCAGATACAACACCTCGTGACTCAAGTGAAACTTGACATTCCTCACTGCATCATCTCTTGGTCCAGTCTGTGGAATATCAGATACAACACCTCGTAACTCAAGTGAAACTTGACATTCCTCACTGCATCATCTCTTGGTCCAGTCTGTGGAATATCAGATACAACACCTCGTGACTGGAGTGAACCTTGACATTCCTGACTGCATCATCTCTTGGTCCAGTCTGTGGAATATCAGATACAACACCTCGTGACTGAAGTGAAACTTGACATTCCTCACTGCATCATCTCTTGGACCAGTCTGTGGAATATTCCATATAACACCTCGTGACTCAAGTGAAACTTGACATTCCTTACTGCATCATCTCTTGGACCAGTCTGTGGAATATCCCATACAACACCTCGTAACTGAAGTGAAACTTGACATTCCTCACTGCATCATCTCTTGGTCCAGTCTGTGGAATATCTCATACAACACCTCGTAACTGAAGTGAAACTTGACATTACTCACTGCATCATCTCTTGGTCCAGTCTGTGGAATATTCCATATAACACCTCGTGACTCAAGTGAAACTTGACATTCCTTACTGCATCATCTCTTGGACCAGTCTGTGGAATATTCCATACAACACCTCGTAACTGGAGTGAAACTTGACATTCCTCACTGCATCATCTCTTGGTCCAGTCTGAGGAATATCCCATACAACACCTCGTAACTCAAGTGAAACTTGACATTCCTCACTGCATCATCTCTTGGACCAGTCTGTGGAATATTCCATATAACACCTCGTGACTCAAGTGAAACTTGACATTCCTCACTGCATCATCTCTTGAACCAGTCTGTGGAATATCCCATACAACACCTCGTAACTGAAGTGAAACTTGACATTCCTCACTGCATCATCTCTTGGACCAGTCTGTGGAATATTCCATATAACACCTCGTGACTCAAGTGAAACTTGACATTCCTCACTGCATCATCTCTTGAATCAGTCTGTGGAATATCAGATACAACACCTCGTGACTGAATTGGAACTTGACATTCCTCACTGCATAATCTCTTGGACCAGTCTGTGGAATATTCCATACAACACCTCGTGACTGGAGTGAAACTTGACATTCTTCACTGCATCATCTCTTGGACCAGTCTGTGGAATATTCCATACAACACCTCTTGACTGGAGTGAAACTTGACATTCCTCACTGCATCATCTCTTGGTCCAGTCTGTGGAATATTCCATATAACACCTCTTGACTCAAGTGAAACTTGACATTCCTCACTGCATTATCTCTTGGTCCAGTCTGTGGAATATCCCATACAACACCTCGTGACTGGAGTGAAACTTGACATTCCTCACTGCATCATCTCTTGAATCAGTCTGTGGAATATCCCATACAACACCTCGTGACTGGAGTGAAACTTGACATTCCACACTGCATCATCTCTTGGTCCAGTCTGTGGAATATCAGATACAACACCTCGTGACTGGAGTGAAACTTGACATTCCTCACTGCACCATCTCTTGGTCCAGTCTGTGGAATATCAGATGCAACACCTCGTAACTCAAGTGAAACTTGACATTCCTCACTGCATCATCTCTTGGACCAGTCTGTGGAATATCAGATACAACACCTCGTGACTGGAGTGAAACTTGGCATTCCTCACTGCATCATCTCTTGGTCCAGTCTGTGGAATATCCCATACAACACCTCGTAACTCGAGTGAAACTTGACATTCTTCACTGCATCATCTCTTGGACCAGTCTGTGGAATATCAGATACAACACCTCGTAACTGGAGTGAAACTTGACATTCCTCACTGCATCATCTCTTGGTCCAGTCTGTGGAATATTCCATACAACACCTCGTAACTGGAGTGAAACATGACATTCCTCACTGCATCATCTCTTGGTCCAGTCTGTGGAATATCAGATGCAACACCTCGTAACTAAAGTGAAACTTGACATTCCTCACTGCATCATCTCTTGGTCCAGTCTGTGGAATATCAGATGCAACACCTCGTAAGTCAAGTGAAACTTGACATTCCTCACTGCATCATCTCTTGGTCCAGTCTGTGGAATATTCCATACAACACCTCGTAACTGGAGTGAAACTTGACATTCCTCACTGCATCATCTCTTGGTCCAGTCTGTGGAATATCAGATGCAACACCTCGTAACTCAAGTGAAACTTGACATTCCTCACTGCATCATCTCTTGGTCCAGTCTGTGGAATATTCCATACAACACCTCGTAACTGGAGTGAAACTTGACATTCCTCACTGCATCATCTCTTGGTCCAGTCTGTGGAATATCAGATGCAACACCTCGTAACTCAAGTGAAACTTGACATTCCTCACTGCATCATCTCTTGGTCCAGTCTGTGGAATATTCCATACAACACCTCGTAACTGGAGTGAAACTTGACATTCCTCACTGCATCATCTCTTGGTCCAGTCTGTGGAATATCAGATGCAACACCTCGTAACTCAAGTGAAACTTGACATTCCTCACTGCATCATCTCTTGATCCAGTCTGTGGAATATCCCATACAACACCTCGTGACAGGAGTGAAACTTGACATTCCTTACTGCATCATCTCTTGGACCAGTCTGTGGAATATCAGATACAACACCTCGTAACTGGAGTGAAACTTGACATTCCTCACTGCATCATCTCTTGGTCCAGTCTGTGAAATATCCCATACAACACCTCGTAACTCAAGTGAAACTTGACATTCCTCACTGCATCATCTCTTGGACCATTCTGTGGGATATCAGATACAACATTTCGTAACTGAAGTGAAACTTGACATTCCTCACTGCATCATCTCTTGGTCCAGTCTGTGGTCTATCAGATGCAACACCTCGTAACTCAAGTGAAACTTGACATTCCTCACTGCATCATCTCTTGGACCAGTCTGTGGAATATCAGATACAACACCTCGTAACTGGAGTGAAACTTGACATTCCTCACTGCATCATCTCTTGGTCCAGTCTGTGGAATATCCCATACAACACCTCGTAACTCAAGAGAAACTTGACATTCCTCACTGCATCATCTCTTGGACCATTCTGTGGGATATCAGATACAACACCTCGTAACTGAAGTGAAACTTGACATTCCACACTGCATCATCTCTTGGTCCAGTCTGTGGAATATCAGATGCAACACCTCGTAACTCAAGTGAAACTTGACATTCCTCTCTGCATCATCTCTTGGTCCAGTCTGTGGAATATCAGATACAACACCTCGTGACTGAAGTGAAACTTGACATTCCTCACTGCATCATCTCTTGGTCCAGTCTGTGGAATATCCCATACAACACCTCGTAACTCAAGGAAAACTTGACATTACTCACTGCATCATCTCTTGGTCCAGTCTGTGAAATATCCCATACAACACCTCGTAACTCAAGTGAAACTTGACATTCCTCACTGCATCATCTCTTGGTCCAGTCTGTGGAATATCCCATACAACACCTCGTGACTGGAGTGAAACTTGACATTCCTCACTGCATCATCTCTTGGTAAAGTCTGTGAAATATCCCATACAACACCTCGTAACTCAAGTGAAACTTGACATTCCTCACTGCATCATCTCTTGGTCCAGTCTGTGGAATATTCCATACAACACCTCTTGACTGGAGTGAAACTTGACATTCCTCACTGCATCATATCTTGGTCCAGTCTGTGGAATATCCCATACAACACCTCGTAACTCAAGTAAAACTTGACATTCCTCACTGCATCATCTCTTGGTCCAGTCTGTGGAATATCAGATACAACACCTCGTGACTCAAGTGGAACTTGACATTCCTCGCTGCATCATCTCTTGGTCCAGTCTGTGGAATATCAGATACAACACCTCGTAACTCAAGTGAAACTTGACATTCCTCACTGCATCATCTCTTGGTCCAGTCTGTGGAATATCAGATACAACACCTCGTGACTCAAGTGAAACTTGACATTTCTCACTGCATCATCTCTTGGTCCAGTCTGTGGAATATCAGATACAACACCTCGTAACTCAAGTGAAACTCGACATTCCTCACTGCATCATCTCTTGGTCCAGTCTGTGGAATATCAGATACAACACCTCGTGACTGGAGTGAACCTTGACATTCCTGACTGCATCATCTCTTGGTCCAGTCTGTGGAATATCAGATACAACACCTCGTGACTGAAGTGAAACTTGACATTCCTCACTGCATCATCTTTTGGACCAGTCTGTGGAATATTCCATATAACACCTCGTGACTCAAGTGAAACTTGACATTCCTTACTGCATCATCTCTTGGACCAGTCTGTGGAATATTCCATACAACACCTCGTAACTGAAGTGAAACTTGACATTCCTCACTGCATCATCTCTTGGTCCAGTCTGTGGAATATCCCATACAACACCTCGTAACTGAAGTGAAACTTGACGTTACTCACTGCATCATCTCTTGGTCCAGTCTGTGGAATATTCCATATAACACCTCGTGACTCAAGTGAAACTTGACATTTCTTACTGCATCATCTCTTGGACCAGTCTGTGGAATATTCCATACAACACCTCGTAACTGAAGTGAAACTTGACATTCCTCACTGGATCATCTCTTTGTCCAGTCTGTGGAATATCCCATACAACACCTCGTAACTGAAGTGAAACTTGACATTCCTCACTGCATCATCTCTTGGTCCAGTCTGTGGAATATCCCATACAACACCTCGTAACTGAAGTGAAATTTGACATTCCTCACTGCATCATCTCTTGGACCAGTCTGTGGAATATTCCATATAACACCTCGTGACTGAAGTGAAACTTGACATTCCTCACTGCATCATCTCTTGGACCAGTCTGTGGAATATCCCATACAACACCTCGTAACTGAACTGAGACTTGACATTCCTCACTGCATCATCTCTTGGTCCAGTCTGTGGAATATTCAATACAACACCTCGTGACTGGAGTGAAACTTGACATTCCTCACTGCATCATCTCTTGGTCCAGTCTGTGGAATATCAGATACAACACCTCGTGACTCAAGTGAAACTTGACATTCCTCACTGCATCATCTCTCGGTCCAGTCTGTGGAATATCAGATACAACACCTCGTAACTCAAGTGAAACTTGACATTCCTCACTGCATCATCTCTTGGTCCAGTCTGTGGAATATCAGAGACAACACCTCGTGACTCAAGTGAAACTTGACATTCCTCACTGCATCATCTCTTGGTCCAGTCTGTGGAATATCCCATACAACACCTCGTGAATGAAGTGAAACTTGACATTCCTCACTGCATCATCTCTTGGACCAGTCTGTGGAATATCCCATACAACACCTCGTGACTGGAGTGAAACTTGACATTCCTCACTGCATCATCTCTTGAATCAGTCTGTGGAATATCCCATACAACACCTCGTGACTGGAGTGAAACTTGACATTCCACACTGCATCATCTCTTGGTCCAGTCTGTGGAATATCAGATACAACACCTCGTGACTGGAGTGAAACTTGACATTCCTCACTGCATCATCTCTTGGTCCAGTCTGTGGAATATCAGATGCAACAGCTCGTAACTCAAGTGAAACTTGACATTCCTCACTGCATCATCTCTTGGACCAGTCTTTGGAATATCAGATACAACACCTCGTGACTGGAGTGAAACTTGGCATTCCTCACTGCATCATCTCTTGGTCCAGTCTGTGGAATATCCCATACAACACCTCGTAACTCGAGTGAAACTTGACATTCTTCACTGCATCATCTCTTGGACCAGTCTGTGGAATATCAAATACAACACCTCGTAACTGGAGTGAAACTTGACATTCCTCACTGCATCATCTCTTGGTCCAGTCTGTGGAATATTCCATACAACACCTCGTAACTGGAGTGAAACTTGACATTCCTCACTGCATCATCTCTTGGTCCAGTCTGTGGAATATCAGATGCAACACCTCGTAACTCAAGTGAAACTTGACATTCCTCACTGCATCATCTCTTGGTCCAGTCTGTGGAATATCAGATGCAACACCTCGTAAGTCAAGTGAAACTTGACATTCCTCACTGCATCATCTCTTGGTCCAGTCTGTGGAATATTCCATACAACACCTCGTAACTGAAGTGAAACTTGACATTCCTCACTGCATCATCTCTTGGTCCAGTCTGTGGAATATCAGATGCAACACCTCGTAACTCAAGTGAAACTTGACATTCCTCACTGCATCATCTCTTGGTCCAGTCTGTGGAATATTCCATACAACACCTCGTAACTGGAGTGAAACTTGACATTCCTCACTGCATCATCTCTTGGTCCAGTCTGTGGAATATCAGATACAATACCTCGTGACTGGAGTGAAACTTGACATTCCTCACTTCACCATCTCTTGGACCGGTCTGTGGAATATTCCATACAACACCTTGTGACTTGAGTGAAACTTGACATTCTTCACTGCATCATCTCTTGGACCAGTCGGTGGAATATCAGATACAAGACTCGTGGCTGGAGTGAAACTTGACATTCCTCACTGCATCATCTCTTGGTCCAGTCTGTGGAATATCAGATACAACACCTCGTGACTGGAGTGAAACTTGACATTCCTCACTTCACCATCTCTTGGACTGGTCTGTGGAATATTCCAAACAACACCTCGTGACTGGAGTGAAACTTGACATTCCTCACTGCATCATCTCTTGGTCCAGTCTGTGGAATATCAGATACAACACCTCGTGACTGAAGTGAAACTTGACATTCCTCACTGCATCATATTTTGGACCAGTCTGTGGAATATCAAATACAACACCTCGTGACTGGAGTGAACCTTGACATTCCTCACTGCATCATCTCTTGGTCCAGTCTGTGGAATATCAGATACAACACCTCGTGACTTGAGTGAAACTTGACATTTCTCACTTCACCATCTCTTGGACCGGTCTGTGGAATATTCCATACAACACCTCGTGACTGGAGTGAAACGTGACATTCCTCACTGCATCATATCTTGGACCAGTCTGTGGAATATCAGATACAACACCTCGTGACTGGATTGAAACTTGACATTCCTCACTGCATCATCTCTTGGTCCAGTCTGTGGAATATCAGATACAACACCTCGTGACTCAAATGAAACTTGACATTCCTCACTGCATAGTCTCTTGGTCCAATCTGTGGAATATCAGATACAACACCTCGTAACTCAAGTGAAACTTGACATTCCTCACTGCATCATCTCTTGGTCCAGTCTGTGGAATATCCCATACAACACCTCGTAACTCAAGTGAAACTTGACATTCCTTACTGCATCATCTCTTGGACCAGTCTGTGGAATATCAGATACAACACCTCGTGACTGGAGTAAAACTTGACATTCCTCACTGCATCATCTCTTGGTCCAGTCTGTGGAATATCAGATACAACACCTCGTGACTGGAGTGAAACTTGACATTCCTCACTGCATCATCTCTTGGACCAGTCTGTGGAATATTCCATACAACACCTCGTAACTGAAGTGAAACTTGACATTCCTCACTGCATCATCTCTTGGTCCATTCTGTGGAATATCAGATACAACACCTCGTGACTAGAGTGGAACTTGACATCCCTCACTGCATCATCTCTTGGTCCAGTCTGTGGAATATCAGATAAAACACCTCGTGACTGGAGTGAAACTTGACATTCCTCACTGCATCATCTCTTGGACCAGTCTGTGGAATATCAAATGCAACACCTCGTGACTGGAGTGAAACTTGACATTCCTCACTGCATCATCTCTTGGACCAGTCTGTGGAATATTCCATACAACACCTAGTAACTGAAGTGAAACTTGACATTCCTCACTGCATCATCTCTTAATCCAGTCTGTGGAATATCAGATACAACACCTCGTAACTGGAGTGAAACTTGACATTCCTCACTGCATCATCTCTTGGTCCAGTCTGTGGAATATCAGATACAACACCTCGTGACTGAAAGGAAACTTGACATTTCTCACTGCATCATCTCTTGGACCAGTCTGTGGAATATCAGATGCAACACCTCGTGACTGAAGTGAAACTTGACCGTCCTCACTGCATCATCTCTTTGTCCAGTCTGTGAAATATTCCATACAACACCTCGTAACTCAAGTGAAACTTGACATTCTTCACTGCATCATCTCTTGGTCCAGTCTTTGGAATATCAGATACAACACCTCGTGACTGGAGTGAAACTTGACATTCCTCACTGCATCATTTCTTGGTCCAGTCTGTGGAATATTCCATACAACACCTCGTGACTGGAGTGAAACTTGACAATCCTCACTGCATCATCTCTTTGACCAGTCTGTGGGATATTCCATACAACACCTCGTGACTGGATTGGAACTTGACATTCCTCACTGCATCATCTCTTGGTCCAGTCTGTGGAATATTCCATACAACACCTCGTGACTGGAGTGAAACTTGACATTCCTCACTGCATCATCTCTTGGTCCAGTCTGTGGAATATTCCATACAACATCTCGTGATTGAAGTGAAACTTGACATTCTTCACTGCATCATTTCTTGGTCCAGTCTGTGGAATATCAGATACAACACCTCGTGACTGGAGTGAAACTTGACATTCCTCACTGCATCATCTCTCGGTCCAGTCTGTGGAATATCAGATACAACACCTCGTGACTGGAGTGAAACTTGACATTCCTCACTGCATCATCTCTTGGACCAGTCTGTGGAATATTCCATACAACACCTCGTAACTGAAGTGAAACTTGACATTCCTCACTGCATCATCTCTTGGTCCATTCTGTGGAATATCAGATACAACACCTCGTGACTAGAGTGAAACTTGACATCCCTCACTGCATCATCTCTTGGTCCAGTCTGTGGAATATCAGATACAACACCTCGTGACTGGAGTGAAACTTGACATTCTTCACTGCATCATCTCTTGGACCAGTCTGTGGAATATCAGATGCAACACCTCGTGACTGGAGTGAAACTTGACATTCCTCACTGCATCATCTCTTGGACCAGTCTGTGGAATATTCCATACAACACCTAGTAACTGAAGTGAAACTTGACATTCCTCACTGCATCATCTCTTGGTCCAGTCTGTGGAATATCAGATACAACACCTCGTAACTCAAGTGAAACTTGACATTCCTCACTGCATCATCTCTTGGTCCAGTCTGTGGAAGATCAGATACAACACCTCGTAACTGGAGTGAAACTTGACATTCCTCACTGCATCATCTCTTGGTCCAGTCTGTGGAATATCAGATACAACACCTCGTGACTGAAAGGAAACTTGACATTTCTCACCGCATCATCTCTTGGACCAGTCTGTGGAATATCAGATGCAACACCTCTTGACTGAAGTGAAACTTGACCGTCCTCACTGCATCTCCTCTTTGTCCAGTCTGTGAAATATTCCATACAACACCTCGTAACTCAAGTGAAACTTGACATTCTTCACTGCATCATCTCTTGGTCCAGTCTGTGGAATATCAGATACAACACCTCGTGACTGGAGTGAAACTTGACATTCCTCAATGCATCATTTCTTGGTCCAGTCTGTGGAATATTCCATACAACACCTCGTGACTGGAGTGAAACTTGACAATCCTCACTGCATCATCTCTTGGACCAGTCTGTGGGATATTCCATACAACACCTCGTGACTGGATTGGAACTTGACATTCCTCACTGCATCATCTCTTGGTCCAGTCTGTGGAATATTCCATACAACACCTCGTGACTGGAGTGAAACTTGACATTCCTCACTGCATCATCTCTTGGTCCAGTCTGTGGAATATTCCATACAACACCTCGTGATTGAAGTGAAACTTGACATTCTTCACTGCATCATTTCTTGGTCCAGTCTGTGGAATATCAGATACAACACCTCGTGACTGGAGTGAAACTTGACATTCCTCACTGCATCATCTCTTCGTCCAGTCTGTGGAATATCAGATACAACACCTCGTAACTGGAGTGAAACTCGACATTCCTCACTGCATCATCTCTTGGACCAGTCTGTGGGATATTCCATACAACACCTCGTGACTGGATTGAAACTTGACATTCCTTACTGCATCATCTCTTGGTCCAGTCTGTGGAATATCAGATACAACACCTCGTGACTGAAGTGAAACTTGACATTCCTCACTGCATCATCTCTTGGACCAGTCTGTGGATTATCAGATACAACACCTCGTAACTCAAGTGAACCTTGACATTCCTCACTTCACCATCTCTTGGTCCAGTCTGTGGAATATTCCATACAACACCTCGTGACTGGAGTGAAACTTGACATTCCTCACTGCATCATCTCTTGATCCAGTCTGTGGAATATCAGATACAAACCTCGTGGCTGGAGTGAAACTTGACATTCCTCACTGCATCATCTCTTGGTCCAGTCTGTGGAATATCAGATACAACACCTCGTAACACAAGTGAAACTTGACATTCCTCACTGCATCATCTCCTGGACCAGTCTGTGGAATATCAGATACAACACCTCGTGACTGGAGTGAAACTTGACATTCCTCACTGCATCATCTCTTGGTCCAGTCTGTGGAATATCAGATACAATACCTCGTGACTGGAGTGAAACTTGACATTCCTCACTTCACCATCTCTTGGACCGGTCTGTGGAATATTCCATACAACACCTTGTGACTTGAGTGAAACTTGACATTCTTCACTGCATCATCTCTTGGACCAGTCGGTGGAATATCAGATACAAGACTCGTGGCTGGAGTGAAACTTGACATTCCTCACTGCATCATCTCTTGGTCCAGTCTGTGGAATATCAGATACAACACCTCGTGACTGGAGTGAAACTTGACATTCCTCACTTCACCATCTCTTGGACTGGTCTGTGGAATATTCCAAACAACACCTCGTGACTGGAGTGAAACTTGACATTCCTCACTGCATCATCTCTTGGTCCAGTCTGTGGAATATCAGATACAACACCTCGTGACTGAAGTGAAACTTGACATTCCTCACTGCATCATATTTTGGACCAGTCTGTGGAATATCAAATACAACACCTCGTGACTGGAGTGAACCTTGACATTCCTCACTGCATCATCTCTTGGTCCAGTCTGTGGAATATCAGATACAACACCTCGTGACTGGAGTGAAACTTGACATTTCTCACTTCACCATCTCTTGGACCGGTCTGTGGAATATTCCATACAACACCTCGTGACTGGAGTGAAACGTGACATTCCTCACTGCATCATATCTTGGACCAGTCTGTGAAATATCAGATACAACACCTCGTGACTGGATTGAAACTTGACATTCCTCACTGCATCATCTCTTGGTCCAGTCTGTGGAATATCAGATACAACACCTCGTGACTCAAATGAAACTTGACATTCCTCACTGCATAGTCTCTTGGTCCAATCTGTGGAATATCAGATACAACACCTCGTAACTCAAGTGAAACTTGACATTCCTCACTGCATCATCTCTTGGTCCAGTCTGTGGAATATCCCATACAACACCTCGTAACTCAAGTGAAACTTGACATTCCTTACTGCATCATCTCTTGGACCAGTCTGTGGAATATCAGATACAACACCTCGTGACTGGAGTGAAACTTGACATTCCTCACTGCATCATCTCTTGGTCCAGTCTGTGGAATATCAGATACAACACCTCGTGACTGGAGTGAAACTTGACATTCCTCACTGCATCATCTCTTGGACCAGTCTGTGGAATATTCCATACAACACCTCGTAACTGAAGTGAAACTTGACATACCTCACTGCATCATCTCTTGGTCCATTCTGTGGAATATCAGATACAACACCTCGTGACTAGAGTGGAACTTGACATCCCTCACTGCATCATCTCTTGGTCCAGTCTGTGGAATATCAGATAAAACACCTCGTGACTGGAGTGAAACTTGACATTCCTCACTGCATCATCTCTTGGACCAGTCTGTGGAATATCAGATGCAACACCTCGTGACTGGAGTGAAACTTGACATTCCTCACTGCATCATCTCTTGGACCAGTCTGTGGAATATTCCATACAACACCTAGTAACTGAAGTGAAACTTGACATTCCTCACTGCATCATCTCTTAATCCAGTCTGTGGAATATCAGATACAACACCTCGTAACTGGAGTGAAACTTGACATTCCTCACTGCATCATCTCTTGGTCCAGTCTGTGGAATATCAGATACAACACCTCGTGACTGAAAGGAAACTTGACATTTCTCACTGCATCATCTCTTGGACCAGTCTGTGGAATATCAGATGCAACACCTCGTGACTGAAGTGAAACTTGACCGTCCTCACTGCATCATCTCTTTGTCCAGTCTGTGAAATATTCCATACAACACCTCGTAACTCAAGTGAAACTTGACATTCTTCACTGCATCATCTCTTGGTCCGGTCTGTGGAATATCAGATACAACACCTCGTGACTGGAGTGAAACTTGACATTCCTCACTGCATCATTTCTTGGTCCAGTCTGTGGAATATTCCATACAACACCTCGTGACTGGAGTGAAACTTGACAATCCTCACTGCATCATCTCTTTGACCAGTCTGTGGGATATTCCATACAACACCTCGTGACTGGATTGGAACTTGACATTCCTCACTGCATCATCTCTTGGTCCAGTCTGTGGAATATTCCATACAACACCTCGTGACTGGAGTGAAACTTGACATTCCTCACTGCATCATCTCTTGGTCCAGTCTGTGGAATATTCCATACAACACCTCGTGATTGAAGTGAAACTTGACATTCTTCACTGCATCATTTCTTGGTCCAGTCTGTGGAATATCAGATACAACACCTCGTGACTGGAGTGAAACTTGACATTCCTCACTGCATCATCTCTTCGTCCAGTCTGTGGAATATCAGATACAACACCTCGTGACTGGAGTGAAACTTGACATTCCTCACTTCACCATCTCTTGGACCGGTCTGTGGAATATTCCATACAACACCTCGTGACTGGAGTGAAACGTGACATTCCTCACTGCATCATATCTTGGACCAGTCTGTGGAATATCAGATACAACACCTCGTAACACAAGTGAAACTAGACATTCCTCACTGCATCATCTCCTGGACCAGTCTGTGGAATATCAGATACAACACCTCGTGACTGGAGTGAAACTCGACATTCCTCACTGCATCATCTCTTGGTCCAGTCTGTGGAATATCAGATACAATACCTCGTGACTGGAGTGAAACTTGACATTCCTCACTTCACCATCTCTTGGACCGGTCTGTGGAATATTCCATACAACACCTTGTGACTTGAGTGAAACTTGACATTCTTCACTGCATCATCTCTTGGACCAGTCTGTGGAATATCAGATACAAGACTCGTGGCTGGAGTGAAACTTGACATTCCTCACTGCATCATCTCTTGGTCCAGTCTGTGGAATATCAGATACAACACCTCGTGACTGGAGTGAAACTTGACATTCCTCACTTCACCATCTCTTGGACCGGTCTGTGGAATATTCCAAACAACACCTCGTGACTGGAGTGAAACTTGACATTCCTCACTGCATCATCTCTTGGTCCAGTCTGTGGAATATCAGATACAACACCTCGTGACTGAAGTGAAACTTGACATTCCTCACTGCATCATATTTTGGACCAGTCTGTGGAATATCAAATACAACACCTCGTGACTGGAGTGAACCTTGACATTCCTCACTGCATCATCTCTTGGTCCAGTCTGTGGAATATCAGATACAACACCTCGTGACTGGAGTGAAATTTGACATTCCTCACTTCACCATCTCTTGGACCGGTCTGTGGAATATTCCATACAACACCTCGTGACTGGAGTGAAACGTGACATTCCTCACTGCATCATATCTTGGACCAGTCTGTGGAATATCAGATACAAAACCTCGTGACTGGATTGAAACTTGACATTCCTCACTGCATCATCTCTTGGTCCAGTCTGTGGAATATCAGATACAACACCTCGTGACTCAAGTGAAACTTGACATTCCTCACTGCATAGTCTCTTGGTCCAATCTGTGGAATATCAGATACATCACCTCGTAACTCAAGTGAAACTTGACATTCCTCACTGCATCATGTCTTGGTCCAGTCTGTGGAATATCAGATACAACACCTCGTGACTGGAGTGAACCTTGACATTCCTGACTGCATCATCTCTTGGTCCAGTCTGCGGAATATCAGATACAACACCTCGTGACTGAAGTGAAACTTGACATTCCTCACTGCATCATCTCTTGGACCAGTCTGTGAAATATACCATATAACACCTCGTGACTCAAGTGGAACTTGACATTCCTTACTGCATCATCTCTTGGACCAGTCTGTGGAATATTCCATACAACACCTCGTAACTGAAGTGAAACTTGACATTCCTCAATGCATCATCTCTTGGTCCAGTCTGTGGAATATCCCATACAACACCTCGTAACTGAAGTGAAACTTGACATTCCTCACTGCATCATCTCTTGGTCCAGTCTGTGGACTATTCCATACAACACCTCGTGACTGGAGTGAAACTTGACATTCCTCACTGCATCATATCTTGGTCCAGTCTGTGTAATATCCCATACAACACCTCGTAACTCAAGTGAAACTTGACATTCCTCTCTGCATCATCTCTTGGTCCAGTCTGTGGAATATCAGATACAACACCTCGTGACTCAAGTGAAACTTGACATTCCTCGCTGCATCATCTCTTGGTCCAGTTAGTGGAATATCCCATACAACACCTCGTAACTGAAGTGAAACTTGACATTACTCACTGCATCATCTCTTGGTCCAGTCTGTGGAATATTCCATATAACACCTCTTGACTCAAGTGAAACTTGACATTCCTTACTGCATCATCTCTTGGACCAGTCTGTGGAATATTCCATACAACACCTCGTAACTGAAGTGAAACTTGACATTCCTCACTGCATCATCTCTTTGTCCAGTCTGTGGAATATCCCATACAACACCTCGTAACTGAAGTGAAACTTGACATTCCTCACTGCATCATCTCTTGGTCCAGTCTGTGGAATATCCCATACAACACCTCGTAACTGAAGTGAAACTTGACATTCCTCACTGCATCATCTCTTGGACCAGTCTGTGGAATATTCCATATAACACCTCGTGACTCAAGTGAAACTTGACATTCCTTACTGCATCATCTCTTGGACCAGTCTGTGGAATATTCCATACAACACCTCGTAACTGAAGTGAAACTTGACATTCCTCACTGCATCATCTCTTGGTCCAGTCTGTGGAATATCCCATAAACACCTCGTAACTCAAGTGAAACTTGACATTCCTGACTGCATCATCTTTTGGACCAGTCTGTGGAATATCCCATACAACACCTTGTAACTCAAGTGAAACTTGACATTCCTCACTGCATCATCTCTTGGACCAGTCTGTGGAATATCAGATACAACACCTCGTAACTGGAGTGAAACTTGACATTCCTCACTGCATCATCTCTTGGTCCAGTCTGTGGAATATCCCATACAACACCTCGTAACTCAGGTGAAACTTGACATTCCTCACTGCATCATCTCTTGGACCATTCTGTGGGATATCAGATACAACACCTCGTAACTGAAGTGAAACTTGACATTCCACACTGCATCATCTCTTGGTCCAGTCTGTGGAATATCAGATGCAACACCTCATAACTCAAGTGAAACTTGACATTCCTCACTGCATCATCTCTTGGTCCAGTCTGTGGAATATCAGATACAACACCTCGTGACTGAAGTGAAACTTGACATTCCTCACTGCATCATCTCTTGGTCCAGGATGTGGAATATCCCATACAACACCTCGTAACTCAAGTGAAACTTGACATTACTCACTGCATCATCTCTGGGTCCAGTCTGTGGAATATCCCATACAACACCTCGTAACTCAAGTGAAACTTGACATTACTCACTGCATCATCTCTTGGTTCAGTCTCTGGAATATTCCATACAACACCTCGTAACTCAAGTGAAACTTGACATTTCTCACTGCATCATCTCTTGGTCCAGTCTGTGGAATATCCCATACAACACCTCGTGACTGGAGTGAAACTTGTCATTCCTCACTGCATCATCTCTTGGTCCAGTCTGTGGAATATTCCATACAACTTCTCGTAACTCAAGTGAAACTTGACATTCCTCACTGCATCATCTCTTGGTCCAGTCTGTGGAATATTCCATACAACACCTCGTGACTGGAGTGAAACTTGACATTCCTCACTGCATCATATCTTGGTCCAGTCTGTGTAATATCCCATACAACACCTCGTAACTCAAGTGAAACTTGACATTCCTCTCTGCATCATCTCTTGGTCCAGTCTGTGGAATATCAGATACAACACCTCGTGACTCAAGTGAAACTTGACATTCCTCGCTGCATCATCTCTTGGTCCAGTCTGTGGAATATCAGATACAACACCTCGTAACTCAAGTGAAACTTGACATTCCTCACTGCATCATCTCTTGGTCCAGTCTGTGGAATATCAGATACAACACCTCGTGACTCAAGTGAAACTTGACATTCCTTACTGCATCATCTCTTGGTCCAGTCTGTGGAATATCAGATACAACAACTCGTAACTCAAGTGAAACTTGACATTCCTCACTGCATCATCTCTTGGTCCAGTCTGTGGAATATCAGATGCAACACCTCGTGACTGAAGTGAAACTTGACATTCCTCACTTCACCATCTCTTGGACCGGTCTGTGGAATATTCCATACAACACCTCGTGACTGGAGTGAAACGTGACATTCCTCACTGCATCATATCTTGGACCAGTCTGTGGAATATCAGATACAACACCTCGTAACACAAGTGAAACTTGACATTCCTCACTGCATCATCTCCTGGACCGGTCTGTGGAATATCAGATACAACACCTCGTGACTGGAGTGAAACTCGACATTCCTCACTGCATCATCTCTTGGTCCAGTCTGTGGAATATCAGATACAATACCTCGTGACTGGAGTGAAACTTGACATTCCTCACTTCACCATCTCTTGGACCGGTCTGTGGAATATTCCATACAACACCTTGTGACTTGAGTGAAACTTGACATTCTTCACTGCATCATCTCTTGGACCAGTCTGTGGAATATCAGATACAAGACTCGTGGCTGGAGTGAAACTTGACATTCCTCACTGCATCATCTCTTGGTCCAGTCTGTGGAATATCAGATACAACACCTCGTGACTGGAGTGAAACTTGACATTCCTCACTTCACCATCTCTTGGACCGGTCTGTGGAATATTCCAAACAACACCTCGTGACTGGAGTGAAACTTGACATTCCTCACTGCATCATCTCTTGGTCCAGTCTGTGGAATATCAGATACAACACCTCGTGACTGAAGTGAAACTTGACATTCCTCACTGCATCATATTTTGGACCAGTCTGTGGAATATCAAATACAACACCTCGTGACTGGAGTGAACCTTGACATTCCTCACTGCATCATCTCTTGGTCCAGTCTGTGGAATATCAGATACAACACCTCGTGACTGGAGTGAAATTTGACATTCCTCACTTCACCATCTCTTGGACCGGTCTGTGGAATATTCCATACAACACCTCGTGACTGGAGTGAAACGTGACATTCCTCACTGCATCATATCTTGGACCAGTCTGTGGAATATCAGATACAAAACCTCGTGACTGGATTGAAACTTGACATTCCTCACTGCATCATCTCTTGGTCCAGTCTGTGGAATATCAGATACAACACCTCGTGACTCAAGTGAAACTTGACATTCCTCACTGCATAGTCTCTTGGTCCAATCTGTGGAATATCAGATACAACACCTCGTAACTCAAGTGAAACTTGACATTCCTCACTGCATCATGTCTTGGTCCAGTCTGTGGAATATCAGATACAACACCTCGTGACTGGAGTGAACCTTGACATTCCTGACTGCATCATCTCTTGGTCCAGTCTGCGGAATATCAGATACAACACCTCGTGACTGAAGTGAAACTTGACATTCCTCACTGCATCATCTCTTGGACCAGTCTGTGAAATATACCATATAACACCTCGTGACTCAAGTGGAACTTGACATTCCTTACTGCATCATCTCTTGGACCAGTCTGTGGAATATTCCATACAACACCTCGTAACTGAAGTGAAACTTGACATTCCTCACTGCATCATCTCTTGGTCCAGTCTGTGGAATATCCCATACAACACCTCGTAACTGAAGTGAAACTTGACATTCCTCACTGCATCATCTCTTGGTCCAGTCTGTGGAATATTCCATACAACACCTCGTGACTGGAGTGAAACTTGACATTCCTCACTGCATCATATCTTGGTCCAGTCTGTGTAATATCCCATACAACACCTCGTAACTCAAGTGAAACTTGACATTCCTCTCTGCATCATCTCTTGGTCCAGTCTGTGGAATATCAGATACAACACCTCGTGACTCAAGTGAAACTTGACATTCCTCGCTGCATCATCTCTTGGTCCAGTCTGTGGAATATCCCATACAACACCTCGTAACTGAAGTGAAACTTGACATTACTCACTGCATCATCTCTTGGTCCAGTCTGTGGAATATTCCATATAATACCTCGTGACTCAAGTGAAACTTGACATTCCTTACTGCATCATCTCTTGGACCAGTCTGTGGAATATTCCATACAACACCTCGTAACTGAAGTGAAACTTGACATTCCTCACTGCATCATCTCTTTGTCCAGTCTGTGGAATATCCCATACAACACCTCGTAACTGAAGTGAAACTTGACATTCCTCACTGCATCATCTCTTGGTCCAGTCTGTGGAATATCCCATACAACACCTCGTAACTGAAGTGAAACTTGACATTCCTCACTGCATCATCTCTTGGACCAGTCTGTGGAATATTCCATATAACACCTCGTGACTCAAGTGAAACTTGACATTCCTTACTGCATCATCTCTTGGACCAGTCTGTGGAATATTCCATACAACACCTCGTAACTGAAGTGAAACTTGACATTCCTCACTGCATCATCTCTTGGTCCAGTCTGTGGAATATCCCATAAACACCTCGTAACTCAAGTGAAACTTGACATTCCTGACTGCATCATCTTTTGGACCAGTCTGTGGAATATCCCATAAAACACCTTGTAACTCAAGTGAAACTTGACATTCCTCACTGCATCATCTCTTGGACCAGTCTGTGGAATATCAGATACAACACCTCGTAACTGGAGTGAAACTTGACATTCCTCACTGCATCATCTCTTGGTCCAGTCTGTGGAATATCCCATACAACACCTCGTAACTCAGGTGAAACTTGACATTCCTCACTGCATCATCTCTTGGACCATTCTGTGGGATATCAGATACAACACCTCGTAACTGATGTGAAACTTGACATTCCACACTGCATCATCTCTTGGTCCAGTCTGTGGAATATCAGATGCAACACCTCATAACTCAAGTGAAACTTGACATTCCTCACTGCATCATCTCTTGGTCCAGTCTGTGGAATATCAGATACAACACCTCGTGACTGAAGTGAAACTTGACATTCCTCACTGCATCATCTCTTGGTCCAGGCTGTGGAATATCCCATACAACACCTCGTAACTCAAGTGAAACTTGACATTACTCACTGCATCATCTCTGGGTCCAGTCTGTGGAATATCCCATACAACACCTCGTAACTCAAGTGAAACTTGACATTCCTCGCTGCATCATCTCTTGGTCCAGTCTGTGGAATATCAGATACAACACCTCGTAACTCAAGTGAAACTTGACATTCCTCACTGCATCATCTCTTGGTCCAGTCTGTGGAATATCAGATACAACACCTCGTGACTCAAGTGAAACTTGACATTCCTTACTGCATCATCTCTTGGTCCAGTCTGTGGAATATCAGATACAACAACTCGTAACTCAAGTGAAACTTGACATTCCTCACTGCATCATCTCTTGGTCCAGTCTGTGGAATATCAGATGCAACACCTCGTGACTGAAGTGAAACTTGACATTCCTCACTTCACCATCTCTTGGACCGGTCTGTGGAATATTCCATACAACACCTCGTGACTGGAGTGAAACGTGACATTCCTCACTGCATCATATCTTGGACCAGTCTGTGGAATATCAGATACAACACCTCGTAACACAAGTGAAACTTAACATTCCTCACTGCATCATCTCCTGGACCAGTCTGTGGAATATCAGATACAACACCTCGTGACTGGAGTGAAACTCGACATTCCTCACTGCATCATCTCTTGGTCCAGTCTGTGGAATATCAGATACAATACCTCGTGACTGGAGTGAAACTTGACATTCCTCACTTCACCATCTCTTGGACCGGTCTGTGGAATATTCCATACAACACCTTGTGACTTGAGTGAAACTTGACATTCTTCACTGCATCATCTCTTGGACCAGTCTGTGGAATATCAGATACAAGACTCGTGGCTGGAGTGAAACTTGACATTCCTCACTGCATCATCTCTTGGTCCAGTCTGTGGAATATCAGATACAACACCTCGTGACTGGAGTGAAACTTGACATTCCTCACTTCACCATCTCTTGGACCGGTCTGTGGAATATTCCAAACAACACCTCGTGACTGGAGTGAAACTTGACATTCCTCACTGCATCATCTCTTGGTCCAGTCTGTGGAATATCAGATACAACACCTCGTGACTGAAGTGAAACTTGACATTCCTCACTGCATCATATTTTGGACCAGTCTGTGGAATATCAAATACAACACCTCGTGACTGGAGTGAACCTTGACATTCCTCACTGCATCATCTCTTGGTCCAGTCTGTGGAATATCAGATACAACACCTCGTGACTGGAGTGAAATTTGACATTCCTCACTTCACCATCTCTTGGACCGGTCTGTGGAATATTCCATACAACACCTCGTGACTGGGGTGAAACGTGACATTCCTCACTGCATCATATCTTGGACCAGTCTGTGGAATATCAGATACAAAACCTCGTGACTGGATTGAAACTTGACATTCCTCACTGCATCATCTCTTGGTCCAGTCTGTGGAATATCAGATACAACACCTCGTGACTCAAGTGAAACTTGACATTCCTCACTGCATAGTCTCTTGGTCCAATCTGTGGAATATCAGATACAACACCTCGTAACTCAAGTGAAACTTGACATTCCTCACTGCATCATGTCTTGGTCCAGTCTGTGGAATATCAGATACAACACCTCGTGACTGGAGTGAACCTTGACATTCCTGACTGCATCATCTCTTGGTTCAGTCTGCGGAATATCAGATACAACACCTCGTGACTGAAGTGAAACTTGACATTCCTCACTGCATCATCTCTTGGACCAGTCTGTGAAATATACCATATAACACCTCGTGACTCAAGTGGAACTTGACATTCCTTACTGCATCATCTCTTGGACCAGTCTGTGGAATATTCCATACAACACCTCGTAACTGAAGTGAAACTTGACATTCCTCACTGCATCATCTCTTGGTCCAGTCTGTGGAATATCCCATACAACACCTCGTAACTGAAGTGAAACTTGACATTCCTCACTGCATCATCTCTTGGTCCAGTCTGTGGAATATTCCATACAACACCTCGTGACTGGAGTGAAACTTGACATTCCTCACTGCATCATATCTTGGTCCAGTCTGTGTAATATCCCATACAACACCTCGTAACTCAAGTGAAACTTGACATTCCTCTCTGCATCATCTCTTGGTCCAGTCTGTGGAATATCAGATACAACACCTAGTGACTAAAGTGAAACTTGACATTCCTCGCTGCATCATCTCTTGGTCCAGTCTGTGGAATATCCCATACAACACCTCGTAACTGAAGTGAAACTTGACATTACTCACTGCATCATCTCTTGGTCCAGTCTGTGGAATATTCCATATAACACCTCGTGACTCAAGTGAAACTTGACATTCCTTACTGCATCATCTCTTGGACCAGTCTGTGGAATATTCCATACAACACCTCGTAACTGAAGTGAAACTTGACATTCCTCACTGCATCATCTCTTTGTCCAGTCTGTGGAATATCCCATACAACACCTCGTAACTGAAGTGAAACTTGACATTCCTCACTGCATCATCTCTTGGTCCAGTCTGTGGAATATCCCATACAACACCTCGTAACTGAAGTGAAACTTGACATTCCTCACTGCATCATCTCTTGGACCAGTCTGTGGAATATTCCATATAACACCTCGTGACTCAAGTGAAACTTGACATTCCTTACTGCATCATCTCTTGGACCAGTCTGTGGAATATTCCATACAACACCTCGTAACTGAAGTGAAACTTGACATTCCTCACTGCATCATCTCTTGGTCCAGTCTGTGGAATATCCCATAAACACCTCGTAACTCAAGTGAAACTTGACATTCCTGACTGCATCATCTTTTGGACCAGTCTGTGGAATATCCCATACAACACCTTGTAACTCAAGTGAAACTTGACATTCCTCACTGCATCATCTCTTGGACCAGTCTGTGGAATATCAGATACAACACCTCGTAACTGGAGTGAAACTTGACATTCCTCACTGCATCATCTCTTGGTCCAGTCTGTGGAATATCCCATACAACACCTCGTAACTCAGGTGAAACTTGACATTCCTCACTGCATCATCTCTTGGACCATTCTGTGTGATATCAGATACAACACCTCGTAACTGAAGTGAAACTTGACATTCCACACTGCATCATCTCTTGGTCCAGTCTGTGGAATATCAGATGCAACACCTCATAACTCAAGTGAAACTTGACATTCCTCACTGCATCATCTCTTGGTCCAGTCTGTGGAATATCAGATACAACACCTCGTGACTGAAGTGAAACTTGACATTCCTCACTGCATCATCTCTTGGTCCAGGCTGTGGAATATCCCATACAACACCTCGTAACTCAAGTGAAACTTGACATTACTCACTGCATCATCTCTGGGTCCAGTCTGTGGAATATCCCATACAACACCTCGTAACTCAAGTGAAACTTGACATTACTCACTGCATCATCTCTTGGTTCAGTCTCTGGAATATTCCATACAACACCTCGTAACTCAAGTGAAACTTGACATTTCTCACTGCATCATCTCTTGGTCCAGTCTGTGGAATATCCCATACAACACCTCGTGACTGGAGTGAAACTTGTCATTCCTCACTGCATCATCTCTTGGTCCAGTCTGTGGAATATCCCATACAACACCTCGTAACTCAAGTGAAACTTGACATTCCTCACTGCATCATCTCTTGGTCCAGTCTGTGGAATATTCCATACAACACCTCGTGACTGGAGTGAAACTTGACATTCCTCACTGCATCATATCTTGGTCCAGTCTGTGTAATATCCCATACAACACCTCGTAACTCAAGTGAAACTTGACATTCCTCTCTGCATCATCTCTTGGTCCAGTCTGTGGAATATCAGATACAACACCTCGTGACTCAAGTGAAACTTGACATTCCTCGCTGCATCATCTCTTGGTCCAGTCTGTGGAATATCAGATTCAACACCTCGTAACTCAAGTGAAACTTGACATTCCTCACTGCATCATCTCTTGGTCCAGTCTGTGGAATATCAGATACAACACCTCGTGACTCAAGTGAAACTTGACATTCCTTACTGCATCATCTCTTGGTCCAGTCTGTGGAATATCAGATACAACAACTCGTCACTCAAGTGAAACTTGACATTCCTCACTGCATCATCTCTTGGTCCAGTCTGTGGAATATCAGATGCAACACCTCGTGACTGAAGTGAAACTTGACATTCCTCACTGCATCATCTCTTGGACCAGTCTGTGGAATATTCCATATAACACCTCGTGACTCAGGTGAAACTTGACATTCCTTACTGCATCATCTCTTGGACCAGTCTGTGGAATATTCCATACAACACATCGTAACTGAAGTGAAACTTGACATTCCTCACTGCATCATCTCTTGGTCCAGTCTGTGGAATATCCCATACAACACCTCGTAACTGTAGTGAAACTTGACATTACTCACTGCATCATCTCTTGGTCCAGTCTGTGGAATATTCCATATAACACCTCGTGACTCAAGTGAAACTTGACATTCCTTACTGCATCATCTCTTGGACCAGTCTGTGGAATATTCCATACAACACCTCGTAACTGAAGTGAAACTTGACATTCCTCACTGCATCATCTCTTTGTACAGTCTGTGGAATATCTCATACAACACCTCGTAACTGTAGTGAAACTTTACATTCCTCACTGCATCATCTCTTGGTCCAGTCTGTGGATTATCCCATACAACACCTCGTAACTGAAGTGAAATTTGACATTCCTCACTGCATCATCTCTTGGACCAGTCTGTGGAATATTCCATATAACACCTCGTGACTCAAGTGAAACTTGACATTTCTTACTGCATCATCTCTTGGACCAGTCTGTGGAATATTCCATACAACACCTCGTAACTGAAGTGAAACTTGACATTCCTCACTGCATCATCTCTTGGTCCAGTCTGTGGAATATCCCATAAACACCTCGTAACTCAAGTGAAACTTGACATTCCTGACTGCATCATCTCTTGGACCAGTCTGTGGAATATCCCATACAACACCTTGTAACTCAAGTGAAACTTGACATTCCTCAATGCATCATCTCTTGGACCAGTCTGTGGAATATCTTATACAACACCTCGTAACTGAAGTGAAACTTGACATTCCTTACTGCATCATCTCTTGGTCCAGTCTGTGGAATATAAGATACAACACCTCGTGACTGAAGTGAAACTTGACATTCCTCACTGCATCATCTCTTGGACCAGTCTGTGGAATATTCCATATAACACCTCGTGACTGGAGTGAACCTTGACATTCCTTACTGCATCATCTCTTGGTCCAGTCTGTGGGATATCAGATACAACACCTTGTAACTCAAGTGAAACTTGACATTCCTCACTGCATCATCTCTTGGACCAGTCTGTGGAATATCCCATACAACACCTCGTAACTGAAGTGAAACTTGACATTCCTCACTGCATCATCTCTTGGACCAGTCTGTGGAATATCCCATACAACACCTCGTAACTGAAGTGAAACTTGACATTACTCACTGCATCATCTCTTGGTCCAGTCTGTGGAATATCTCATAAACACCTCGTAACTCAAGTGAAACTTGACATTACTCACTGCATCATCTCTTGGTCCAGTCTGTGGAATATCCCATAAACACCTCGTAACTCAAGTGAAACTTGACAGTCCTCACTGCATCATCTCTTGGTCCAGTCTGTGGAATATCAGATACAACACCTCGTGACACAAGTGAAACTTGACATTCCTCACTGCATCATCTCTTGGTCCAGTCTGTGGAATATCAGATGCAACACCTCGTAACTCAAGTGAAACTCGACATTCCTCACTGCATCATCTCTTGGACCAGTCTGTGGAATATCAGATACAACACCTCGTGACTGGAGTGAAACTTGACATTCTTCACTGCATCATCTCTTGGACCAGTCTGTGGAATAGCCCATACAACACCTCGTAACTCAAGTGAAACTTGACATTCCTCACTGCATCATCCCTTGGTCCAGTCTGTGGAATATCCCATAAAACACCTCGTAACTCAAGTGAAACTTGACATTCCTTACTGCATCATCTCTTGGACCAGTCTGTGGAATATCAGATACAACACCTCGTGACTGGAGTGAAACTTGACATTCCTCACTGCATCATCTCTTGGTCCAGTCTGTGGAATATCAGATACAACACCTCGTGACTGGAGTGAAACTTGACATTCCTCACTGCATCATCTCTTGGACCAGTCTGTGGAATATTCCATACAACACCTCGTAACTGAAGTGAAACTTGACATTCCTCACTGCATCATCTCTTGGTCCAGTCTGTGGAATATCAGATACAACACCTCGTGACTAGAGTGAAACTTGACATTCCTTACTGCATCATCTTTTGGTCCAGTCTTTGGAATATCAGATACAACACCTCGTAACTCAAGTGAAACTTGACATTACTCACTGCATCATCTCTTGGTCCAGTCTGTGGAATATCCCATACAACACCTCGTAACTCAAGTGAAACTTGACATTCCTCACTGCATCATCTCTTGGACCAGTCTGTGGAATATCAGATACAACACCTCGTAACTGAAGTGAAACTTAACAATACTCACTGCATCATCTCTTGGTCCAGTCTGTGGAATATCCCATAAACACCTCATAACTCAAGTGAAACTTGACATTCCTCACTGCATCATCTCTTGGTCCAGTCTGTGGAATATCAGATACAACACCTCGTAACTGAAGTGGAACTTAACATTACTCACTTCATCATCTCTTGGTCCAGTCTGTGGAATATCCCATAAACACCTCATAACTCAAGTGAAACTTGACATTCCTCACTGCATCATCTCTTGGTCCAGTCTGTGGAATATCAGATACAACACCTCGTAACTCAAGTGAAACTTGACATTCCTCACTGCATCATCTCTTGGACCAGTCTGTGGAATATCAGATACAACACCTCGTGCCTGGAGTGAAACTTGACATTCTTCACTGCATCATCTCTTGGACCAGTCTGTGGAATAGCCCATACAACACCTCGAAACTCAAGTGAAACTTGACATTCCTCACTGCATCATCTCTTGGTCCAGTCTGTGGAATATCAGATACAACACCTCGTAACTCAAGTGAAACTTGACATTCCTTAATGCATCATCTCTTGGACCAGTCTGTGGAATATCAGATACAACACCTCGTGACTGGAGTGAAACTTGACATTCCTCACTGCATCATCTCTTGGTCCAGTCTGTGGAATATCAGATACAACACCTCGTAACTCAAGTGATACTTACATTCCTCACTGCATCATCTCTTGGACCAGTCTGTAAGATATCAGATACAACACCTCGTAACTGGAGTGAAACTTGACATTCCTCACTGCATCATCTCTTGGGCCAGTCTGTGGAATATCAGATACAACACCTCGTGACTGAAAGGAAACTTGACATTCCTCACTGCATCATCTCTTGGACCAGTCTGTGGAATATCAGATGCAACTCCTCGTGACTGAAGTGAAACTTGACATTCCTCACTGCATCATCTCTTTGTCCAGTCTGTGAAATATTCCATACAACACCTCGTAACTCAAGTGAAACTTGACATTCTTCACTGCATCATCTCTTGGTCCAGTCTGTGGAATATCAGATACAACACCTCGTGACTGGAGTGAAACTTGACATTCCTCACTGTATCATCTCTTGGTCCAGTCTGTGGAATATTCCATACAACACCTCGTGACTGGAGTGAAACTTGACATTCCTCACTGCATCATCTCTTGGACCAGTCTGTGGGATATTCCATACAACACCTCGTGACTGGATTGAAACTTGACATTCCTCACTGCATCATCTCTTGGTCCAGTCTGTGGAATATTCCATACAACACCTCCTGACTGGAGTGAAACTTGACATTCCTCACTGCATCATCTCTTGGTCCAGTCTGTGGAATATTCCATACAACACCTCGTGATTGAAGTGAAACTTGACATTCTTCACTGCATCATTTCTTGGTCCAGTCTGTGGAATATCAGATACAACACCTCGTGACTGAAGTGAACCTTGACATTCCTCACTGCATCATCTCTTGGTCCAGTCTGTGGAATATCAGATGCAACACCTCGTGACTGAAGTGAAACTTGACATTCCTCACTGCATCATCTCTTGGACCAGTCTGTGGATTATCAGATACAACACCTCGTAACTCAAGTGAACCTTGACATTCCTCACTTCACCATCTCTTGGTCCAGTCTGTGGAATATTCCATACAACACCTCGTAGCTCAAGTGAAACTTGACATTCCTCACTGCATCATCTCTTGGTCCAGTCTGTGGAATATCAGATACAAACCTCGTGGCTGGAGTGAAACTTGACATTCCTCACTGCATCATCTCTTGGTCCAGTCTGTGGAATATCAGATACAACACCTCGTAACACAAGTGAAACTTGACATTCCTCACTGCATCATCTCTTGGACCAGTCTGTGGAATATCAGATACAACACCTCGTGACTGGAGTGAAACTTGACATTCCTCACTGCATCATCTCTTGGTCGAGTCTGTGGAATATCAGATACAACACCTCGTGACTGGAGTGAAACTTGACATTCCCCACTTCACCATCTCTTGGACCGGTCTGTGGAATATTCCATACAACACCTTGTGACTTGAGTGAAACTTGACATTCTTCACTGCATCATCTCTTGGACCAGTCTGTGGAATATCAGATACAAACCTCGTGGCTGGAGTGAAACTTGACATTCCTCACTGCATCATCTCTTGGTCCAGTCTGTGGAATATCAGATACAACACCTCGTGACTGGAGTGAAACTTGACATTCCTCACTTCACCATCTCTTGGACCGGTCTGTGGAATATTCCATGCAACACCTCGTGACTTGAGTGAAACTTGACATTCCTCACTGCATCATCTCTTGGTCCAGTCTGTGGAATATCAGATACAACACCTCGTAACACAAGTGAAACTTGACATTCTTCACTGCATCATCTCTTGGTCCAGTCTGTGGAATATCAGATACAACACCTCGTAACTCAAGTGAATCTTGACATTCCTCACTGCATCATCTCTTGGTCCAGTCTGTGGAATATCAGATACAACACCTCGTGACTGGAGTGAAACTTGACATTCCTCACTGCATCATCTCTTGGTCCAGACTGTGGAAAATATCAGATACAACACCTCGTGACTGGAGTGAAACTTGACATTCCACACTTCACCATCTCTTGGACCGGTCTGTGGAATATTCCATACAACACTTCGTGACTTAAGTGAAACTTGACATTCTTCACTGCATCATCTCTTGGACCAGTCTGAGGAATATCAGATACAACACCTCGTGGCTGGAGTGAAACTTGACATTCCTCACTGCATCATCTCTTGGTCCAGTATGTGGAATATCAGATACAACACCTCGTGACTGGAGTGAACCTTGACATTCCTCACTGCATCATCTCTTGGTCCAGTCTGTGGAATATCAGATACAACACCTCGTAACTCAAGTGAAACTTGACATTCCTCACTGCATCATCTCTTGGACCAGTCTGTGGAATATTCCATACAACTCCTCGTAACTCAAGTGAAACTTGACATTCCTCACTGCATCATCTCTTGGACCAGTCTGTGGAATATCAGATACAAACCTCTGGCTGGAGTGAAACTTGACATTCCTCACTGCATCATCTCTTGGTCCAGTCTGTGGAATATCAGATACAACACCTCGTGACTGGAGTGAAACTTGACATTCCTCACTTCACCATCTCTTGGACCGGTCTGTGGAATATTCCATACAACACCTCGTGACTTGAGTGAAACTTGACATTCTTCACTGCATCATCTCTTGGACCAGTCTGTGAAATATCAGATACAAACCTCGTGGCTGGAGTGAAACTTGACATTCCTCACTGCATCATCTCTTGGACCAGTCTGTGGAATATCAGATACAACACCTCGTAACTCAAGTGAAACTTGACATTCCTCACTGCATCATCTCTTGGTCCAGTCTGTGGAATATCAGATACAACACCTCGTGACTGGAGTGAAACTTGACATTCCTAACCGCATCATCTCTTGAATCAGTCTGTGGAATATCAGATACAACAACTCGTGACTGGAGTGAAACTTGACATTCCTCACTGCATCATCTCTTGGTCCAGTCTGTGGAATATCAGATACAACACCTCGTAACTCAAGTGAAACTTGACATTCCTCACTGAATCATCTCTTGGTCCAGTCTGTAGAATATCAGATACAACACCTCGTGACTGGAGTGAAACCTGACATTCCTCACTGCATCATCTCTTGGTCCAGTCTGTGAAATATCAGATACAACACCTCGTGACTGGAGTGAAACTTGACATTCCTCACTGCATCATCTCTTGGTCCAGTCTGTGGAATATCAGATACAACACCTCGTGACTGAAAGGAAACTTGACATTCCTCACTGCATCATCTCTTGGACCAGTCTGTGGAATATCAGATGCAACACCTCGTGACTGAAGTGAAACTTGACATTCCTCACTGCATCATATCTTTGTCCAGTCTGTGAAATATTCCATACAACACCTCGTAACTCAAGTGAACTTTGACATTCTTCACTGCATCATCTCTTGGTCCAGTCTGTGGAATATCGGATACAACACCTCGTGACTGGAGTGAAACTTGACATTCCTCACTGCATCATCTCTTGGACCAGTCTATGGAATATCAGATACAACACCTCGTGACTGGAGTGAAACTTGACATTCCTCACTGCATCATCTCTTGGACCAGTCTGTGGAATATCAGATACAACACCTCGTAACTCAAGTGAAACTTGACATTCCTCACTGCATCATCTCTTGGTCCAGTCTGTGGAATATCAGATACAACACCTCGTGTCTGAAGTTTAACTTTTCATTCCTCACTGCATCATATCTTGGTCCAGTCTGTGGAATATCAGATACAACACCTCGTGACTGGAGTGAAACTTGACATTCCTCAATGCATCATCTCTTGGTCCAGTCTGTGGAATATTCCATACAACACCTCGTGACTGAAGTGAAACTTGACATTCCTCAATGCATCATCTCTTGGTCCAGTCTGTGGATTATCAGATACAACACCTCGTGACTGAAGTGAATCTTGACATTCCTCACTGCATCATATCTTGATCCAGTCTGTGGAATATCAGATACAACACCTCGTGACTGGAGTGAAACTTGACATTCCTCACTGCATCATCTCTTGGACCAGTCTATGGAATATCAGATACAACACCTCGTGACTGGAGTGAAACTTGACATTCCTCACTGCATCATCTCTTGGACCAGTCTGTGGAATATCAGATACAACACCTCGTAACTCAAGTGAAACTTGACATTCCTCACTGCATCATCTCTTGGTCCAGTCTGTGGAATATCAGATACAACACCTCGTGTCTGAAGTTTAACTTTTCATTCCTCACTGCATCATATCTTGGTCCAGTCTGTGGAATATCAGATACAACACCTCGTGACTGGAGTGAAACTTGACATTCCTCAATGCATCATCTCTTGGTCCAGTCTGTGGAATATTCCATACAACACCTCGTGACTGAAGTGAAACTTGACATTCCTCAATGCATCATCTCTTGGTCCAGTCTGTGGAATATCAGATACAACACCTCGTGACTGGAGTGAAACCTGACATTCCTCACTGAATCATCTCTTGGTCCAGTCTGTGGAATATCAGATACAACACCTCGTGACTGGAGTGAAACTTGACATTCCTCACCGCATCATCTCTTGGACCAGTCTGTGTGATATTCCATACAACACCTCGTGACTGGATTGAAACTTGACATTCCTCACTGCATCATCTCTTGGTCCAGTCTGTGGAATATCAGATACAACACCTCGTGACTGGAGTGAAACTTGACATTCCACACTGCATCATCTCTCGGTCCAGTCTGTGGAATATTCCATACAACACCTTGTAACTGGAGTGAAACTTGACATTCCTCACTGCATCATCTCTTGGTCCAGTCTGTGGAATATCAAATACAACACCTCGTAACTCAAGTGAAACTTGACATTCCTCACTGCATCATCTCTTGGACCAGTCTGTGGAATATCAGATACGACACCTCGTAACTGGAGTGAACCTCGACATTCCTCACTGCTTCATCTCTTGGTCCAGTCTGTGGAATATCAAATACAACACCTCGTGACTGAATTGAAACTTGACATTCCTAACTGCATCATCTCTTGAACCAGTCTGTGGAATATCAGATACAACACCTCGTAACTCAAGTGAAACTTGACATTCCTCACTGCATCATCTCTTGGTCCAGTCTGTGGAATATCAGATACGACACCTCGTGACTGGAGTGAAACTTGACATCCCTCACTGCATCATCTCTTGGATCAGTCTGTGGAATATCAGATGCATCACCTCTTGACTCAAGTGAAACTTGACATTCCTCGCTGCATCATCTCTTGGTCCAGACTGTGGAATATCAGATACAACACCTCGTGACTCAAGTGAAACTTGACATTCCACACTGCATCATCTCTTGGATCAGTCTGTGGAATATCAGATACAACACCTCGTGACTCAAGTGAAACTTGACATTCCTCACTGCATCATCTCTTGGACCAGTCTGTGGAATATCAGATACAACACCTCGTGACTTGAGTGAAACTTGACATTCCTCATTGCATCATCTCTTGGACCAGTCTGTGGAATATCAGATACAACACCTCGTAACTCAAGTGAAACTTGACATTCTTCACTGCATCATCTCTTGGTCCAGTCTGTGGAATATCAGATACAACACCTCGTGACTTGAGTTAAACTTGACATTCCTCACTGCATCATCTCTTGGACCAGTCTGTGGAATATCAGATACAACACCTCGTAACTCAAGTGAAACTTGACATTCCACACTGCATCATATCTTGGTCCAGTCTGTGGAATATCAGATACAACACCTCGTGACTGGAGTGAAACCTGACATTCCTCACTGCATCATCTCTTGGTCCAGTCTGTGGAATATCAGATACAACACCTTCTAACTCGCGTGAAACTTGACATTCCTCACTGCAGCATCTCTTGGTCCAGTCTGTGGAATATTCCATACAACACCTCGTAACTGGAGTGAAACTTGACATTCCTCACTGCATCATCTCTTGGACCAGTCTGTGGAATATTCCATACAACACCTCGTGACTGGAGTGAAACTTGACATTCTACACTGCATCATCTCTTGGACCAGTCTGTGGAATATTCCATACAACACCTCGTGACTGGAGTGAGACTTGACATTCCACACTGCATCATCTCTTGGTCCAGTCTGTGGAATATCAGATGCAACACCTCGTAACTCAAGTGAAACTTGACATTCCTCACTGCATCATCTCTTGGTCCAGTCTGTGGAATATTCCATACAACACCTCGTAACTGGAGTGAAACATGGCATTCCTCACTGCATCATCTCTTGGACCAGTCTGTGGAATATTCCATACAGCACCTCGTAACTGGAGTGAAACTTGACATTCCTCACTGCATCATCTCTTGGACCAGTCTGTGGAATATCCCATACAACACCTCGTTACTCAAGTGAAACTTGACATTCCTCACTGCATCATCTCTTGGTCCAGTCTGTGGAATATCCCATACAACACCTCGTAACTCGAGTGAAACTTGACATTCTTCACTGTATCATATCTTGGTCCAGTCTATGGAATATTCCATACAACACCTCGTAACTGAAGTGAAACTTGACATTCCTCACTGCATCATCTCTTGGACCAGTCTGTGGAATATCAGATACAACACCACGTGACTCGAGTGAAACTTGACATTCCTTACTGCATCATCTCTTGGATCAGTCTGTGGAATATCAGATACAACACCTCGTGACTGGAGTGAAACTTGACATTCTTCACTGCATCATCTCTTGGACCAGTCTGTGGAATATCAGATACAACACCTCGTAACTGGAGTGAAACTTGACATTCCTCACTGCATCATCTCTTGGTCCAGTCCGTGGAATATCCCATAAAACACCTCGTAACTCAAGTGAAACTTGACATTCCTCACTGCATCATCTCTTGGAACATTCTGTGGGATATCAGATACAACACCTCGTAACTGAAGTGAAACTTGACATTCCACACTGCATCATCTCTTGGTCCAGTCTGTGGAATATCAGATGCAACACCTCGTAACTGAAGTGAAACTTGACATTCCTCACTGCATCATCTCTTGGACCAGTCTGTGGAATATCAGATACAACACCTCGTAACTCAAGTGAAACTTGACATTCCTCACTGCATCATCTCTTGGTCCAGTCTGTGGAATATCAGATACAACACCTCGTGACTGGAGTGAAACTTGACATTCCTCACTGCATCATCTCTTGGTCCAGTCTGTGGAATATCAGATACAACACCTCGTTACTCAAGTAAAACTTGACATTCCTCACTGCATCATCTCTTGGTCCAGTCTGTGGAATATCCCATACAACACCTCGTAACTCAAGTGAAACTTGACATTCCTCACTGCATCATCTCTTGGTCCAGTCTGTTGAATATCCCATACAACACCTCGTAACTCAAGTGAAACTTGACATTCCTCACTGCATCATCTCTTGGTCCAGTCTGTGGAATATCAGATACAACACCTCGTGACTGGAGTGAAACTTGACATTCCTCACTGCATCATCTCTTGGTCCAGTCTGTGGAATATCAGATACAACACCTCGTAACTCAAGTAATACTTGACATTCCTCACTGCATCATCTCTTGGTCCAGTATGTGGAATATCCCATACAACACCTCGTAACTCAAGTGAAACTTGACATTCCTCACTGCATCATCTCTTGGACCAGTCTGTGGAATATCCCATACAACACCTCGTAACTCAAGTGAAACTTGACATTCCTCACTGCATCATCTCTTGGTCCAGTCTGTGGAATATCAGATACAACACCTCGTGACTGGAGTGAAACTTGACATTCTTCACTGCATCATCTCTTGGACCAGTCTGTGGAATATCCCATACAACACCTCGTAACTCAAGTGAAACTTGACATTCTTCACTGCATCATCTCTTGGTCCAGTCTGTGGAATATCCCATACAACACCTCGTAACTCAAGTGAAACTTGACATTCCTCACTGCATCATCTCTTGGTCCAGTCTGTGGAATATCAGATACAACACCTCGTGACTGGAGTGAAACTTGACATTCTTCACTGCATCATCTCTTGGACCAGTCTGTGGAATATCCCATACAACACCTCGTAACTCAAGTGAAACTTGACATTCTTCACTGCATCATCTCTTGGTCCAGTCTGTGGAATATCCCATACAACACCTCGTAACTCAAGTGAAACTCGACATTCCTCACTGCATCATCTCTTGGACCAGTCTGTGGAATATCCCATACAACACCTCGTAACTGAAGTGAAACTTGACATTACTCACTGCATCATCTCTTGGACCAGTCTGTGGAATATTCCATACAACACCTCGTAACTCAAGTGAAACTTGACATTCCTCACTGCATCATCTCTTGGACCAGTCTGTGAAATATCCCATACAACGACTCGTAACTCAAGTGAAACTTGACATTCCTCACTGCATCATCTCTTGGTCCAGTCTGTGGAATATCAGATACAACACATCGTGACTGGAGTGAAACTTGACATTCCTCACTGCATCATCTTTCGTTCCAGTCTGTGGAATATTCCATAAAACACCTCGTAACTCAAGTGAAACTTGACATTCCTCACTGCATCATCTCTTGGTCCAGTCTGTGGAATATCCCATACAACACCTCGTAACTGAAGTGAAACTTGACATTACTCACTGCATCATCTCTTGGTCCAGTCTGTGGAATATCCCATACAACACCTCGTAACTGGAGTGAAACTTGACATTCCTCACTGCATCATCTCGTGGACCAGTCTGTGGAATATTCCATACAACACCTCGTGACTGGAGTGAAACTTGACATTCTTCACTGCATCATCTCTTGGACCAGTCTGTGGAATATTCCATACAACACCTCGTGACTGGAGTGAAACTTGACATTCCACACTGCATCATCTCTTGGTCCAGTCTGTGGAATATCAGATGCAACACCTCGTAACTCAAGTGAAACTTGACATTCCTCACTGCATCATCTCTTGGTCCAGTCTGTGGAATATTCCATACAACACCTCGTAGCTGGAGTGAAACATGGCATTCCTCACTGCATCATCTCTTGGACCAGTCTGTGGAATATTCCATACAGCACCTCGTAACTGGAGTGAAACTTGACATTCCTCACTGCATCATCTCTTGGACCAGTCTGTGGAATATCCCATACAACACCTCGTAACTCAAGTGAAACTTGACATTCCTTACTGCATCATCTCTTGGACCAGTCTGTGGAATATCCCATACAACACCTCGTCACTCAAGTGATACTTGACATTCCTTACTGCATCATCTCTTGGACCAGTCTGTGGAATATCCCATACAACACCTCGTAACTCAAGTGAAACTTGACATTCCTTACTGCATCATCTCTTGGACCAGTCTGTGGAATATTCCATACAACACCTCGTAACTGAAGTGAAACTTGACATTCCTCACTGCATCATCTCTTGGTCCAGTCTGTGGAATATCAGATACAACACCTCGTAACTCAAGTGAAACTTGACATTCCTCACTGCATCATCTCTTGGTCCAGTCTGTGGAATATTCCATACAAAACCTCGTAACTCAAGTGAAACTTGACATTCCTCACTGCATCATCTCTTGGACCAGTCTGTGGAATATTCCATACAACACATCGTAACTCAAGTGAAACTTGACATTCCTCACTGCATCATCTCTTGGTCCAGTCTGTGGAATATCAGATACAACACCTCGTAACTGGAGTGAAACTTGACATTCCTCACTGCATCATCTCTTGGTCCAGTCTGTGGAATATTTCATATAACACCTCGTAACTCAAGTGAAACTTGACATTCCTCACTGCATCATCTCTTGGACCAGTCTGTGGGATATTCCATACAACACCTCGTAACTCAAGTGAAACTTGACATTCCTCACTGCATCATCTCTTGGTCCAGTCTGTGGAATATTCCATACAACACCTCGTAACTCAAGTGAAACTTGACATTCCTCACTGCATCATCTCTTGAACCAGTCTGTGGAATATCAGATACAACACCTCGTAACTCAAGTGAACCTTGACATTCCTCACTGCATCATCTCTTGGTCCAGTCTGTGGAATATTCCATACAACACCTCGTAACTCAAGTGAACCTTGACATTCCTCACTGCATCATCTCTTGGTCCAGTCTGTGGAATATTCCATACAACACCTCGTAACTCAAGTGAACCTTGACATTCCTCACTGCATCATCTCTTGGTCCAGTCTGTGGAATATTCCATACAACACCTCGTAACTCAAGTGAAACTTGACATTCCTCACTGCATCATCTCCTGGACCAGTCTGTGGAATATCAGATACAACACCTCGTAACTGGAGTGAAACTTGACATTCCTCACTGCATCATCTCTTGGTCCAGTCTGTGGAATATCAGATACAACACCTCGTGACTGAAAGGAAACTTGACATTCCTCACTGCATCATCTCTTGGACCAGTCTGTGGAATATCAGATGCAACACCTCGTGACTGAAGTGAAACTCGACATTCCTCACTGCATCATCTCTTTGTCCAGTCTGTGAAATATTCCATACAACACCTCGTAACTCAAGTGAACTTCGACATTCTTCACTGCATCATCTCTTGGTTCAGTCTGTGGAATATCAGATACAACACCTCGTGACTGAAGTGGAACTTGACATTCCTCACTGCATCATCTCTTGGTCCAGTCTGTGGAATATTCCATACAACACCTCGTGACTGGAGTGAAACTTGACATTCCTCACTGCATCATCTCTTGGACCAGTCTGTGGGATATTCCATACAACACCTCGTGACCGGAGTGAAACTTGACATTCCTCACTGCATCATCTCTTGGTCCAGTCTGTGGAATATTCCATACAACACCTCGTGATTGAAGTGAAACTTGACATTCTTCACTGCATCATTTCTTGGTCCAGTCTGTGGAATATCGGATACAACACCTCGTGACTGGAGTGAAACTTGACATTCCTCACTGCATCATCTCTTCGTCCAGTCTGTGAAATATCAGATACAACACCTCGTGACTGGAGTGAAACTCGACAAACCTCACTGCATCATCTCTTGGAACAGTCTGTGGGATATTCCATACAACACCTCGTGACTGGATTGAAACTTGACATTCCTCACTGCATCATATCTTGGTCCAGTCTGTGGAATATCAGATACAACACCTCGTGACTGAAGTGAACCTTGACATTCCTCACTGCATCATCTCTTGGTCCAGTCTGTGGAATATCAGATGCAACACCTCGTGACTGAAGTGAAACTTGACATTCCTCACTGCATCATCTCTTGGACCAGTCTGTGGAATATCCCATACAACACCTCGTAACTGAAGTGAAACTTGACATTCCTCACTGCATCATCTCTTGGACCAGTCTGTGGAATATCAGATACAACACCTCGTGACTGAAGTGAAACTTGACATTCCTCACTGCATCATCTCTTGGTCCAGTCTGTGGAATATCAGATACAACACCTCGTAACTCAAGTGAAACTTGACATTCCTCACTGCATCATCTCTTGGTCCAGTCTGTGGAATATTAGATACAACACGTCGTAACTGAAGTCAAACTTGACATTCCTCACTGCATCATCCCTTGGTCCAGTCTGTGGAATATTCCATACAACACCTCGTAACTGAAGTGAAACTTGACATTCCTCACTGCATCATCCCTTGGTCCAGTCTGTGGAATATCCCATAAACACCTCGTAACTCAAGTGAAACTTGACATTCCTCACTGCATCATCTCTTGGTCCAGTCTGTGGAATATCCCATACAACACCTCGTAACTCAAGTGAACCTTGACATTCCTCACTGCATCATCTCTTGGTCCAGTCTGTGGAATATTCCATACAACACCTCGTAACTGGAGTTAAACATGGCATTCCTCACTGCATCATCTCTTGGACCAGTCTGTGGAATATTCCATACAGCACCTCGTAACTGGAGTGAAACTTGACATTCCTCACTGCATCATCTCTTGGACCAGTCTGTGGAATATCCCATACAACACCTCGTTACTCAAGTGAAACTTGACATTCCTCACTGCATCATCTCTTGGTCCAGTCTGTGGAATATCCCATACAACACCTCGTTACTCAAGTGAACCTTGACATTCCTCACTGCATCATCTCTTGGTCCAGTCTGTGGAATATTCCATACAACACCTCGTAACTGGAGTGAAACATGGCATTCCTCACTGCATCATCTCTTGGACCAGTCTGTGGAATATTCCATACAGCACCTCGTAACTGGAGTGAAACTTGACATTCCTCAATGCATCATCTCTTGGACCAGTCTGTGGAATATCCCATACAACACCTCGTTACTCAAGTGAAACTTGACATTCCTCACTGCATCATCTCTTGGTCCAGTCTGTGGAATATCCCATACAACACCTCGTAACTCGAGTGAAACTTGACATTCTTCACTGCATCATCTCTTGGTCCAGTTTGTGGAATATTCCATACAACACCTCGTAACTGAAGTGAAACTTGACATTCCTCACTGCATCATCTCTTGGACCAGTCTGTGGAATATCAGATACAACACCTCGTGACTCGAGTGAAACTTGACATTCCTTACTGCATCATCTCTCGAATCAGTCTGTGGAATATCAGATACAACACCTCGTGACTGGAGTGAAACTTGACATTCTTCACTGCATCATCTCTTGGACCAGTCTGTGGAATATCAGATACAACACCTCGTAACTGGAGTGAAACTTGACATTCCTCACTGCATCATCTCTTGGTCCAGTCCGTGGAATATCCCATACAACACCTCGTAACTCAAGTGAAACTTGACATTCCTCACTGCATCATCTCTTGGAACATTCTGTGGGATATCAGATACAACACCTCGTAACTGAAGTGAAACTTGACATTCCACACTGCATCATCTCTTGGTCCAGTCTGTGGAATATCAGATGCAACACCTCGTAACTGAAGTGAAACTTGACATTCCTCACTGCATCATCTCTTGGACCAGTCTGTGGAATATCAGATACAACACCTCGTAACTCAAGTGAAACTTGACATTCCTCACTGCATCATCTCTTGGTCCAGTCTGTGGAATATCAGATACAACACCTCGTGACTGGAGTGAAACTTGACATTCCTCACTGCATCATCTCTTGGTCCAGTCTGTGGAATATCAGATACAACACCTCGTAACTCGAGTAATACTTGACATTCCTCACTGCATCATCTCTTGGTCCAGTCTGTGGAATATCCCATACAACACCTCGTAACTCAAGTGAACTTCGACATTCTTCACTGCATCATCTCTTGGTTCAGTCTGTGAAATATCAGATACAACACCTCGTGACTGAAGTGGAACTTGACATTCCTCACTGCATCATCTCTTGGTCCAGTCTGTGGAATATTCCATACAACACCTCGTGACTGGAGTGAAACTTGACATTCCTCACTGCATCATCTCTTGGACCAGTCTGTGGGATATTCCATACAACACCTCGTGACCGGAGTGAAACTTGACATTCCTCACTGCATCATCTCTTGGTCCAGTCTGTGGAATATTCCATACAACACCTCGTGATTGAAGTGAAACTTGACATTCTTCACTGCATCATTTCTTGGTCCAGTCTGTGGAATATCGGATACAACACCTCGTGACTGGAGTGAAACTTGACATTCCTCACTGCATCATCTCTTCGTCCAATCTGTGAAATATCAGATACAACACCTCGTAACTGGAGTGAAACTCGACAAACCTCACTGCATCATTTCTTGGACCAGTCTGTGGGATATTCCATACAACACCTCGTGACTGGATTGAAACTTGACATTCCTCACTGCATCATATCTTGGTCCAGTCTGTGGAATATCAGATACAACACCTCGTGACTGAAGTGAACCATGACATTCCTCACTGCATCATCTCTTGGTCCAGTCTGTGGAATATCAGATGCAACACCTCGTGACTGAAGTGAAACTTGACATTCCTCACTGCATCATCTCTTGGACCAGTCTGTGGAATATCCCATACAACACCTCGTAACTGAAGTGAAACTTGACATTCCTCACTGCATCATCTCTTGGACCAGTCTGTGGAATATCAGATACAACACCTCGTGACTGAAGTGAAACTTGACATTCCTCACTGCATCATCTCTTGGTCCAGTCTGTGGAATATCAGATACAACACCTCGTAACTCAAGTGAAACTTGACATTCCTCACTGCATCATCTCTTGGTCCAGTCTGTGGAATATTAGATACAACACGTCGTAACTGAAGTCAAACTTGACATTCCTCACTGCATCATCCCTTGGTCCAGTCTGTGGAATATTCCATACAACACCTCGTAACTGAAGTGAAACTTGACATTCCTCACTGCATCATCTCTTGGTCCAGTCTGTGGAATATTAGATACAACACGTCGTAACTGAAGTCAAACTTGACATTCCTCACTGCATCATCCCTTGGTCCAGTCTGTGGAATATTCCATACAACACCTCGTAACTGGAGTGAAACATGGCATTCCTCACTGCATCATCTCTTGGACCAGTCTGTGGAATATTCCATACAGCACCTCGTAACTGGAGTGAAACTTGACATTCCTCACTGCATCATCTCTTGGACCAGTCTGTGGAATATCCCATACAACACCTCGTTACTCAAGTGAAACTTGACATTCCTCACTGCATCATCTCTTGGTCCAGTCTGTGGAATATCAGATACAACACCTCGTAACTCAAGTGAACCTTGACATTCCTCACTGCATCATCTCTTGGTCCAGTCTGTGGAATATTCCATACAACACCTCGTAACTGGAGTGAAACATGGCATTCCTCACTGCATCATCTCTTGGACCAGTCTGTGGAATATTCCATACAGCACCTCGTAACTGGAGTGAAACTTGACATTCCTCAATGCATCATCTCTTGGACCAGTCTGTGGAATATCCCATACAACACCTCGTTACTCAAGTGAAACTTGACATTCCTCACTGCATCATCTCTTGGTCCAGTCTGTGGAATATCCCATACAACACCTCGTAACTCGAGTGAAACTTGACATTCTTCAATGCATCATCTCTTGGTCCAGTTTGTGGAATATTCCATACAACACCTCGTAACTGAAGTGAAACTTGACATTCCTCACTGCATCATCTCTTGGACCAGTCTGTGGAATATCAGATACAACACCTCGTGACTCGAGTGAAACTTGACATTCCTTACTGCATCATCTCTCGAATCAGTCTGTGGAATATCAGATACAACACCTCGTGACTGGAGTGAAACTTGACATTCTTCACTGCATCATCTCTTGGACCAGTCTGTGGAATATCAGATACAACACCTCGTAACTGGAGTGAAACTTGACATTCCTCACTGCATCATCTCTTGGTCCAGTCCGTGGAATATCCCATACAACACCTCGTAACTCAAGTGAAACTTGACATTCCTCACTGCATCATCTCTTGGAACATTCTGTGGGATATCAGATACAACACCTCGTAACTGAAGTGAAACTTGACATTCCACACTGCATCATCTCTTGGTCCAGTCTGTGGAATATCAGATGCAACACCTCGTAACTGAAGTGAAACTTGACATTCCTCACTGCATCATCTCTTGGACCAGTCTGTGGAATATCAGATACAACACCTCGTAACTCAAGTGAAACTTGACATTCCTCACTGCATCATCTCTTGGTCCAGTCTGTGGAATATCAGATACAACACCTCGTGACTGGAGTGAAACTTGACATTCCTCACTGCATCATCTCTTGGTCCAGTCTGTGGAATATCAGAAACAACACCTCGTAACTCGAGTAATACTTGACATTCCTCACTGCATCATCTCTTGGTCCAGTCTGTGGAATATCCCATACAACACCTCGTAACTCAAGTGAAACTTGACATTCCTCACTGCATCATCTCTTGGACCAGTCTGTGGAATATCCCATACAACACCTCGTAAATCAAGTGAAACTTGACATTCCTCACTGCATCATCTCTTGGTCCAGTCTGTGGAATATCCCATACAACACCTCGTAACTCAAGTGAAACTTGACATTCCTCACTGCATCATCTCTTGGTCCAGTCTGTGGAATATCAGATACAACACCTCGTGACTGGAGTGAAACTTGACATTCTTCACTGCATCATCTCTTGGACCAGTCTGTGGAATATCCCATACAACACCTCGTAACTCAAGTGAAACTTGACATTCTTCACTGCATCATCTCTTGGTCCAGTCTGTGGAATATCCCATACAACACCTCGTAACTCAAGTGGAACTCGACATTCCTCACTGCATCATCTCTTGGACCAGTCTGTGGAATATCCCATACAACACCTCGTAACTGAAGTGAAACTTGACATTACTCACTGCATCATCTCTTGGACCAGTCTGTGGAATATTCCATACAACACCTCGTAACTCAAGTGAAACTTGACATTCCTCACTGCATCATCTCTTGGACCAGTCTGTGGAATATCCCATACAACGACTCGTAACTCAAGTGAAACTTGACATTCCTCACTGCATCATCTCTTGGTCCAGTCTGTGGAATATCAGATGCAACACCTCGTAACTCAAGTGAAACTTGACATTCCTCACTGCATCATCTCTTGGTCCAGTCTGTGGAATATTCCATACAACACCTCGTAGCTGGAGTGAAACATGGCATTCCTCACTGCATCATCTCTTGGACCAGTCTGTGGAATATTCAATACAGCACCTCGTAACTGGAGTGAAACTTGACATTCCTCACTGCATCATCTCTTGGACCAGTCTGTGGAATATCCCATACAACACCTCGTAACTCAAGTGAAACTTGACATTCCTTACTGCATCATCTCTTGGACCAGTCTGTGGAATATCCCATACAACACCTCGTCACTCAAGTGAAACTTGACATTCCTTACTGCATCATCTCTTGGACCAGTCTGTGGAATATCCCATACAACACCGCGTAACTCAAGTGAAACTTGACATTCCTTACTGCATCATCTCTTGGACCAGTCTGTGGAATATTCCATACAACACCTCGTAACTGAAGTGAAACTTGACATTCCTCACTGCATCATCTCTTGGTCCAGTCTGTGGAATATCAGATACAACACCTCGTAACTCAAGTGAAACTTGACATTCCTCACTGCATCATCTCTTGGTCCAGTCTGTGGAATATTCCATACAAAACCTCGTAACTCAAGTGAAACTTGACATTCCTCACTGCATCATCTCTTGGACCAGTCTGTGGAATATTCCATACAACACATCGTAACTCAAGTGAAACTTGACATTCCTCACTGCATCATCTCTTGGTCCAGTCTGTGGAATATCAGATACAACACCTCGTAACTGGAGTGAAACTTGACATTCCTCACTGCATCATCTCTTGGTCCAGTCTGTGGAATATTTCATATAACACCTCGTAACTCAAGTGAAACTTGACATTCCTCACTGCATCATCTCTTGGACCAGTCTGTGGGATATTCCATACAACACCTCGTAACTCAAGTGAAACTTGACATTCCTCACTGCATCATCTCTTGGTCCAGTCTGTGGAATATTCCATACAACACCTCGTAACTCAAGTGAAACTTGACATTCCTCACTGCATCATCTCTTGGTCCAGTCTGTGGAATATTCCATACAACACCTCGAAACTCAAGTGAACCTTGACATTCCTCACTGCATCATCTCTTGGTCCAGTCTGTGGAATATTCCATACAACACCTCGTAACTCAAGTGAAACTTGACATTCCTCACTGCATCATCTCCTGGACCAGTCTGTGGAATATCAGATACAACACCTCGTAACTGGAGTGAAACTTGACATTCCTCACTGCATCATCTCTTGGTCCAGTCTGTGGAATATCAGATACAACACCTCGTGACTGAAAGGAAACTTGACTTTCCTCACTGCATCATCTCTTGGACCAGTCTGTGGAATATCAGATGCAACACCTCGTGACTGAAGTGAAACTCGACATTCCTCACTGCATCATCTCTTTGTCCAGTCTGTGAAATATTCCATACAACACCTCGTAACTCAAGTGAACTTCGACATTCTTCATTGCATCATCTCTTGGTCCAGTCTGTGGAATATCAGATACAACACCTCGTGACTGGAGTGGAACTTGACATTCCTCACTGCATCATCTCTTGGTCCAGTCTGTGGAATATTCCATACAACACCTCGTGACTGGAGTGAAACTTGACATTCCTCACTGCATCATTTTTTGGACCAGTCTGTGGGATATTCCATACAACACCTCGTGACCGGAGTGAAACTTGACATTCCTCACTGCATCATCTCTTGGTCCAGTCTGTGGAATATCCCATACAACACCTCGTGATTGAAGTGAAACTTGACATTCTTCACTGCATCATTTCTTGGTCCAGTCTGTGGAATATCAGATACAACACCTCGTGACTGGAGTGAAACTTGACATTCCTCACTGCATCATCTCTTCGTCCAGTCTGTGAAATATCAGATACAACACCTCGTAACTGGAGTGAAACTCGACAAACCTCACTGCATCATCTCTTGGACCAGTCTGTGGGATATTCCATACAACACCTCGTGACTGGATTGAAACTTGACATTCCTCACTGCATCATATCTTGGTCCAGTCTGTGGAATATCAGATACAACACCTCGTGACTGAAGTGAACCTTGACATTCCTCACTGCATCATCTCTTGGTCCAGTCTGTGGAATATCAGATGCAACACCTCGTGACTGAAGTGAAACTTGACATTCCTCACTGCATCATCTCTTGGACCAGTCTGTGGAATATCCCATACAACACCTCGTAACTGAAGTGAAACTTGACATTCCTCACTGCATCATCTCTTGGACCAGTCTGTGGAATATCAGATACAACACCTCGTGACTGAAGTGAAACTTGACATTCCTCACTGCATCATCTCTTGGTCCAGTCTGTGGAATATCAGATACAACACCTCGTAACTCAAGTGAAACTTGACATTCCTCACTGCATCATCTCTTGGTCCAGTCTGTGGAATATTAGATACAACACCTCGTAACTGAAGTCAAACTTGACATTCCTCACTGCATCATCCCTTGGTCCAGTCTGTGGAATATTCCATACAACACCTCGTAACTGAAGTGAAACTTGACATTCCTCACTACATCATCTCTTGGTCCAGTCTGTGGAATATTCCATACAACACCTCGTAACTGGAGTGAAACATGGCATTCCTCACTGCATCATCTCTTGGACCAGTCTGTGGAATATTCCATACAGCACCTCGTAACTGGAGTGAAACTTGACATTCCTCACTGCATCATCTCTTGGACCAGTCTGTGGAATATCCCATACAACACGTCGTTACTCAAGTGAAACTTGACATTCCTCACTGCATCATATCTTGGTCCAGTCTGTGGAATATCAGATACAACACCTCGTAACTCAAGTGAACCTTGACATTCCTCACTGCATCATCTCTTGGTCCAGTCTGTGGAATATTCCATACAACACCTCGTAACTGGAGTGAAACATGGCATTCCTCACTGCATCATCTCTTGGACCAATCTGTGGAATATTCCATACAGCACCTCGTAACTGGAGTGAAACTTGACATTCCTCACTGCATCATCTCTTGGACCAGTCTGTGGAATATCCCATACAACACCTCGTTACTCAAGTGAAACTTGACATTCCTCACTGCATCATCTCTTGGTCCAGTCTGTGGAATATCCCATACAACACCTCGTAACTCGAGTGAAACTTGACATTCTTCACTGCATCATCTCTTGGTCCATTCTGTGGAATATTCCATACAACACCTCGTAACTGAAGTGAAACTTGACATTCCTCACTGCATCATCTCTTGGACCAGTCTGTGGAATATCAGATACAATACCTCGTGACTCGAGTGAAACTTGACATTCCTTACTGCATCATCTCTTGAATCAGTCTGTGGAATATCAGATACAACACCTCGTGACTGGAGTGAAACTTGACATTCTTCACTGCATCATCTCTTGGACCAGTCTGTGGAATATCAGATACAACACCTCGTAACTGGAGTGAAACTTGACATTCCTCACTGCATCTTCTCTTGGAACATTCTGTGGGATATCAGATACAACACCTCGTAACTGAAGTGAAACTTGACATTCCACACTGCATCATCTCTTGGTCCAGTCTGTGGAATATCAGATGCAACACCTCGTAACTGAAGTGAAACTTGACATTCCTCACTGCATCATCTCTTGGACCAGTCTGTGGAATATCAGATACAACACCTCGTAACTCAAGTGAAACTTGACATTCCTCACTGCATCATCTCTTGGTCCAGTCTGTGGAATATCAGATACAACACCTCGTGACTGGAGTGAAACTTGACATTCCTCACTGCATCATCTCTTGGTCCAGTCTGTGGAATATCAGATACAACACCTCGTAACTCAAGTAATACTTGACATTCCTCACTGCATCATCTCTTGGTCCAGTCTGTGGAATATCCCATACAACACCTCGTAACTCAAGTGAAACTTGACATTCCTCACTGCATCATCTCTTGGACCAGTCTGTGGAATATCCCATACAACACCTCGTAAATCAAGTGAAACTTGACATTCCTCACTGCATCATTTCTTGGTCCAGTCTGTGGAATATCAGATACAACACCTCGTGACTGGAGTGAAACTTGACATTCTTCAATGCATCATCTCTTGGACCAGTCTGTGGAATATCCCATACAAAACCTCGTAACTCAAGTGAAACTTGACATTCTTCACTGCATCATCTCTTGGTCCAGTCTGTGGAATATCCCATTCAACACCTCGTAACTCAAGTGAAACTTGACATTCCTCACTGCATCATCTCTTGGTCCAGTCTGTGGAATATCAGATACAACACCTCGTGACTGGAGTGAAACTTGACATTCTTCACTGCATCATCTCTTGGACCAGTCTGTGGAATATCCCATACAACACCTCGTAACTCAAGTGAAACTTGACATTCTTCACTGCATCATCTCTTGGTCCAGTCTGTGGAATATCCCATACAACACCTCTTAACTCAAGTGAAACTCGACATTCCTCACTGCATCATCTCTTGGACCAGTCTGTGGAATATCCCATACAACACCTCGTAACTGAAGTGAAACTTGACATTACTCACTGCATCATCTCTTGGACCAGTCTGTGGAATATTCCATACAACACCTCGTAACTCAAGTGAAACTTGACATTCCTCACTGCATCATCTCTTGGACCAGTCTGTGGAATATCCCATACAACGACTCGTAACTCAAGTGAAACTTGACATTCCTCACTGCATCATCTCTTGGTCCAGTCTGTGGAATATCAGATACAACACCTCGTGACTGGAGTGAAACTTGACATTCCTCACTGCATCATCTTTCGGTCCAGTCTGTGGAATATTCCATAAAACACCTCGTAACTCAAGTGAAACTTGACATTCCTCACTGCATCATCTCTTGGTCCAGTCTGTGGAATATCCCATACAACACCTCGTAACTGAAGTGAAACTTGACATTACTCACTGCATCATCTCTTGGTCCAGTCTGTGGAATATCAGATACAACACCTCGTAACTGGAGTGAAACTTGACATTCCTCACTGCATCATCTCGTGGACCAGTCTGTGGAATATTCCATACAACACCTCGTGACTGGAGTGAAACTTGACATTCTTCACTGCATCATCTCTTGGACCAGTCTGTGGAATATTCCATACAACACCTCGTGACTGGAGTGAAACTTGACATTCCACACTGCATCATCTCTTGGTCCAGTCTGTGGAATATCAGATGCAACACCTCGTAACTCAAGTGAAACTTGACATTCCTCACTGCATCATCTCTTGATCCAGTCTGTGGAATATTCCATACAACACCTCGTAACTGGAGTGAAACATGGCATTCCTCACTGCATCATCTCTTGGACCAGTCTGTGGAATATTCCATACAGCACCTCGTAACTGGAGTGAAACTTGACATTCCTCACTGCATCATCTCTTGGACCAGTCTGTGGAATATCCCATACAACACCTCGTAACTCAAGTGAAACTTGACATTCCTTACTGCATCATCTCTTGGACCAGTCTGTGGAATATCCCATACAACACCTCGTCACTCAAGTGAAACTTGACATTCCTTACTGCATCATCTCCTGGACCAGTCTGTGGAATATCCCATACAACACCTCGTAACTCGAGTGAAACTTGACATTCCTTACCGCATCATCTCTTGGACCAGTCTGTGGAATATTCCATACAACACCTCGTAACTGGAGTAAAACTTGACATTCCTCACTGCATCATCTCTTGGTCCAGTCTGTGGAATATCAGATACAACACCTCGTAACTCAAGTGAAACTTGACATTCCTCACTGCATCATCTCTTGGTCCAGTCTGTGAAATATTCCATACAACACCTCGTAACTCAAGTGAAACTTGGCATTCCTCACTGCATCATCTCTTGGACCAGTCTGTGGGATATTCCATACAACACATCGTAACTCAAGTGAAACTTGACATTCCTCACTGCATCATCTCCTGGTCCAGTCTGTGGAATATCAGATACAACACCTCGTAACTGGAGTGAAACTTGACATTCCTCACTGCATCATCTCTTGGTCCAGTCTGTGGAATATCAGATACAACACCTCGTAACTCAAGTGAAACTTGACATTCCTCACTGCATCATCTCCTGGTCCAGTCTGTGGAATATCAGATACAACACCTCGTAACTGGAGTGAAACTTGACATTCCTCACTGCATCATCTCTTGGTCCAGTCTGTGGAATATCAGATACAACACCTCGTAACTGGAGTGAAACTTGACATTCCTCACTGCATCATCTCTTGGTCCAGTCTGTGGAATATTCCATATAACACCTCGTAACTGAAGTGAAACTTGACATTCTTCACTGCATCATCTCTTGGACCAGTCTGTGGGATATTCCATACAACACCTCGTAACTCAAGTGAAACTTGACATTCCTCACTGCATCATCTCTTGGTCCAGTCTGTGGAATATTCCATACAACACCTCGTAACTCAAGTGAAACTTGACATTCCTCACTGCATCATCTCTTGGTCCAGTCTGTGGAATATTCCATACAACACCTCGTAACTCAAGTGAACCTTGACATTCCTCACTGCATCATCTCTTGGTCCAGTCTGTGGAATATTCCATACAACACCTCGTAACTCAAGTGAAACTTGACATTCCTCACTGCATCATCTCCTGGACCAGTCTGTGGAATATCAGATACAACACCTCGTAACTGGAGTGAAACTTGACATTCCTCACTGCATCATCTCTTGGTCCAGTCTGTGGAATATCAGATACAACACCTCGTGGCTGAAAGGAAACTTGACATTCCTCACTGCATCATCTCTTGGACCAGTCTGTGGAATATCAGATGCAACACCTCGTGACTGAAGTGAAACTCGACATTCCTCACTGCATCATCGCTTTGTCCAGTCTGTGAAATATTCCATACAACACCTCGTCCCTCAAGTGAACTTCGACATTCTTCACTGCATCATCTCTTGGTCCAGTCTGTGGAATATCAGATACAACACCTCGTGACTGGAGTGGAACTTGACATTTCTCACTGCATCATCTCTTGGTCCAGTCTGTGGAATATTCCATACAACACCTCGTGACTGGAGTGAAACTTGACATTCCTCACTGCATCATCTCTTGGACCAGTCTGTGGGATATTCCATACAACACCTCGTGACTGGATTGAAACTTGACATTCCTCACTGCATCATCTCTTGGTCCAGTCTGTGGAATATTCCATACAACACCTCGTGATTGAAGTGAAACTTGACATTCTTCACTGCATCATTTCTTGGTCCAGTATGTGGAATATCAGATACAACACCTCGTGACTGGAGTGAAACTTGACATTCCTCACTGCATCATCTCTTCGTCCAGTCTGTGAAATATCAGATACAACACCTCGTAACTGGAGTGAAACTCGACAAACCTCACTGCATCATCTCTTGGACCAGTCTGTGGGATATTCCATACAACACCTCGTGACTGGATTGAAACTTGACATTCCTCACTGCATCATATCTTGGTCCAGTCTGTGGAATATCAGATACAACACCTCGTGACTGAAGTGAACCTTGACATTCCTCACTGCATCATCTCTTGGTCCAGTCTGTGGAATATCAGATGCAACACCTCGTGACTGAAGTGAAACTTGACATTCCTCACTGCATCATCTCTTGGACCAGTCTGTGGAATATCCCATACAACACCTCGTAACTGAAGTGAAACTTGACATTCCTCACTGCATCATCTCTTGGACCAGTCTGTGGAATATCAGATACAACACCTCGTGACTGAAGTGAAACTTGACATTCCTCACTGCATCATCTCTTGGTCCAGTCTGTGGAATATCAGATACAACACCTCGTAACTCAAGTGAAACTTGACATTCCTCACTGCATCATCTCTTGGTCCAGTCTGTGGAATATTAGATACAACACCTCGTAACTGAAGTCAAACTTGACATTCCTCACTGCATCATCCCTTGGTCCAGTCTGTGGAATATTCCATACAACACCTCGTAACTGAAGTGAAACTTGACATTCCTCACTACATCATCTCTTGGTCCAGTCTGTGGAATATTCCATACAACACCTCGTAACTGGAGTGAAACATGGCATTCCTCACTGCATCATCTCTTGGACCAGTCTGTGGAATATTCTATACAGCACCTCGTAACTGGAGTGAAACTTGACATTCCTCACTGCATCATCTCTTGGACCAGTCTGTGGAATATCCCATACAACACCTCGTTACTCAAGTGAAACTTGACATTCCTCACTGCATCATCTCTTGGTCCAGTCTGTGGAATATCAGATACAACACCTCGTAACTCAAGTGAACCTTGACATTCCTCACTGCATCATCTCTTGGTCCAGTCTGTGGAATATTCCATACAACACCTCGTAACTGGAGTGAAACATGGCATTCCTCACTGCATCATCTCTTGGACCAGTCTGTGGAATATTCCATACAGCACCTCGTAACTGGAGTGAAACTTGACATTCCTCACTGCATCATCTCTTGGACCAGTCTGTGGAATATCCCATACAACACCTCGTTACTCAAGTGAAACTTGACATTCCTCACTGCATCATCTCTTGGTCCAGTCTGTGGAATATCCCATACAACACCTCGTAACTCGAGTGAAACTTGACATTCTTCACTGCATCATCTCTTGGTCCAGTCTGTGGAATATTCCATACAACACCTCGTAACTGAAGTGAAACTTGACATTCCTCACTGCATCATCTCTTGGACCAGTCTGTGGAATATCAGATACAACACCTCGTGACTCGAGTGAAACTTGACATTCCTTACTGCATCATCTCTTGAATCAGTCTGTGGAATATCAGATACAACACCTCGTGACTGGAGTGAAACTTGACATTCTTCACTGCATCATCTCTTGGACCAGTCTGTGGAATATCAGATACAACACCTCGTAACTGGAGTGAAACTTGACATTCCTCACTGCATCATCTCTTGGTCCAGTCCGTGGAATATCCCATACAACACCTCGTAACTCAAGTGAAACTTGACATTCCTCACTGCATCATCTCTTGGAACATTCTGTGGGATATCAGATACAACACCTCGTAACTGAAGTGAAACTTGACATTCCTCACTGCATCATTTCTTGGTCCAGTCTGTGGAATATCAGATACAACACCTCGTGACTGGAGTGAAACTTGACATTCTTCAATGCATCATCTCTTGGACCAGTCTGTGGAATATCCCATACAACACCTCGTAACTCAAGTGAAACTTGACATTCTTCACTGCATCATCTCTTGGTCCAGTCTGTGGAATATCCCATTCAACACCTCGTAACTCAAGTGAAACTTGACATTCCTCACTGCATCATCTCTTGGTCCAGTCTGTGGAATATCAGATACAACACCTCGTGACTGGAGTGAAACTTGACATTCTTCACTGCATCATCTCTTGGACCAGTCTGTGGAATATCCCATACAACACCTCGTAACTCAAGTGAAACTTGACATTTTCACTGCATCATCTCTTGGTCCAGTCTGTGGAATATCCCATAAAACACCTCTTAACTCAAGTGAAACTCGACATTCCTCACTGCATCATCTCTTGGACCAGTCTGTGGAATATCCCATACAACACCTCGTAACTGAAGTGAAACTTGACATTACTCACTGCATCATCTCTTGGACCAGTCTGTGGAATATTCCATACAACACCTCGTAACTCAAGTGAAACTTGACATTCCTCACTGCATCATCTCTTGGACCAGTCTGTGGAATATCCCATACAACGACTCGTAACTCAAGTGAAACTTGACATTCCTCACTGCATCATCTCTTGGTCCAGTCTGTGGAATATCAGATACAACACCTCGTGACTGGAGTGAAACTTGACATTCCTCACTGCATCATCTTTCGGTCCAGTCTGTGGAATATTCCATAAAACACCTCGTAACTCAAGTGAAACTTGACATTCCTCACTGCATCATCTCTTGGTCCAGTCTGTGGAATATCCCATACAACACCTCGTAACTGAAGTGAAACTTGACATTACTCACTGCATCATCTCTTGGTCCAGTCTGTGGAATATCAGATACAACACCTCGTAACTGGAGTGAAACTTGACATTCCTCACTGCATCATCTCGTGGACCAGTCTGTGGAATATTCCATACAACACCTCGTGACTGGAGTGAAACTTGACATTCTTCACTGCATCATCTCTTGGACCAGTCTGTGGAATATTCCATACAACACCTCGTGACTGGAGTGAAACTTGACATTCCACACTGCATCATCTCTTGGTCCAGTCTGTGGAATATCAGATGCAACACCTCGTAACTCAAGTGAAACTTGACATTCCTCACTGCATCATCTCTTGATCCAGTCTGTGGAATATTCCATACAACACCTCGTAACTGGAGTGAAACATGGCATTCCTCACTGCATCATCTCTTGGACCAGTCTGTGGAATATTCCATACAGCACCTCGTAACTGGAGTGAAACTTGACATTCCTCACTGCATCATCTCTTGGACCAGTCTGTGGAATATCCCATACAACACCTCGTAACTCAAGTGAAACTTGACATTCCTTACTGCATCATCTCTTGGACCAGTCTGTGGAATATCCCATACAACACCTCGTCACTCAAGTGAAACTTGACATTCCTTACTGCATCATCTCCTGGACCAGTCTGTGGAATATCCCATACAACACCTCGTAACTCAAGTGAAACTTGACATTCCTTACTGCATCATCTCTTGGACCAGTCTGTGGAATATTCCATACAACACCTCGTAACTGGAGTAAAACTTGACATTCCTCACTGCATCATCTCTTGGTCCAGTCTGTGGAATATCAGATACAACACCTCGTAACTCAAGTGAAACTTGACATTCCTCACTGCATCATCTCTTGGTCCAGTCTGTGAAATATTCCATACAACACCTCGTAACTCAAGTGAAACTTGGCATTCCTCACTGCATCATCTCTTGGACCAGTCTGTGGGATATTCCATACAACACATCGTAACTCAAGTGAAACTTGACATTCCTCACTGCATCATCTCCTGGTCCAGTCTGTGGAATATCAGATACAACACCTCGTAACTGGAGTGAAACTTGACATTCCTCACTGCATCATCTCTTGGTCCAGTCTGTGGAATATCAGATACAACACCTCGTAACTCAAGTGAAACTTGACATTCCTCACTGCATCATCTCCTGGTCCAGTCTGTGGAATATCAGATACAACACCTCGTAACTGGAGTGAAACTTGACATTCCTCACTGCATCATCTCTTGGTCCAGTCTGTGGAATATCAGATACAACACCTCGTAACTGGAGTGAAACTTGACATTCCTCACTGCATCATCTCTTGGTCCAGTCTGTGGAATATTCCATATAACACCTCGTAACTGAAGTGAAACTTGACATTCTTCACTGCATCATCTCTTGGACCAGTCTGTGGGATATTCCATACAACACCTCGTAACTCAAGTGAAACTTGACATTCCTCACTGCATCATCTCTTGGTCCAGTCTGTGGAATATTCCATACAACACCTCGTAACTCAAGTGAAACTTGACATTCCTCACTGCATCATCTCTTGGTCCAGTCTGTGGAATATTCCATACAACACCTCGTAACTCAAGTGAACCTTGACATTCCTCACTGCATCATCTCTTGGTCCAGTCTGTGGAATATTCCATACAACACCTCGTAACTCAAGTGAAACTTGACATTCCTCACTGCATCATCTCCTGGACCAGTCTGTGGAATATCAGATACAACACCTCGTAACTGGAGTGAAACTTGACATTCCTCACTGCATCATCTCTTGGTCCAGTCTGTGGAATATCAGATACAACACCTCGTAACTCAAGTGAAACTTGACATTCCTCACTGCATCATCTCTTGGTCCAGTCTGTGGAATATTAGATACAACACCTCGTAACTGAAGTCAAACTTGACATTCCTCACTGCATCATCCCTTGGTCCAGTCTGTGGAATATTCCATACAACACCTCGTAACTGAAGTGAAACTTGACATTCCTCACTACATCATCTCTTGGTCCAGTCTGTGGAATATTCCATACAACACCTCGTAACTGGAGTGAAACATGGCATTCCTCACTGCATCATCTCTTGGACCAGTCTGTGGAATATTCCATACAGCACCTCGTAACTGGAGTGAAACTTGACATTCCTCACTGCATCATCTCTTGGACCAGTCTGTGGAATATCCCATACAACACCTCGTTACTCAAGTGAAACTTGACATTCCTCACTGCATCATCTCTTGGTCCAGTCTGTGGAATATCAGATACAACACCTCGTAACTCAAGTGAACCTTGACATTCCTCACTGCATCATCTCTTGGTCCAGTCTGTGGAATATTCCATACAACACCTCGTAACTGGAGTGAAACATGGCATTCCTCACTGCATCATCTCTTGGACCAGTCTGTGGAATATTCCATACAGCACCTCGTAACTGGAGTGAAACTTGACATTCCTCACTGCATCATCTCTTGGACCAGTCTGTGGAATATCCCATACAACACCTCGTTACTCAAGTGAAACTTGACATTCCTCACTGCATCATCTCTTGGTCCAGTCTGTGGAATATCCCATACAACACCTCGTAACTCGAGTGAAACTTGACATTCTTCACTGCATCATCTCTTGGTCCAGTCTGTGGAATATTCCATACAACACCTCGTAACTGAAGTGAAACTTGACATTCCTCACTGCATCATCTCTTGGACCAGTCTGTGGAATATCAGATACAACACCTCGTGACTCGAGTGAAACTTGACATTCCTTACTGCATCATCTCTTGAATCAGTCTGTGGAATATCAGATACAACACCTCGTGACTGGAGTGAAACTTGACATTCTTCACTGCATCATCTCTTGGACCAGTCTGTGGAATATCAGATACAACACCTCGTAACTGGAGTGAAACTTGACATTCCTCACTGCATCATCTCTTGGTCCAGTCCGTGGAATATCCCATACAACACCTCGTAACTCAAGTGAAACTTGACATTCCTCACTGCATCATCTCTTGGAACATTCTGTGGGATATCAGATACAACACCTCGTAACTGAAGTGAAACTTGACATTCCACACTGCATCATCTCTTGGTCCAGTCTGTGGAATATCAGATGCAACACCTCGTAACTGAAGTGAAACTTGACATTCCTCACTGCATCATCTCTTGGACCAGTCTGTGGGATATCAGATACAACACCTCGTAACTCAAGTGAAACTTGACATTCCTCACTGCATCATCTCTTGGTCCAGTCTGTGGAATATCAGATACAACACCTCGTGACTGGAGTGAAACTTGACATTCCTCACTGCATCATCTCTTGGTCCAGTCTGTGGAATATCAGATACAACACCTCGTAACTCAAGTAATACTTGACATTCCTCACTGCATCATCTCTTGGTCCAGTCTGTGGAATATCCCATACAACACCTCGTAACTCAAGTGAAACTTGACATTCCTCACTGCATCATCTCTTGGACCAGTCTGTGGAATATCCCATACAACACCTCGTAAATCAAGTGAAACTTGACATTCCTCACTGCATCATTTCTTGGTCCAGTCTGTGGAATATCAGATACAACACCTCGTGACTGGAGTGAAACTTGACATTCTTCAATGCATCATCTCTTGGACCAGTCTGTGGAATATCCCATACAACACCTCGTAACTCAAGTGAAACTTGACATTCTTCACTGCATCATCTCTTGGTCCAGTCTGTGGAATATCCCATTCAACACCTCGTAACTCAAGTGAAACTTGACATTCCTCACTGCATCATCTCTTGGTCCAGTCTGTGGAATATCAGATACAACACCTCGTGACTGGAGTGAAACTTGACATTCTTCACTGCATCATCTCTTGGACCAGTCTGTGGAATATCCCATACAACACCTCGTAACTCAAGTGAAACTTGACATTCTTCACTGCATCATCTCTTGGTCCAGTCTGTGGAATATCCCATACAACACCTCTTAACTCAAGTGAAACTCGACATTCCTCACTGCATCATCTCTTGGACCAGTCTGTGGAATATCCCATACAACACCTCGTAACTGAAGTGAAACTTGACATTACTCACTGCATCATCTCTTGGACCAGTCTGTGGAATATTCCATACAACACCTCGTAACTCAAGTGAAATTTGACATTCCTCACTGCATCATCTCTTGGACCAGTCTGTGGAATATCCCATACAACGACTCGTAACTCAAGTGAAACTTGACATTCCTCACTGCATCATCTCTTGGTCCAGTCTGTGGAATATCAGATACAACACCTCGTGACTGGAGTGAAACTTGACATTCCTCACTGCATCATCTTTCGGTCCAGTCTGTGGAATATTCCATAAAACACCTCGTAACTCAAGTGAAACTTGACATTCCTCACTGCATCATCTCTTGGTCCAGTCTGTGGAATATCCCATACAACACCTCGTAACTGAAGTGAAACTTGACATTACTCACTGCATCATCTCTTGGTCCAGTCTGTGGAATATCAGATACAACACCTCGTAACTGGAGTGAAACTTGACATTCCTCACTGCATCATCTCGTGGACCAGTCTGTGGAATATTCCATACAACACCTCGTGACTGGAGTGAAACTTGACATTCTTCACTGCATCATCTCTTGGACCAGTCTGTGGAATATTCCATACAACACCTCGTGACTGGAGTGAAACTTGACATTCCACACTGCATCATCTCTTGGTCCAGTCTGTGGAATATCAGATGCAACACCTCGTAACTCAAGTGAAACTTGACATTCCTCACTGCATCATCTCTTGATCCAGTCTGTGGAATATTCCATACAACACCTCGTAACTGGAGTGAAACATGGCATTCCTCACTGCATCATCTCTTGGACCAGTCTGTGGAATATTCCATACAGCACCTCGTAACTGGAGTGAAACTTGACATTCCTCACTGCATCATCTCTTGGACCAGTCTGTGGAATATCCCATACAACACCTCGTAACTCAAGTGAAACTTGACATTCCTTACTGCATCATCTCTTGGACCAGTCTGTGGAATATCCCATACAACACCTCGTCACTCAAGTGAAACTTGACATTCCTTACTGCATCATCTCCTGGACCAGTCTGTGGAATATCCCATACAACACCTCGTAACTCAAGTGAAACTTGACATTCCTTACTGCATCATCTCTTGGACCAGTCTGTTGAATATTCCATACAACACCTCGTAACTGGAGTAAAACTTGACATTCCTCACTGCATCATCTCTTGGTCCAGTCTGTGGAATATCAGATACAACACCTCGTAACTCAAGTGAAACTTGACATTCCTCACTGCATCATCTCTTGGTCCAGTCTGTGAAATATTCCATACAACACCTCGTAACTCAAGTGAAACTTGGCATTCCTCACTGCATCATCTCTTGGACCAGTCTGTGGGATATTCCATACAACACATCGTAACTCAAGTGAAACTTGACATTCCTCACTGCATCATCTCCTGGTCCAGTCTGTGGAATATCAGATACAACACCTCGTAACTGGAGTGAAACTTGACATTCCTCACTGCATCATCTCTTGGTCCAGTCTGTGGAATATCAGATACAACACCTCGTAACTCAAGTGAAACTTGACATTCCTCACTGCATCATCTCCTGGTCCAGTCTGTGGAATATCAGATACAACACCTCGTAACTGGAGTGAAACTTGACATTCCTCACTGCATCATCTCTTGGTCCAGTCTGTGGAATATCAGATACAACACCTCGTAACTGGAGTGAAACTTGACATTCCTCACTGCATCATCTCTTGGTCCAGTCTGTGGAATATTCCATATAACACCTCGTAACTGAAGTGAAACTTGACATTCTTCACTGCATCATCTCTTGGACCAGTCTGTGGGATATTCCATACAACACCTCGTAACTCAAGTGAAACTTGACATTCCTCACTGCATCATCTCTTGGTCCAGTCTGTGGAATATTCCATACAACACCTCGTAACTCAAGTGAAACTTGACATTCCTCACTGCATCATCTCTTGGTCCAGTCTGTGGAATATTCCATACAACACCTCGTAACTCAAGTGAACCTTGACATTCCTCACTGCATCATCTCTTGGTCCAGTCTGTGGAATATCAGATACAACACCTCGTAACTGAAGTGAAACTTGACATTCCTCACTGCATCATCTCTTGGTCCAGTCTGTGGAATATTCCATACAACACCTCGTAACTCAAGTGAAACTTGACATTCCTCACTGCATCATCTCCTGGACCAGTCTGTGGAATATCAGATACAACACCTCGTAACTGGAGTGAAACTTGACATTCCTCAGTGCATCATCTCTTGGTCCAGTCTGTGGAATATCAGATACAACACCTCGTGGCTGAAAGGAAACTTGACATTCCTCACTGCATCATCTCTTGGACCAGTCTGTGGAATATCAGATGCAACACCTCGTGACTGAAGTGAAACTCGACATTCCTCACTGCATCATCTCTTTGTCCAGTCTGTGAAATATTCCATACAACACCTCGTCCCTCAAGTGAACTTCGACATTCTTCACTGCATCATCTCTTGGTCCAGTCTGTGGAATATCAGATACAACACCTCGTGACTGGAGTGGAACTTGACATTTCTCACTGCATCATCTCTTGGTCCAGTCTGTGGAATATTCCATACAACACCTCGTGACTGGAGTGAAACTTGACATTCCTCACTGCATCATCTCTTTGTCCAGTCTGTGAAATATTCCATACAACACCTCGTCCCTCAAGTGAACTTCGACATTCTTCACTGCATCATCTCTTGGACCAGTCTGTGGAATATCTGAAACAACACCTCGTAACTGAAGTGAAACTTGACATTCCTCACTGCATCATCTCTTGGTCCAGTCTGTGGAATATCAGATACAAAACCTCGTAACTCAAGTGGAACTTGACATTCCTCACTGCATCATCTCCTGGACCAGTCTGTGGAATATCAGATACAACACCTCGTAACTGGAGTGAAACTTGACATTCCTCACTGCATCATCTCTTGGTCCAGTCTGTGGAATATCAGATACAACACCTCTTGACTGAAAGGAAACTTGACATTCCTCACTGCATCATCTCTTGGACCAGTCTGTGGAATATCAGATGCAACACCTCGTGACTGAAGTGAAACTCGACATTCCTCACTGCATCATCTCTCTGTCCAGTCTGTGAATTATTCCATACAACACCTCGTAACTCAAGTGAACTTTGACATTCTTCACTGCATCATCTCTTGGTCCAGTCTGTGGAATATCAGATACAACACCTCTTGACTGGAGTGAAACTTGACATTCCTCACTGCATCATCTCTTGGTCCAGTCTGTGGAATATTCCATACAACACCTCGTGACTGGAGTGAAACTTGACATTCCTCACTGCATCATCTCTTGGACCAGTCTGTGGGATACTCCATACAACACCTCGTGACTGGATTGAAACTTGACATTCCTCACTGCATCATCTCTTGGTCCAGTCTGTGGAATATTCCATACAACACCTCGTGACTGAACTGAGACTCGACATTCCTCACTGCATCATCTCTTGGTCCAGTCTGTGGAATATTCCATACAACACCTCGTGATTGAAGTGAAACTTGACATTCTTCACTGCATCATTTCTTGGTCCAGTCTGTGAAATATCAGATACAACACCTCGTGACTGGAGTGAAACTCGACATTCCTCACTGCATCATCTCTTCGTCCAGTCTGTGAAATATCAGATACAACACCTCGTAACTGGAGTGAAACTCGACCTTCCTCACTGCATCATCTCTTGGACCAGTCTGTGGGATATTCCATACAACACCTCGTGACTGGATTGAAACTTGACATTCCTCACTGCATCATCTCTTGGTCCAGTCTGTGGAATATTCCATACAACACCTCGTGACTGAACTGAGACTTGACATTCCTCACTGCATCATCTCTTGGTCCAGTCTGTGGAATATCAGATACAACACCTCGTGACTGAAGTGAACCTCGACATTCCTCACTGCATCATCTCTTGGTCCAGTCTGTGGAACATCAGATGCAACACCTCGTGACTGAAGTGAAACTTGACATTCCTCACTGCATCATCTCTTGGACCAGTCTGTGGAATATCCCATACAACACCTCGTTACTGAAGTGAAACTTGACATTCCTCACTGCATCATCTCTTGGACCAGTCTGTGGAATATCAGATACAACACCCCGTGACTGAAGTGAAACTTGACATTCCTCACTGCATCATCTCTTGGTCCAGTCTGTGGAATATCAGATACAACACCTCGTAACTCGAGTGAACCTTGACATTCCTCACTGCATCATCTCTTGGTCCAGTCTGTGGAATATCAGATACAACACCTCGTAACTGAAGTCAAACTTGACATTCCTCACTGCATCATCTCTTGGTCCAGTCTGTGGAATATCAGATACAACACCTCGTAACTCAAGTGAACCTTGACATTCCTCACTGCATCATCTCTTGGACCAGTCTGTGGAATATTCCATACAACACCTCGTGACTGGAGTGAAACTTGACATTCTTCACTGCATCATCTCTTGGTCCAGTCTGTGGAATATCAGATACAACACCTCGTAACTCGAGTGAACCTTGACATTCCTCACTGCATCATCTCTTAGTCCAGTCTGTGGAATATCAGATACAACACCTCGTAACTGAAGTCAAACTTGACATTCCTCACTGCATCATCTCTTGGTCCAGTCTGTGGAATATCAGATACAACACCTCGTAACTCAAGTGAACCTTGACATTCCTCACTGCATCATCTCTTGGACCAGTCTGTGGAATATTCCATACAACACCTCGTGACTGGAGTGAAACTTGACATTCTTCACTGCATCATCTCTTGGACCAGTCTGTGGAATATTCCATACAACACCTCGTGACTGAAGTGAAACTTGACATTCCTCACTGCATCATCTCTTGGTCCAGTCTGTGGAATATCAGATACAACACCTCGTGACTCAAGTGAAACTTGACATTCCTCACTGCATCATCTCTTGGTCCAGTCTGTGGAATATCAGATACAACACCTCGTGACTGAAGTGAAACTTGACATTCCTCACTGCATCATCTCTTGGTCCAGTCTGTGGGATATTCCATAAAACATCTCGTAACTCAAGTGAACCTTGACATTCCTCACTGCATCATCTCTTGGTCCAGTCTGTGGAATATCAGATACAACACCTCGTGACTGAAGTGAAACTTGACATTCCTCACTGCATCATCTCTTGGTCCAGTCTGTGGAATATCAGATACAACACCTCGTAACTGAAGTGAAACTTGACATTCCTTACTGCATCATCTCTTGGTCCAGTCTGTGGAATATCAGATACAACACCTCGTGACTGAAGTGAAACTTGACATTCCTCACTGCATCATCTCTTGGTCCAGTCTGTGGAATATCCCATACAACACCTCGTAACTCAAGTGAAACTTGACATTCCTCACTGCATCATCTCTTGGTCCAGTCTGTGGAATATCAGATTCAACACCTCGTGACTGGAGTGAAACTTGACATTCCTCACTGCATCATCTCTTGGTCCAGTCTGTGGAATATCAGATGCAACACCTCGTGACTGAAGTGAACCTTGACATTCCTCACTGCATCATCTCTTGGACCAGTCTGTGGGATATCAGATACAACACATCGATACTGGAGTGAAACTTGACATTCCACACTGCATCATCTCTTGGTCCAGTCTGTGGAATATCAGATACAACACCTCGTGACTCAAGTGAAACTTGACATTCCTCACTGCATCATCTCTTGGTCCAGTCTGTGGAATATCCCATACAACACCTCGTGACTCAAGTGAACCTTGACATTCCTCACTGCATCATCTCTTGGTCCAGTCTGTGGAATATTCCATACAACACCTCGTGACTGAAGTGAAACTTGACATTCCTCACTGCATCATCTCTTGGTCCAGTCTGTGGAATATCAGATACAACACCTCGTGACTCAAGTGAAACTTGACATTCCTCACTGCATCATCTCTTGGTCCAGTCTGTGGAATATTCCATACAACACCTCGTGACTGAAGTGAAACTTGACATTCCTCACTGCATCATCTCTTGGACCAGTCTGTGGAATATTCCATACAACACCTCGTGACTCAAGTGAACCTTGACATTCCTCACTGCATCATCTCTTGGTCCAGTCTGTGGAATATTCCATACAACACCTCGTGACTGAAGTGAAACTTGACATTCCTCACTGCATCATCTCTTGGTCCAGTCTGTGGAATATCAGATACAACACCTCGTGACTGGAGTGAAACTTGACATTCTTCACTGCATCATCTCTTGGACCAGTCTGTGGAATATTCCATACAACACCTCGTGACTGAAGTGAAACTTGACATTCCTCACTGCATCATCTCTTGGACCAGTCTGTGGAATATCAGATACAACACCTCGTGACTCAAGTGAAACTTGACATTCCTCACTGCATCATCTCTTGGTCCAGTCTGTGGAATATCCCAACAACACCTCGTAACTGAAGTGAAACTTGACATTCTTCACTGCATCATCTCTTGGACCAGTCTGTGGAATATTCCATACAACACCTCGTGACTGAAGTGAAACTTGACATTCTTCACTGCATCATCTCTTGGTCCAGTCTGTGGAATATTCCATACAACACCTCGTGACTGAAGTGAATCTTGACATTCTTCACTGCATCATCTCTTGGACCAGTCTGTGGAATATTCCATACAACACCTCGTGACTGAAGTGAAACTTGACATTCTTCACTGCATCATCTCTTGGTCCAGTCTGTGGAATATCAGATACAACACCTCGTAACTGAAGTGAAACTTGACATTCTTCACTGCATCATCTCTTGGTCCAGTCTGTGGAATATCAGATACAACACCTCGTGACTGAAGTGAAACTTGACATTCCTCACTGCATCATCTCTTGGTCCAGTCTGTGGAATATCAGATACAACACCTCGTAAATCAAGTGAACCTTGACATTCCTCACTGCATCATCTCTTGGTCCAGTCTGTGGAATATTCCATACAACACCTCGTAACTCAAGTGAAACTTGACATTCCTCACTGCATCATCTCTTGGACCAGTCTGTGGAATATCAGATACAACACCTCGTGACTGAAGTGAACCTTGACATTCCTCACTGCATCATCTCTTGGTCCAGTCTGTGGAATATTCCATAAAACACCTCGTAACTCAAGTGAAACTTGACATTCCTCACTGCATCATCTCTTGGACCAGTCTGTGGAATATCAGATACAACACCTCGTAACTCAAGTGAAACTTGACATTCCTCACTGCATCATCTCTTGGTCCAGTCTGTGGAATATTCCATACAACACCTCGTAACTCGAGTGAAACTTGACATTCCTCACTGCATCATTTCTTGGTCCAGTCTGTGAAATATCAGATACAACACCTCGTGACTGGAGTGAAACTTGACATTCCTCACTGCATCATCTCTTCGTCCAGTCTGTGAAATATCAGATACAACACCTCGTAACTGGAGTGAAACTCGACCTTCCTCACTGCATCATCTCTTGGACCAGTCTGTGGGATATTCCATACAACACCTCGTGACTGGATTGAAACTTGACATTCCTCACTGCATCATCTCTTGGTCCAGTCTGTGGAATATTCCATACAACACCTCGTGACTGAACTGAGACTTGACATTCCTCACTGCATCATCTCTTGGTCCAGTCTGTGGAATATCAGATACAACACCTCGTGACTGAAGTGAACCTTGACATTCCTCACTGCATCATCTCTTGGTCCAGTCTGTGGAACATCAGATGCAACACCTCGTGACTGAAGTGAAACTTGACATTCCTCACTGCATCATCTCTTGGACCAGTCTGTGGAATATCCCATACAACACCTCGTTACTGAAGTGAAACTTGACATTCCTCACTGCATCATCTCTTGGTCCAGTCTGTGTAATATCAGATACAACACCTCGTAACTGAAGTCAAACTTGACATTCCTCACTGCATCATCTCTTGGTCCAGTCTGTGGAATATCAGATACAACACCTCGTAACTCAAGTGAACCTTGACATTCCTCACTGCATCATCTCTTGGACCAGTCTGTGGAATATTCCATACAACACCTCGTGACTGGAGTGAAACTTGACATTCTTCACTGCATCATCTCTTGGTCCAGTCTGTGGAATATTCCATACAACACCTCGTGACTGAAGTGAAACTTGACATTCCTCACTGCATCATCTCTTGGTCCAGTCTGTGGAATATCAGATACAACACCTCGTAACTCAAGTGAACCTTGACATTCCTCACTGCATCATCTCTTGGTCCAGTCTGTGGAACATCAGATGCAACACCTCGTGACTGAAGTGAAACTTGACATTCCTCACTGCATCATCTCTTGGACCAGTCTGTGGAATATCCCATACAACACCTCGTTACTGAAGTGAAACTTGACATACCTCACTGCATCATCTCTTGGTCCAGTCTGTGGAATATCAGATACAACACCTCGTAACTGAAGTCAAACTTGACATTCCTCACTGCATCATCTCTTGGTCCAGTCTGTGGAATATCAGATACAACACCTCGTAACTCAAGTGAACCTTGACATTCCTCACTGCATCATCTCTTGGACCAGTCTGTGGAATATTCCATACAACACCTCGTGACTGGAGTGAAACTTGACATTCTTCACTGCATCATCTCTTGGTCCAGTCTGTGGAATATTCCATACAACACCTCGTGACTGAAGTGAAACTTGACATTCCTCACTGCATCATCTCTTGGTCCAGTCTGTGGAATATCCCATACAACACCTCGTAACTCAAGTGAAACTTGAAATTCCTCACTGCATCATCTCTTGGTCCAGTCTGTGGAATATCAGATACAACACCTCGTGACTGGAGTGAAACTTGACATTCCTCACTGCATCATCTCTTGGTCCAGTCTGTGGAATATCGGATGCAACACCTCGTGACTGAAGTGAACCTTGACATTCCTCACTGCATCATCTCTTGGACCAGTCTGTGGAATATCCCATACAACACCTCGTGACTCAAGTGAAACTTGACATTCCTCACTGCATCATCTCTTGGTCCAGTCTGTGGAATATCCCATACAACACCTCGTAACTGAAGTGAAACTCGACATTCTTCACTGCATCATCTCTTGGACCAGTCTGTGGAATATTCCATACAACACCTCGTGACTGAAGTGAAACTTGACATTCTTCACTGCATCATCTATTGGTCCAGTCTGTGGAATATTCCATACAACACCTCGTGACTGAAGTGAATCTTGACATTCTTCACTGCATCATCTCTTGGACCAGTCTGTGGAATATTCCATACAACACCTCGTGACTGAAGTGAAACTTGACATTCTTCACTGCATCATCTCTTGGTCCAGTCTGTGGAATATCAGATACAACACCTCGTAACTGAAGTGAAACTTGACATTCTTCACTGCATCATCTCTTGGTCCAGTCTGTGGAATATCAGATACAACACCTCGTGACTGAAGTGAAACTTGACATTCCTCACTGCATCATCTCTTGGTCCAGTCTGTGGAATATCAGATACAACACCTCGTAAATCAAGTGAACCTTGACATTCCTCACTGCATCATCTCTTGGTCCAGTCTGTGGAATATTCCATACAACACCTCGTAACTCAAATGAAACTTGACATTCCTCACTGCATCATCTCTTGGACCAGTCTGTGGAATATCAGATACAACACCTCGTGACTGAAGTGAACCTTGACATTCCTCACTGCATCATCTCTTGGTCCAGTCTGTGGAATATTCCATACAACACCTCGTAACTCAAGTGAAACTTGACATTCCTCACTGCATCATCTCTTGGACCAGTCTGTGGAATATCAGATACAACACCTCGTAACTCAAGTGAACCTTGACATTCCTCACTGCATCATCTCTTGGTCCAGTCTGTGGAATATCAGATACAACACCTCGTGACTGGAGTGAAACTTGACATTCTTCACTGCATCATCTCTTGGACCAGTCTGTGGAATATTCCATACAACACCTCGTAACTCAAGTGAACCTCGACATTCCTCACTGCATCATCTCTTGGACCAGTCTGTGGAATATTCCATACAACACCTCGTGACTGAAGTGAACCTCGACATTCCTCACTGCATCATCTCTTGGACCAGTCTGTGGAATATCAGATACAACACCTCGTAACTCAAGTGAACCTTGACATTCCTCACTGCATCATCTCTTGGACCAGTCTGTGGAATATTCCATACAACACCTCGTGACTGAAGTGAACCTCGACATTCCTCACTGCATCATCTCTTGGACCAGTCTGTGGAATATCAGATACAACACCTCGTAACTCAAGTGAAACTTGACATTCCTCACTGCATCATCTCTTGGACCAGTCTGTGGAATATCAGATACAACACCTCGTGACTGAAGTGAACCTTGACATTCCTCACTGCATCATCTCTTGGTCCAGTCTGTGAAATATTCCATACAACACCTCGTAACTCAAGTGATACTTGACATTCCTCACTGCATCATCTCTTGGACCAGTCTGTGAAATATCAGATACAACACCTCGTAACTCAAGTGAAACTTGACATTCTTCACTGCATCATCTCTTGGTCCAGTCTGTGGAATATTCCATACAACACCTCGTGACTGAAGTGAAACTTGACATTCTTCACTGCATCATCTCATGGTCCAGTCCGTGGAATATTCCATACAACACCTCGTGACTGGAGTGAAACTTGACATTCCTCACTGCATCATCTCTTGGTCCAGTCTGTAGAATATCAGATACAACACCTCGTAACTCAAGTGAAACTTGACATTCTTCACTGCATCATCTCTTGGTCCAGTCTGTGGAATATTCCATACAACACCTCGTGACTGAAGTGAACCTTGACATTCCTCACTGCATCATCTCTTGGACCAGTCTGTGGGATATCAGATACAACACATCGATACTGGAGTGAAACTTGACATTCCACACTGCATCATCTCTTGGTCCAGTCTGTGGAATATCAGATACAACACCTCGTGACTCAAGTGAAACTTGACATTCCTCACTGCATCATCTCTTGGTCCAGTCTGTGGAATATCCCATACAACACCTCGTGACTCAAGTGAACCTTGACATTCCTCACTGCATCATCTCTTGGTCCAGTCTGTGGAATATTCCATACAACACCTCGTGACTGAAGTGAAACTTGACATTCCTCACTGCATCATCTCTTGGTCCAGTCTGTGGAATATCAGATACAACACCTCGTGACTCAAGTGAAACTTGACATTCCTCACTGCATCATCTCTTGGTCCAGTCTGTGGAATATTCCATACAACACCTCGTGACTGAAGTGAAACTTGACATTCCTCACTGCATCATCTCTTGGACCAGTCTGTGGAATATTCCATACAACACCTCGTGACTCAAGTGAACCTTGACATTCCTCACTGCATCATCTCTTGGTCCAGTCTGTGGAATATTCCATACAACACCTCGTGACTGAAGTGAAACTTGACATTCCTCACTGCATCATCTCTTGGTCCAGTCTGTGGAATATCAGATACAACACCTCGTGACTGGAGTGAAACTTGACATTCTTCACTGCATCATCTCTTGGACCAGTCTGTGGAATATTCCATACAACACCTCGTGACTGAAGTGAAACTTGACATTCCTCACTGCATCATCTCTTGGACCAGTCTGTGGAATATCAGATACAACACCTCGTGACTCAAGTGAAACTTGACATTCCTCACTGCATCATCTCTTGGTCCAGTCTGTGGAATATCCCAACAACACCTCGTAACTGAAGTGAAACTTGACATTCTTCACTGCATCATCTCTTGGACCAGTCTGTGGAATATTCCATACAACACCTCGTGACTGAAGTGAAACTTGACATTCTTCACTGCATCATCTCTTGGTCCAGTCTGTGGAATATTCCATACAACACCTCGTGACTGAAGTGAATCTTGACATTCTTCACTGCATCATCTCTTGGACCAGTCTGTGGAATATTCCATACAACACCTCGTGACTGAAGTGAAACTTGACATTCTTCACTGCATCATCTCTTGGTCCAGTCTGTGGAATATCAGATACAACACCTCGTAACTGAAGTGAAACTTGACATTCTTCACTGCATCATCTCTTGGTCCAGTCTGTGGAATATCAGATACAACACCTCGTGACTGAAGTGAAACTTGACATTCCTCACTGCATCATCTCTTGGTCCAGTCTGTGGAATATCAGATACAACACCTCGTAAATCAAGTGAACCTTGACATTCCTCACTGCATCATCTCTTGGTCCAGTCTGTGGAATATTCCATACAACACCTCGTAACTCAAGTGAAACTTGACATTCCTCACTGCATCATCTCTTGGACCAGTCTGTGGAATATCAGATACAACACCTCGTGACTGAAGTGAACCTTGACATTCCTCACTGCATCATCTCTTGGTCCAGTCTGTGGAATATTCCATAAAACACCTCGTAACTCAAGTGAAACTTGACATTCCTCACTGCATCATCTCTTGGACCAGTCTGTGGAATATCAGATACAACACCTCGTAACTCAAGTGAAACTTGACATTCCTCACTGCATCATCTCTTGGTCCAGTCTGTGGAATATTCCATACAACACCTCGTAACTCGAGTGAAACTTGACATTCCTCACTGCATCATTTCTTGGTCCAGTCTGTGAAATATCAGATACAACACCTCGTGACTGGAGTGAAACTTGACATTCCTCACTGCATCATCTCTTCGTCCAGTCTGTGAAATATCAGATACAACACCTCGTAACTGGAGTGAAACTCGACCTTCCTCACTGCATCATCTCTTGGACCAGTCTGTGGGATATTCCATACAACACCTCGTGACTGGATTGAAACTTGACATTCCTCACTGCATCATCTCTTGGTCCAGTCTGTGGAATATTCCATACAACACCTCGTGACTGAACTGAGACTTGACATTCCTCACTGCATCATCTCTTGGTCCAGTCTGTGGAATATCAGATACAACACCTCGTGACTGAAGTGAACCTTGACATTCCTCACTGCATCATCTCTTGGTCCAGTCTGTGGAACATCAGATGCAACACCTCGTGACTGAAGTGAAACTTGACATTCCTCACTGCATCATCTCTTGGACCAGTCTGTGGAATATCCCATACAACACCTCGTTACTGAAGTGAAACTTGACATTCCTCACTGCATCATCTCTTGGTCCAGTCTGTGTAATATCAGATACAACACCTCGTAACTGAAGTCAAACTTGACATTCCTCACTGCATCATCTCTTGGTCCAGTCTGTGGAATATCAGATACAACACCTCGTAACTCAAGTGAACCTTGACATTCCTCACTGCATCATCTCTTGGACCAGTCTGTGGAATATTCCATACAACACCTCGTGACTGGAGTGAAACTTGACATTCTTCACTGCATCATCTCTTGGTCCAGTCTGTGGAATATTCCATACAACACCTCGTGACTGAAGTGAAACTTGACATTCCTCACTGCATCATCTCTTGGTCCAGTCTGTGGAATATCAGATACAACACCTCGTAACTCAAGTGAACCTTGACATTCCTCACTGCATCATCTCTTGGTCCAGTCTGTGGAACATCAGATGCAACACCTCGTGACTGAAGTGAAACTTGACATTCCTCACTGCATCATCTCTTGGACCAGTCTGTGGAATATCCCATACAACACCTCGTTACTGAAGTGAAACTTGACATACCTCACTGCATCATCTCTTGGTCCAGTCTGTGGAATATCAGATACAACACCTCGTAACTGAAGTCAAACTTGACATTCCTCACTGCATCATCTCTTGGTCCAGTCTGTGGAATATCAGATACAACACCTCGTAACTCAAGTGAACCTTGACATTCCTCACTGCATCATCTCTTGGACCAGTCTGTGGAATATTCCATACAACACCTCGTGACTGGAGTGAAACTTGACATTCTTCACTGCATCATCTCTTGGTCCAGTCTGTGGAATATTCCATACAACACCTCGTGACTGAAGTGAAACTTGACATTCCTCACTGCATCATCTCTTGGTCCAGTCTGTGGAATATCCCATACAACACCTCGTAACTCAAGTGAAACTTGAAATTCCTCACTGCATCATCTCTTGGTCCAGTCTGTGGAATATCAGATACAACACCTCGTGACTGGAGTGAAACTTGACATTCCTCACTGCATCATCTCTTGGTCCAGTCTGTGGAATATCGGATGCAACACCTCGTGACTGAAGTGAACCTTGACATTCCTCACTGCATCATCTCTTGGACCAGTCTGTGGAATATCCCATACAACACCTCGTGACTCAAGTGAAACTTGACATTCCTCACTGCATCATCTCTTGGTCCAGTCTGTGGAATATCCCATACAACACCTCGTAACTGAAGTGAAACTCGACATTCTTCACTGCATCATCTCTTGGACCAGTCTGTGGAATATTCCATACAACACCTCGTGACTGAAGTGAAACTTGACATTCTTCACTGCATCATCTATTGGTCCAGTCTGTGGAATATTCCATACAACACCTCGTGACTGAAGTGAATCTTGACATTCTTCACTGCATCATCTCTTGGACCAGTCTGTGGAATATTCCATACAACACCTCGTGACTGAAGTGAAACTTGACATTCTTCACTGCATCATCTCTTGGTCCAGTCTGTGGAATATCAGATACAACACCTCGTAACTGAAGTGAAACTTGACATTCTTCACTGCATCATCTCTTGGTCCAGTCTGTGGAATATCAGATACAACACCTCGTGACTGAAGTGAAACTTGACATTCCTCACTGCATCATCTCTTGGTCCAGTCTGTGGAATATCAGATACAACACCTCGTAAATCAAGTGAACCTTGACATTCCTCACTGCATCATCTCTTGGTCCAGTCTGTGGAATATTCCATACAACACCTCGTAACTCAAATGAAACTTGACATTCCTCACTGCATCATCTCTTGGACCAGTCTGTGGAATATCAGATACAACACCTCGTGACTGAAGTGAACCTTGACATTCCTCACTGCATCATCTCTTGGTCCAGTCTGTGGAATATTCCATACAACACCTCGTAACTCAAGTGAAACTTGACATTCCTCACTGCATCATCTCTTGGACCAGTCTGTGGAATATCAGATACAACACCTCGTAACTCAAGTGAACCTTGACATTCCTCACTGCATCATCTCTTGGTCCAGTCTGTGGAATATCAGATACAACACCTCGTGACTGGAGTGAAACTTGACATTCTTCACTGCATCATCTCTTGGACCAGTCTGTGGAATATTCCATACAACACCTCGTAACTCAAGTGAACCTCGACATTCCTCACTGCATCATCTCTTGGACCAGTCTGTGGAATATTCCATACAACACCTCGTGACTGAAGTGAACCTCGACATTCCTCACTGCATCATCTCTTGGACCAGTCTGTGGAATATCAGATACAACACCTCGTAACTCAAGTGAACCTTGACATTCCTCACTGCATCATCTCTTGGACCAGTCTGTGGAATATTCCATACAACACCTCGTGACTGAAGTGAACCTCGACATTCCTCACTGCATCATCTCTTGGACCAGTCTGTGGAATATCAGATACAACACCTCGTAACTCAAGTGAAACTTGACATTCCTCACTGCATCATCTCTTGGACCAGTCTGTGGAATATCAGATACAACACCTCGTGACTGAAGTGAACCTTGACATTCCTCACTGCATCATCTCTTGGTCCAGTCTGTGAAATATTCCATACAACACCTCGTAACTCAAGTGATACTTGACATTCCTCACTGCATCATCTCTTGGACCAGTCTGTGAAATATCAGATACAACACCTCGTAACTCAAGTGAAACTTGACATTCTTCACTGCATCATCTCTTGGTCCAGTCTGTGGAATATTCCATACAACACCTCGTGACTGAAGTGAAACTTGACATTCTTCACTGCATCATCTCATGGTCCAGTCCGTGGAATATTCCATACAACACCTCGTGACTGGAGTGAAACTTGACATTCCTCACTGCATCATCTCTTGGTCCAGTCTGTAGAATATCAGATACAACACCTCGTAACTCAAGTGAAACTTGACATTCTTCACTGCATCATCTCTTGGACCAGTCTGTGGAATATTCCATACAACACCTCGTGACTGAAGTGAAACTTGACATTCTTCACTGCATCATCTCTTGGTCCAGTCTGTGGAATATTCCATACAACACCTCGTGACTGAAGTGAAACTTGACATTCTTCACTGCATCATCTCTTGGACCAGTCTGTGGAATATCAGATACAAACCTCGTGGCTGGAGTGAAACTTGACATTCCTCACTGCATCATCTCTAGGTCCAGTCTGTGGAATATCAGAACCAACACCTCGTAACACAAGTGGAACTTGACATTCTTCACTGCATCATCTCTTGGTCCAGTCTGTGGAATATCAGATACAACACCTCGTAACTCAAGTGAAACTTGACATTCCTCACTGCATCATCTCTTGGTCCAGTCTGTGGAATATCAGATACAACACCTCGTGACTGGAGTGAAACTTGACATTCCTCACTGCATCATCTCTTGGTCCAGTCTGTGGAATATCGGATACAACACCTCGTGACTGGAGTGAAACTTGACATTCCTCACTTCACCATCTCTTGGACCGGTCTGTGGAATATTCCATACAACACCTCGTGACTTGAGTGAAACTTGACATTCTTCACTGCATCATCTCTTGGACCAGTCTGTGGAATATCAGATACAACACCTCGTAACTCAAGTGAAACTCGACATTCCTCACTGCATCATCTCTTGGACCAGTCTGTGGAATATCAGATACAACACCTCGTAACTCAAGTGAAACTTGACATTCCTCACTGCATCATCTCTTGGACCAGTCTGTGGAATATCAGATACAAACCTCGTGGCTGGAGTGAAACTTGACATTCCTCACTGCATCATCTCTTGGTCCAGTCTGTGGAATATCAGATACAACACCTCGTGACTGGAGTGAAACTGGACATTCCTCACTTCACCATCTCTTGGACCGGTCTGTGGAATATTCCATACAACACCTCGTGACTTGAGTGAAACTTGACATTCTTCACTGCATCATCTCTTGGACCAGTCTGTGAAATATCAGATACAAACCTCGTGGCTGGAGTGAAACTTGACACTCCTCACTGCATCATCTCTTGGATCAGTCTGTGGAATATCAGATACAACACCTCGTAACTCAAGTGAAACTTGACATTTCTCACTGCATCATCTAATGGACCAGTCTGTGGAATATTCCATACAACACCTCGTGACTGAAGTGAAACTTGACATTCCTCACTGCATCATCTGTTGGACCAGTCTGTGGAATATCAGATACAACACCTCGTAACTCAAGTGAAACTTGACATTCCTCACTGCATCATATCTTGGTCCAGTCTGTGGAATATCAGATACAACACCTCGTGACTGGAGTGAAACTTGACATTCCTCACCGCATCATTTCTTGAATCAGTCTGTGGAATATCAGATACAACACCTCGTGACTGGAGTGAAACTTGACATTCCTCACTGCATTATCTCTTGGTCCAGTCTGTGGAATATCAGATACAACACCTCGTAACTCAAGTGAAACTTGACATTCCTCCCTGCATCATCTCTTGGTCCACTCTGTGGAATATCAGATACAACACCTCTTGACTGGAGTGAAACCTGACATTCCTCACTGCATCATCTCTTGGTCCAGTCTGTGGAATATCAGATACAACACCTCGTGACTGGAGTGAAACTTGACATTCCTCACTGCATCATCTCTTGGACCAGTCTGTGGGATATTCCATACAACACCTCGTGACTGGATTGAAATTTGACATTCCTCACTGCATCATCTCTTGGTCCAGTCTGTGGAATATTCCATACAACACCTCGTGACTGGAGTGAAACTTGACATTCCTCACTGCATCATCTCTTGGTCCAGTCTGTGGAACATCAGATGCAACACCTCGTGACTGAAGTGAAACTTGACATTCCTCACTGCATCATCTCTTGGACCAGTCTGTGGAATATCCCATACAACACCTCGTTACTGAAGTGAAACTTGACATTCCTCACTGCATCATCTCTTGGACCAGTCTGTGGAATATCAGATACAACACCTCGTGACTGAAGTGCAACCTGACATTCCTCACTGCATCATCCTTGGTCCAGTCTGTGGAATATCAGATACAACACCTCGTAACTCAAGTGAACCTTGACATTCCTCACTGCATCATCTCTTGGACCAGTCTGTGGAATATTCCATACAACACCTCGTGACTGGAGTGAAACTTGACATTCTTCACTGCATCATCTCTTGGTCCAGTCTGTGGAATATTCCATACAACACCTCGTGACTGGAGTGAAACTTGACATTCTTCACTGCATCATCTCTTGGACCAGTCTGTGGAATATTCCATACAACACCTCGTGACTGGAGTGAAACTTGACATTCTTCACTGCATCATCTCTTGGTCCAGTCTGTGGAATATCAGATACAACACCTCGTAACTCAAGTGAACCTTGACATTCCTCACTGCATCATCTCTTGGACCAGTCTGTGGAATATTCCATACAACACCTCGTGACTGGAGTGAAACTTGACATTCTTCACTGCATCATCTCTTGGTCCAGTCTGTGGAATATTCCATACAACACCTCGTGACTGAAGTGAAACTTGACATTCCTCACTGCATCATCTCTTGGTCCAGTCTGTGGAATATCAGATACAACACCTCGTAACTCAAGTGAACCTTGACATTCCTCACTGCATCATCTCTTGGTCCAGTCTGTGGAATATCAGATACAACACCTCGTAACTCAAGTGAAACTTGACATTCCTCACTGCATCATCTCTTGGTCCAGTCTGTGGAATATCAGATACAACACCTCGTAACTCAAGTGAAACTTGACATTCCTCACTGCATCATCTCTTGGACCAGTCTGTGGAATATCAGATACAACACCTCGTAACTCAAGTGAAACTTGACATTCCTCACTGCATCATCTCTTGGACCAGTCTGTGGAATATCAGATACAACACCTCGTAACTCAAGTGAAACTTGACATTCCTCACTGCATCATCTCTTGGTCCAGTCTGTGGAATATCAGATACAACACCTCGTCACTGGAGTGAAACTTGACATTCTTCACTGCATCATATCTTGGACCAGTCTGTGGAATATCAGATACAACACCTCGTAACTCAAGTGAACCTTGACATTCCTCACTGCATCATCTCTTGGTCCAGTCTGTGAAATATCCCATACAACACCTCGTAGCTCAAGTGAAATTTGACATTCCTCACTGCATCATCTCTTGGTCCAGTCTGTGGAATATCAGATACAACACCTCGTGACTGGAGTGAAACTTGACATTCCTCACTGCATCATCTCTTGGTCCAGTCTGTGGAATATCGGATGCAACACCTCGTGACTGAAGTGAACCTTGACATTCCTCACTGCATCATCTCTTGGACCAGTCTGTGGAATATCCCATACAACACCTCGTGACTCAAGTGAAACTTGACATTCCTCACTGCATCATCTCTTGGTCCAGTCTGTGGAATATTCCATACAACACCTCGTGACTGGAGTGAAACTTGACATTCCTCACTGCATCATCTCTTGGACCAGTCTGTGGGATACTCCATACAACACCTCGTGACTGGATTGAAACTTGACATTCCTCACTGCATCATCTCTTGGTCCAGTCTGTGGAATATTCCATACAACACCTCGTGACTGAACTGAGACTCGACATTCCTCACTGCATCATCTCTTGGTCCAGTCTGTGGAATATTCCATACAACACCTCGTGATTGAAGTGAAATTGACATTCTTCACTGCATCATTTCTTGGTCCAGTCTGTGAAATATCAGATACAACACCTCGTGACTGAGGTGAAACTTGACATTCCTCACTGCATCATCTCTTCGTCCAGTCTGTGAAATATCAGATACAACACCTCGTAACTGGAGTGAAACTCGACCTTCCTCACTGCATCATCTCTTGGACCAGTCTGTGGGATATTCCATACAACACCTCGTGACTGGATTGAAACTTGACATTCCTCACTGCATCATCTCTTGGTCCAGTCTGTGGAATATTCCATACAACACCTCGTGACTGAACTGAGACTTGACATTCCTCACTGCATCATCTCTTGGTCCAGTCTGTGGAATATCAGATACAACACCTCGTGACTGAAGTGAACCTTGACATTCCTCACTGCATCATCTCTTGGTCCAGTCTGTGGAACATCAGATGCAACACCTCGTGACTGAAGTGAAACTTGACATTCCTCACTGCATCATCTCTTGGACCAGTCTGTGGAATATCCCATACAACACCTCGTTACTGAAGTGAAACTTGACATTCCTCACTGCATCATCTCTTGGTCCAGTCTGTGGAATATCAGATACAACACCTCGTAACTGAAGTCAAACTTGACATTCCTCACTGCATCATCTCTTGGTCCAGTCTGTGGAATATCAGATACAACACCTCGTAACTCAAGTGAACCTTGACATTCCTCACTGCATCATCTCTTGGACCAGTCTGTGGAATATCCCATACAACACCTCGTAACTCAAGTGAAACTTGACATTCCTCACTGCATCATCTCTTGGTCCAGTCTGTGGAATATTCCATACAACACCTCGTGACTGGAGTGAAACTTGACATTCTTCACTGCATCATCTCTTGGTCCAGTCTGTGGAATATCAGATACAACACCTCGTAACTGAAGTCAAACTTGACATTCCTCACTGCATCATCTCTTGGTCCAGTCTGTGGAATATCAGATACAACACCTCGTAACTCAAGTGAACCTTGACATTCCTCACTGCATCATCTCTTGGTCCAGTCTGTGGAATATCCCATACAACACCTCGTAACTCAAGTGAAACTTGACATTCCTCACTGCATCATCTCTTGGTCCAGTCTGTGGAATATTCCATACAACACCTCGTGACTGGAGTGAAACTTGACATTCTTCACTGCATCATCTCTTGGTCCAGTCTGTGGAATATTCCATACAACACCTCGTGACTGAAGTGAAACTTGACATTCCTCACTGCATCATCTCTTGGTCCAGTCTGTGGAATATCAGATACAACACCTCGTAACTCAAGTGAACCTTGACATTCCTCACTGCATCATCTCTTGGTCCAGTCTGTGGAATATCAGATACAACACCTCGTGACTGAAGTGAAACTTGACATTCCTCACTGCATCATCTCTTGGTCCAGTCTGTGGAATATCAGATACAACACCTCGTGACTGAAGTGAAACTTGACATTCCTCACTGCATCATCTCTTGGTCCAGTCTGTGGAATATCCCATACAACACCTCGTGACTGGAGTGAAACTTGACATTCCTCACTGCATCATCTCTTGGACCAGTCTGTGGAATATCCCATACAACACCTCGTAACTCAAGTGAAACTTGAAATTCCTCACTGCATCATCTCTTGGTCCAGTCTGTGGAATATCAGATACAACACCTCGTGACTGGAGTGAAACTCGACATTCCTCACTGCATCATCTCTTGGTCCAGTCTGTGGAATATCGGATGCAACACCTCGTGACTGAAGTGAACCTTGACATTCCTCACTGCATCATCTCTTGGACCAGTCTGTGGAATATCCCATACAACACCTCGTGACTCAAGTGAAACTTGACATTCCTCACTGCATCATCTCTTGGTCCAGTCTGTGGAATATCCCATACAACACCTCGTAACTGAAGTGAAACTCGACATTCTTCACTGCATCATCTCTTGGACCAGTCTGTGGAATATTCCATACAACACCTCGTGACTGAAGTGAAACTTGACATTCTTCACTGCATCATCTATTGGTCCAGTCTGTGGAATATTCCATACAACACCTCGTGACTGAAGTGAATCTTGACATTCTTCACTGCATCATCTCTTGGACCAGTCTGTGGAATATTCCATACAACACCTCGTGACTGAAGTGAAACTTGACATTCTTCACTGCATCATCTCTTGGTCCAGTCTGTGGAATATCAGATACAACACCTCGTAACTGAAGTGAAACTTGACATTCTTCACTGCATCATCTCTTGGTCCAGTCTGTGGAATATCAGATACAACACCTCGTGACTGAAGTGAAACTTGACATTCCTCACTGCATCATCTCTTGGTCCAGTCTGTGGAATATCAGATACAACACCTCGTAAATCAAGTGAACCTTGACATTCCTCACTGCATCATCTCTTGGTCCAGTCTGTGGAATATTCCATACAACACCTCGTAACTCAAATGAAACTTGACATTCCTCACTGCATCATCTCTTGGACCAGTCTGTGGAATATCAGATACAACACCTCGTGACTGAAGTGAACCTTGACATTCCTCACTGCATCATCTCTTGGTCCAGTCTGTGGAATATTCCATACAACACCTCGTAACTCAAGTGAAACTTGACATTCCTCACTGCATCATCTCTTGGACCAGTCTGTGGAATATCAGATGCAACACCTCGTAACTCAAGTGAACCTTGACATTCCTCACTGCATCATCTCTTGGTCCAGTCTGTGGAATATCAGATGCAACACCTCGTGACTGAAGTGAAACTTGACATTCCTAACTGCATCATCTCTTGGACCAGTCTGTGGAATATCAGATACAACACCTCGTAACTCAAGTGAACCTTGACATTCCTCACTGCATCATCTCTTGGTCCAGTCTGTGGAATATCAGATACAACACCTCGTGACTGAAGTGAACCTTGACATTCCTCACTGCATCATCTCTTGGACCAGTCTGTGGAATATTCCATACAACACCTCGTAACTCAAGTGAAACTTGACATTCCTCACTGCATCATCTCTTGGTCCAGTCTGTGGAATATCAGATGCAACACCTCGTGACTGAAGTGAAACTTGACATTCCTAACTGCATCATCTCTTGGACCAGTCTGTGGAATATCAGATACAACACCTCGTAACTCAAGTGAACCTTGACATTCCTCACTGCATCATCTCTTGGTCCAGTCTGTGGATTATCAGATACAACACCTCGTGACTGGAGTGAAACTTGACATTCTTCACTGCATCATCTCTTGGACCAGTCTGTGGAATATTCCATACAACACCTCGTAACTCAAGTGAACCTCGACATTCCTCACTGCATCATCTCTTGGACCAGTCTGTGGAATATTCCATACAACACCTCGTGACTGAAGTGAACCTCGACATTCCTCACTGCATCATGTCTTGGACCAGTCTGTGGAATATCAGATACAACACCTCGTAACTCAAGTGAACCTTGACATTCCTCACTGCATCATCTCTTGGACCAGTCTGTGGAATATTCCATACAACACCTCGTGACTGAAGTGAACCTCGACATTCCTCACTGCATCATCTCTTGGACCAGTCTGTGGAATATCAGATACAACACCTCGTAACTCAAGTGAAACTTGACATTCCTCACTGCATCATCTCTTGGACCAGTCTGTGGAATATCAGATACAACACCTCGTGACTGAAGTGAACCTTGACATTCCTCACTGCATCATCTCTTGGTCCAGTCTGTGAAATATTCCATACAACACCTCGTAACTCAAGTGATACTTGACATTCCTCACTGCATCATCTCTTGGACCAGTCTGTGAAATATCAGATACAACACCTCGTAACTCAAGTGAAACTTGACATTCTTCACTGCATCATCTCTTGGTCCAGTCTGTGGAATATTCCATACAACACCTCGTGACTGAAGTGAAACTTGACATTCTTCACTGCATCATCTCATGGTCCAGTCTGTGGAATATTCCATACAACACCTCGTGACTGGAGTGAAACTTGACATTCCTCACTGCATCATCTCTTGGTCCAGTCTGTGGAATATCAGATACAACACCTCGTAACTCAAGTGAAACTTGACATTCTTCACTGCATCATCTCTTGGACCAGTCTGTGGAATATTCCGTACAACACCTCGTGACTGAAGTGAAACTTGACATTCTTCACTGCATCATCTCTTGGTCCAGTCTGTGGAATATTCCATACAACACCTCGTGACTGAAGTGAAACTTGACAATCTTCACTGCATCATCTCTTGGACCAGTCTGTGGAATATCAGATACAAACCTCGTGGCTGGAGTGAAACTTGACATTCCTCACTGCATCATCTCTAGGTCCAGTCTGTGGAATATCAGATACAACACCTCGTAACACAAGTGGAACTTGACATTCTTCACTGCATCATCTCTTGGTCCAGTCTGTGGAATATCAGATACAACACCTCGTAACTCAAGTGAAACTTGACATTCCTCACTGCATCATCTCTTGGTCCAGTCTGTGGAATATCAGATACAACACCTCGTGACTGGAGTGAAACTTGACATTCCTCACTGCATCATCTCTTGGTCCAGTCTGTGGAATATCGGATACAACACCTCGTGACTGGAGTGAAACTTGACATTCCTCACTTCACCATCTCTTGGACCGGTCTGTGGAATATTCCATACAACACCTCGTGACTTGAGTGAAACTTGACATTCTTCACTGCATCATCTCTTGGACCAGTCTGTGGAATATCAGATACAACACCTCGTAACTCAAGTGAAACTCGACATTCCTCACTGCATCATCTCTTGGACCAGTCTGTGGAATATCAGATACAACACCTCGTAACTCAAGTGAAACTTGACATTCCTCACTGCATCATCTCTTGGACCAGTCTGTGGAATATCAGATACAAACCTCGTGGCTGGAGTGAAACTTGACATTCCTCACTGCATCATCTCTTGGTCCAGTCTGTGGAATATCAGATACAACACCTCGTGACTGGAGTGAAACTGGACATTCCTCACTTCACCATCTCTTGGACCGGTCTGTGGAATATTCCATACAACACCTCGTGACTTGAGTGAAACTTGACATTCTTCACTGCATCATCTCTTGGACCAGTCTGTGAAATATCAGATACAAACCTCGTGGCTGGAGTGAAACTTGACACTCCTCACTGCATCATCTCTTGGATCAGTCTGTGGAATATCAGATACAACACCTCGTAACTCAAGTGAAACTTGACATTCCTCACTGCATCATCTAATGGACCAGTCTGTGGAATATTCCATACAACACCTCGTGACTGAAGTGAAACTTGACATTCCTCACTGCATCATCTGTTGGACCAGTCTGTGGAATATCAGATACAACACCTCGTAACTCAAGTGAAACTTGACATTCCTCACTGCATCATATCTTGGTCCAGTCTGTGGAATATCAGATACAACACCTCGTGACTGGAGTGAAACTTGACATTCCTCACCGCATCATTTCTTGAATCAGTCTGTGGAATATCAGATACAACACCTCGTGACTGGAGTGAAACTTGACATTCCTCACTGCATTATCTCTTGGTCCAGTCTGTGGAATATCAGATACAACACCTCGTAACTCAAGTGAAACTTGACATTCCTCACTGCATCATCTCTTGGTCCACTCTGTGGAATATCAGATACAACACCTCTTGACTGGAGTGAAACCTGACATTCCTCACTGCATCATCTCTTGGTCCAGTCTGTGGAATATCAGATACAACACCTCGTGACTGGAGTGAAACTTGACATTCCTCACTGCATCATCTCTTGGACCAGTCTGTGGGATATTCCATACAACACCTCGTGACTGGATTGAAATTTGACATTCCTCACTGCATCATCTCTTGGTCCAGTCTGTGGAATATTCCATACAACACCTCGTGACTGGAGTGAAACTTGACATTCCTCACTGCATCATCTCTTGGTCCAGTCTGTGGAACATCAGATGCAACACCTCGTGACTGAAGTGAAACTTGACATTCCTCACTGCATCATCTCTTGGACCAGTCTGTGGAATATCCCATACAACACCTCGTTACTGAAGTGAAACTTGACATTCCTCACTGCATCATCTCTTGGACCAGTCTGTGGAATATCAGATACAACACCTCGTGACTGAAGTGCAACCTGACATTCCTCACTGCATCATCTCTTGGTCCAGTCTGTGGAATATCAGATACAACACCTCGTAACTCAAGTGAACCTTGACATTCCTCACTGCATCATCTCTTGGTCCAGTCTGTGGAATATCAGATACAACACCTCGTAACTGGAGTCAAACTTGACATTCCTCACTGCATCATCTCTTGGTCCAGTCTGTGGAATATTAGATGCAACACCTCGTAACTCAAGTGAAACTTGACATTCCTCACTGCATCATATCTTGGTCCAGTCTGTGGAATATCAGATACAACACCTCGTAACTCAAGTGAACCTTGACATTCCTCACTGCATCATCTCTTGGACCAGTCTGTGGAATATTCCATACAACACCTCGTGACTGGAGTGAAACTTGACATTCTTCACTGCATCATCTCTTGGACCAGTCTGTGGAATATTCCATACAACACCTCGTGACTGGAGTGAAACTTGACATTCTTCACTGCATCATCTCTTGGTCCAGTCTGTGGAATATCAGATACAACACCTCGTAACTCAAGTGAACCTTGACATTCCTCACTGCATCATCTCTTGGTCCAGTCTATGGAATATCAGATACAACACCTCGTAACTCAAGTGAAACTTGACATTCTTCACTGCATCATCTCTTGGTCCAGTCTGTGGAATATTCCATACAACACCTCGTGACTGAAGTGAAACTTGACATTCCTCACTGCATCATCTCTTGGTCCAGTCTGTGGAATATCAGATACAACACCTCGTAACTCAAGTGAACCTTGACATTCCTCACTGCATCATCTCTTGGTCCAGTCTGTGGAATATCAGATACAACACCTCGTCACTGGAGTGAAACTTGACATTCTTCACTGCATCATATCTTGGACCAGTCTGTGGAATATCAGATACAACACCTCGTAACTCAAGTGAACCTTGACATTCCTCACTGCATCATCTCTTGGTCCAGTCTGTGAAATATCCCATACAACACCTCGTAGCTCAAGTGAAATTTGACATTCCTCACTGCATCATCTCTTGGTCCAGTCTGTGGAATATCAGATACAACACCTCGTGACTGGAGTGAAACTTGACATTCCTCACTGCATCATCTCTTGGTCCAGTCTGTGGAATATCGGATGCAACACCTCGTGACTGAAGTGAACCTTGACATTCCTCACTGCATCATCTCTTGGACCAGTCTGTGGAATATCCCATACAACACCTCGTGACTCAAGTGAAACTTGACATTCCTCACTGCATCATCTCTTGGTCCAGTCTGTGGAATATCCCATACAACACCTCGTAACTGAAGTGAAACTTGACATTCTTCACTGCATCATCTCTTGGACCAGTCTGTGGAATATTCCATACAACACCTCGTGACTGAAGTGAAACTTGACATTCTTCACTGCATCATCTATTGGTCCAGTCTGTGGAATATTCCATACAACACCTCGTGACTGAAGTGAATCTTGACATTCTTCACTGCATCATCTCTTGGACCAGTCTGTGGAATATTCCATACAACACCTCGTGACTGAAGTGAAACTTGACATTCTTCACTGCATCATCTCTTGGTCCAGTCTGTGGAATATCAGATACAACACCTCGTAACTGAAGTGAAACTTGACATTCTTCACTGCATCATCTCTTGGTTCAGTCTGTGGAATATCAGATACAACACCTCGTGACTGAAGTGAAACTTGACATTCCTCACTGCATCATCTCTTGGTCCAGTCTGTGGAATATCAGATACAACACCTCGTAAATCAAGTGAACCTTGACATTCCTCACTGCATCATCTCTTGGTCCAGTCTGTGGAATATTCCATACAACACCTCGTAACTCAAGTGAAACTTGACATTCCTCACTGCATCATCTCTTGGACCAGTCTGTGGAATATCAGATACAACACCTCGTGACTGAAGTGAACCTTGACATTCCTAACTGCATCATCTCTTGGTCCAGTCTGTGGAATATTCCATACAACACCTCGTAACTCAAGTGAAACTTGACATTCCTCACTGCATCATCTCTTGGACCAGTCTGTGGAATATCAGATACAACACCTCGTAACTCAAGTGAAAATTGACATTCCTCACTGCATCATCTCTTGGTCCAGTCTGTGGAATATCAGATACAACACCTCGTAACTCAAGTGAAACTTGACATTCCTCACTGCATCATCTCTTGGACCAGTCTGTGGAATATCAGATACCACACCTCGTAACTCAAGTGAAAATTGACATTCCTCACTGCATCATCTCTTGGTCCAGTCTGTGGAATATCAGATACAACACCTCGTAACTCAAGTGAACCTTGACATTCCTCACTGCATCATGTCTTGGACCAGTCTGTGGAATATTCCATACAACACCTCGTGACTGAAGTGAACCTCGACATTCCTCACTGCATCATCTCTTGGACCAGTCTGTGGAATATCAGATACAACACCCCGTAACTCAAGTGAAACTTGACATTCCTCACTGCATCATCTCTTGGACCAGTCTGTGGAATATCAGATACAACACCTCGTGACTGAAGTGAACCTTGACATTCCTCACTGCATCATCTCTTGGTCCAGTCTGTGGAATATTCCATACAACACCTCGTAACTCAAGTGATACTTGACATTCCTCACTGCATCATCTCTTGGACCAGTATGTGAAATATCAGATACAACACCTCGTAACTCAAGTGAAACTTGACATTCTTCACTGCATCATCTCTTGGTCCAGTCTGTGGAATATTCCATACAACACCTCGTGACTGAAGTGAAACTTGACATTCTTCACTGCATCATCTCATGGTCCAGTCTGTGGAATATTCCATACAACACCTCGTGACTGGAGTGAACCTTGACATTCCTCACTGCATCATCTCTTGGTCCAGTCTGTGGAATATCAGATACAACACCTCGTAACTCAAGTGAAACTTGACATTCTTCACTGCATCATCTCTTGGACCAGTCTGTGGAATATTCCATACAACACCTCGTGACTGAAGTGAAACTTGACATTCTTCACTGCATCATCTCTTGGTCCAGTCTGTGGAATATTCCATACAACACCTCGTGACTGAAGTGAAACTTGACATTCTTCACTGCATCATCTCTTGGACCAGTCTGTGGAATATCAGATACAAACCTCGTGGCTGTAGTGAAACTTGACATTCCTCACTGCATCATCTCTAGGTCCAGTCTGTGGAATATCAGATACAACACCTCGTAACACAAGTGGAACTTGACATTCTTCACTGCATCATCTCTTGGTCCAGTCTGTGGAATATCAGATACAACACCTCGAAACTCAAGTGAAACTTGACATTCCTCACTGCATCATCTCTTGGTCCAGTCTGTGGAATATCAGATACAACACCTCGTGACTGGAGTGAAACTTGACATTCCTCACTGCATCATCTCTTGGTCCAGTCTGTTGAATATCGGATACAACACCTCGTGACTGGAGTGAAACTTGACATTCCTCACTTCACCATCTCTTGGACCGGTCTGTGGAATATTCCATACAACACCTCGTGACTTGAGTGAAACTTGACATTCTTCACTGCATCATCTCTTGGACCAGTCTGTGGAATATCAGATACAACACCTCGTAACTCAAGTGAAACTCGACATTCCTCACTGCATCATCTCTTGGACCAGTCTGTGGAATATCAGATACAACACCTCGTAACTCAAGTGAAACTTGACATTCCTCACTGCATCATCTCTTGGACCAGTCTGTGGAATATCAGATACAAACCTCGTGGCTGGAGTGAAACTTGACATTCCTCGATGCATCATCTCTTGGTCCAGTCTGTGGAATATCAGATACAACACCTCGTGACTGGAGTGAAACTTGACATTCCTCACTTCACCATCTCTTGGACCGGTCTGTGGAATATTCCATACAACACCTCGTGACTTGAGTGAAACTTGACATTCTTCACTGCATCATCTCTTGGACCAGTCTGTGAAATATCAGATACAAACCTCGTGGCTGGAGTGAAACTTGACACTCCTCACTGCATCATCTCTTGGATCAGTCTGTGGAATATCAGATACAACACCTCGTAACTCAAGTGAAACTCGACATTCCTCACTGCATCATCTCTTGGACCAGTCTGTGGAATATCAGATACAACACCTCGTAACTCAAGTGAAACTTGACATTCTTCACTGCATCATCTCTTGGACCAGTCTGTGGAATATTCCATACAACACCTCGTGACTGAAGTGAAACTTGACATTCCTCACTGCATCATCTGTTGGACCAGTCTGTGGAATATCAGATACAACACCTCGTAACTCAAGTGAAACTTGACATTCCTTACTGCATCATCTCTTGGTCCAGTCTGTGGAATATCAGATACAACACCTCGTGACCGGAGTGAAACTTGACATTCCTCACCGCATCATTTCTTGAATCAGTCTGTGGAATATCAGATACAACACCTCGTGACTGGAGTGAAACTTGACATTCCTCACTGCATTATCTCTTGGTCCAGTCTGTGGAATATCAGATACAACACCTCGTAACTCAAGTGAAACTTGACATTCCTCACTGCATCATCTCTTGGTCCAGTCTGTGGAATATCAGATACAACACCTCTTGACTGGAGTGAAACCTGACATTCCTCACTGCATCATCTCTTGGTCCAGTCTGTGGAATATCAGATACAACACCTCGTGACTGGAGTGAAACTTGACATTCCTCACTGCATCATCTCTTGGACCAGTCTGTGGGATATTCCATACAACACCTCGTGACTGGATTGAAATTTGACATTCCTCACTGCATCATCTCTTGGTCCAGTCTGTGGAATATTCCATACAACACCTCGTGACTGGAGTGAAACTTGACATTCCTCACTGCATCATCTCTTGGTCCAGTCTGTGGAATATTCCATACAACACCTCGTGACTGGATTGATACGTGACATTCCTCACTGCATCATCTCTTGGTCCACTCTGTGGAATATCAGATACAACACCTCTTGACTGGAGTGAAACCTGACATTCCTCACTGCATCATCTCTTGGTCCAGTCTGTGGAATATCAGATACAACACCTCGTGACTGGAGTGAAACTTGACATTCCTCACTGCATCATCTCTTGGACCAGTCTGTGGGATATTCCATACAACACCTCGTGACTGGATTGAAATTTGACATTCCTCACTGCATCATCTCTTGGTCCAGTCTGTGGAATATTCCATACAACACCTCGTGACTGGAGTGAAACTTGACATTCCTCACTGCATCATCTCTTGGTCCAGTCTGTGGAACATCAGATGCAACACCTCGTGACTGAAGTGAAACTTGACATTCCTCACTGCATCATCTCTTGGACCAGTCTGTGGAATATCCCATACAACACCTCGTTACTGAAGTGAAACTTGACATTCCTCACTGCATCATCTCTTGGACCAGTCTGTGGAATATCAGATACAACACCTCGTGACTGAAGTGCAACCTGACATTCCTCACTGCATCATCTCTTGGTCCAGTCTGTGGAATATCAGATACAACACCTCGTAACTCAAGTGAACCTTGACATTCCTCACTGCATCATCTCTTGGTCCAGTCTGTGGAATATCAGATACAACACCTCGTAACTGGAGTCAAACTTGACATTCCTCACTGCATCATCTCTTGGTCCAGTCTGTGGAATATTAGATGCAACACCTCGTAACTCAAGTGAAACTTGACATTCCTCACTGCATCATATCTTGGTCCAGTCTGTGGAATATCAGATACAACACCTCGTAACTCAAGTGAACCTTGACATTCCTCACTGCATCATCTCTTGGACCAGTCTGTGGAATATTCCATACAACACCTCGTGACTGGAGTGAAACTTGACATTCTTCACTGCATCATCTCTTGGACCAGTCTGTGGAATATTCCATACAACACCTCGTGACTGGAGTGAAACTTGACATTCTTCACTGCATCATCTCTTGGTCCAGTCTGTGGAATATCAGATACAACACCTCGTAACTCAAGTGAACCTTGACATTCCTCACTGCATCATCTCTTGGTCCAGTCTATGGAATATCAGATACAACACCTCGTAACTCAAGTGAAACTTGACATTCTTCACTGCATCATCTCTTGGTCCAGTCTGTGGAATATTCCATACAACACCTCGTGACTGAAGTGAAACTTGACATTCCTCACTGCATCATCTCTTGGTCCAGTCTGTGGAATATCAGATACAACACCTCGTAACTCAAGTGAACCTTGACATTCCTCACTGCATCATCTCTTGGTCCAGTCTGTGGAATATCAGATACAACACCTCGTCACTGGAGTGAAACTTGACATTCTTCACTGCATCATATCTTGGACCAGTCTGTGGAATATCAGATACAACACCTCGTAACTCAAGTGAACCTTGACATTCCTCACTGCATCATCTCTTGGTCCAGTCTGTGAAATATCCCATACAACACCTCGTAGCTCAAGTGAAATTTGACATTCCTCACTGCATCATCTCTTGGTCCAGTCTGTGGAATATCAGATACAACACCTAGTGACTGGAGTGAAACTTGACATTCCTCACTGCATCATCTCTTGGTCCAGTCTGTGGAATATCGGATGCAACACCTCGTGACTGAAGTGAACCTTGACATTCCTCACTGCATCATCTCTTGGACCAGTCTGTGGAATATCCCATACAACACCTCGTGACTCAAGTGAAACTTGACATTCCTCACTGCATCATCTCTTGGTCCAGTCTGTGGAATATCCCATACAACACCTCGTAACTGAAGTGAAACTTGACATTCTTCACTGCATCATCTCTTGGACCAGTCTGTGGAATATTCCATACAACACCTCGTGACTGAAGTGAAACTTGACATTCTTCACTGCATCATCTATTGGTCCAGTCTGTGGAATATTCCATACAACACCTCGTGACTGAAGTGAATCTTGACATTCTTCACTGCATCATCTCTTGGACCAGTCTGTGGAATATTCCATACAACACCTCGTGACTGAAGTGAAACTTGACATTCTTCACTGCATCATCTCTTGGTCCAGTCTGTGGAATATCAGATACAACACCTCGTAACTGAAGTGAAACTTGACATTCTTCACTGCATCATCTCTTGGTTCAGTCTGTGGAATATCAGATACAACACCTCGTGACTGAAGTGAAACTTGACATTCCTCACTGCATCATCTCTTGGTCCAGTCTGTGGAATATCAGATACAACACCTCGTAAATCAAGTGAACCTTGACATTCCTCACTGCATCATCTCTTGGTCCAGTCTGTGGAATATTCCATACAACACCTCGTAACTCAAGTGAAACTTGACATTCCTCACTGCATCATCTCTTGGACCAGTCTGTGGAATATCAGATACAACACCTCGTGACTGAAGTGAACCTTGACATTCCTAACTGCATCATCTCTTGGTCCAGTCTGTGGAATATTCCATACAACACCTCGTAACTCAAGTGAAACTTGACATTCCTCACTGCATCATCTCTTGGACCAGTCTGTGGAATATCAGATACAACACCTCGTAACTCAAGTGAAAATTGACATTCCTCACTGCATCATCTCTTGGTCCAGTCTGTGGAATATCAGATACAACACCTCGTAACTCAAGTGAAACTTGACATTCCTCACTGCATCATCTCTTGGACCAGTCTGTGGAATATCAGATACCACACCTCGTAACTCAAGTGAAAATTGACATTCCTCACTGCATCATCTCTTGGTCCAGTCTGTGGAATATCAGATACAACACCTCGTAACTCAAGTGAACCTTGACATTCCTCACTGCATCATGTCTTGGACCAGTCTGTGGAATATTCCATACAACACCTCGTGACTGAAGTGAACCTCGACATTCCTCACTGCATCATCTCTTGGACCAGTCTGTGGAATATCAGATACAACACCCCGTAACTCAAGTGAAACTTGACATTCCTCACTGCATCATCTCTTGGACCAGTCTGTGGAATATCAGATACAACACCTCGTGACTGAAGTGAACCTTGACATTCCTCACTGCATCATCTCTTGGTCCAGTCTGTGGAATATTCCATACAACACCTCGTAACTCAAGTGATACTTGACATTCCTCACTGCATCATCTCTTGGACCAGTATGTGAAATATCAGATACAACACCTCGTAACTCAAGTGAAACTTGACATTCTTCACTGCATCATCTCTTGGTCCAGTCTGTGGAATATTCCATACAACACCTCGTGACTGAAGTGAAACTTGACATTCTTCACTGCATCATCTCATGGTCCAGTCTGTGGAATATTCCATACAACACCTCGTGACTGGAGTGAACCTTGACATTCCTCACTGCATCATCTCTTGGTCCAGTCTGTGGAATATCAGATACAACACCTCGTAACTCAAGTGAAACTTGACATTCTTCACTGCATCATCTCTTGGACCAGTCTGTGGAATATTCCATACAACACCTCGTGACTGAAGTGAAACTTGACATTCTTCACTGCATCATCTCTTGGTCCAGTCTGTGGAATATTCCATACAACACCTCGTGACTGAAGTGAAACTTGACATTCTTCACTGCATCATCTCTTGGACCAGTCTGTGGAATATCAGATACAAACCTCGTGGCTGTAGTGAAACTTGACATTCCTCACTGCATCATCTCTAGGTCCAGTCTGTGGAATATCAGATACAACACCTCGTAACACAAGTGGAACTTGACATTCTTCACTGCATCATCTCTTGGTCCAGTCTGTGGAATATCAGATACAACACCTCGAAACTCAAGTGAAACTTGACATTCCTCACTGCATCATCTCTTGGTCCAGTCTGTGGAATATCAGATACAACACCTCGTGACTGGAGTGAAACTTGACATTCCTCACTGCATCATCTCTTGGTCCAGTCTGTTGAATATCGGATACAACACCTCGTGACTGGAGTGAAACTTGACATTCCTCACTTCACCATCTCTTGGACCGGTCTGTGGAATATTCCATACAACACCTCGTGACTTGAGTGAAACTTGACATTCTTCACTGCATCATCTCTTGGACCAGTCTGTGGAATATCAGATACAACACCTCGTAACTCAAGTGAAACTCGACATTCCTCACTGCATCATCTCTTGGACCAGTCTGTGGAATATCAGATACAACACCTCGTAACTCAAGTGAAACTTGACATTCCTCACTGCATCATCTCTTGGACCAGTCTGTGGAATATCAGATACAAACCTCGTGGCTGGAGTGAAACTTGACATTCCTCGATGCATCATCTCTTGGTCCAGTCTGTGGAATATCAGATACAACACCTCGTGACTGGAGTGAAACTTGACATTCCTCACTTCACCATCTCTTGGACCGGTCTGTGGAATATTCCATACAACACCTCGTGACTTGAGTGAAACTTGACATTCTTCACTGCATCATCTCTTGGACCAGTCTGTGAAATATCAGATACAAACCTCGTGGCTGGAGTGAAACTTGACACTCCTCACTGCATCATCTCTTGGATCAGTCTGTGGAATATCAGATACAACACCTCGTAACTCAAGTGAAACTCGACATTCCTCACTGCATCATCTCTTGGACCAGTCTGTGGAATATCAGATACAACACCTCGTAACTCAAGTGAAACTTGACATTCTTCACTGCATCATCTCTTGGACCAGTCTGTGGAATATTCCATACAACACCTCGTGACTGAAGTGAAACTTGACATTCCTCACTGCATCATCTGTTGGACCAGTCTGTGGAATATCAGATACAACACCTCGTAACTCAAGTGAAACTTGACATTCCTTACTGCATCATCTCTTGGTCCAGTCTGTGGAATATCAGATACAACACCTCGTGACCGGAGTGAAACTTGACATTCCTCACCGCATCATTTCTTGAATCAGTCTGTGGAATATCAGATACAACACCTCGTGACTGGAGTGAAACTTGACATTCCTCACTGCATTATCTCTTGGTCCAGTCTGTGGAATATCAGATACAACACCTCGTAACTCAAGTGAAACTTGACATTCCTCACTGCATCATCTCTTGGTCCAGTCTGTGGAATATCAGATACAACACCTCTTGACTGGAGTGAAACCTGACATTCCTCACTGCATCATCTCTTGGTCCAGTCTGTGGAATATCAGATACAACACCTCGTGACTGGAGTGAAACTTGACATTCCTCACTGCATCATCTCTTGGACCAGTCTGTGGGATATTCCATACAACACCTCGTGACTGGATTGAAATTTGACATTCCTCACTGCATCATCTCTTGGTCCAGTCTGTGGAATATTCCATACAACACCTCGTGACTGGAGTGAAACTTGACATTCCTCACTGCATCATCTCTTGGTCCAGTCTGTGGAATATTCCATACAACACCTCGTGACTGGATTGATACGTGACATTCCTCACTGCATCATCTCTTGGTCCACTCTGTGGAATATCAGATACAACACCTCTTGACTGGAGTGAAACCTGACATTCCTCACTGCATCATCTCTTGGTCCAGTCTGTGGAATATCAGATACAACACCTCGTGACTGGAGTGAAACTTGACATTCCTCACTGCATCATCTCTTGGACCAGTCTGTGGGATATTCCATACAACACCTCGTGACTGGATTGAAATTTGACATTCCTCACTGCATCATCTCTTGGTCCAGTCTGTGGAATATTCCATACAACACCTCGTGACTGGAGTGAAACTTGACATTCCTCACTGCATCATCTCTTGGTCCAGTCTGTGGAATATTCCATACAACAACTCGTGACTGGATTGATACGTGACATTCCTCACTGCATCATATCTTGGTCCAGTCTGTGGAATATCAGATGCAACACCTCGTGACTGGAGTGAAACTTGACATTCCTCACTGCATCATCTCTTGGACCAGTCTGTGGAATATCAGATACAACACCTCGTGACTGGAGTGAAACTTGACATTCCTCTCTGCATCATCTCTTGGACCAGTCTGTGGAATATCAGATACAACACCTCGTAACTCAAGTGAAACTTGACATTCCACTATGCATCATCTCTTGGTCCAGTCTGTGGAATATCAGATACAACACCTCGTGACTGGAGTGAAACTTGACAATCCTCACCGCATCATTTCTTGAATCAGTCTGTGGAATATCAGATACAACACCTCGTGACTGGAGTGAAACTTGACATTCCTCACTGCATTATCTCTTGGTCCAGTCTGTGGAATATCAGATACAACACCTCGTAAATCAAGTGAAACTTGACATTCCTCACTGCATCATCTCTTGGTCCAGTCTGTGGAATATTCCATACAACACCTCGTGACTGGAGTGAAACTTGACATTCCTCACTGCATCATCTCTTGGTCCAGTCTGTGGAATATTCCATACAACACCTCGTGACTGGATTGATACGTGACATTCCTCACTGCATCATATCTTGGTCCAGTCTGTGGAATATCAGATGCAACACCTCGTGACTGGAGTGAAACTTGACATTCCTCACTGCATCATCTCTTGGACTAGTCTGTGGAATATCAGATACAACACCTCGTGACTGGAGTGAAACTTGACATTCCTCTCTGCATCATCTCTTGGACCAGTCTGTGGAATATCAGATACAACACCTCGTAACTCAAGTGAAACTTGACATTCCTCACTGCATCATCTCTTGGTACAGTCTGTGGAATATCAGATACAACACCTCGTAACAGGAGTGAAACTCGACATTTCTCAATGCAACATCTCTTGGTCCAGTCTGTGGAATATTCCATACAACACCTCGTGACTGAAGTGAAACTTGACATTCCTCACTGCATCATATCTTGGTCCAGTCTGTGGAATATCAGATACAACACCTCGTGACTGAAGTGAAACATGACATTCCTCACTGCATCATCTCTTGGTCCAGTCTGTGGAATATCAGATACAACACCTCGTGACTGGAGTGAAACTTGACATTCCTCAATGCATCATCTCTTGGTCCAGTCTGTGGAATATTCCATACAACACCTCATGACTGAATTGAAACTTGACATTCCTCAATGCATCATCTCTTGGTCCAGTCTGTGGAATATCAGATACAACACCTCGTGACTGAAGTGAAACTTGATATTCCTCACTGCATCATATCTTGGTCCAGTCTGTGGAATATCAGATACAACACCTCGTGACTGGAGTGAAACTTGACATTCCTCACTGCATCATCTCTTGGACCAGTCTGTGGGATATTCCATACAACACCTCGTGACTGGATTGAAACTTGACATTCCTCACTGCATCATCTCTTGGTCCAGTCTGTGGAATATCAGATACAACACCTCGTGACTGGAGTGAAACTTGACATTCCACACTGCATCATCTCTTGGTCCAGTCTGTGAAATATTCCATACAACACCTCGTAACTGGAGTGAAACTTGACATACCTCACTGCATCATCTCTTGGTCCAGTCTGTGGAATATCAGATACAACACCTCGTAACTCAAGTGAAACTTGACATTCTTCCCTGCATCATCTCTTGGACCAGTCTGTGGAATATCAGATACAACACCTCGTAACTCTAGTGAAACTTGACATTCCTTACTGCATCATCTCTTGGACCAGTCTGTGGAATATCAGATACGACACCTCATAACTGGAGTGAACCTTGACATTCCCCACTGCATCATCTCTTGGTCCAGTCTGTGGAATATCAGATACAACACCTCGTCACTGGAGTGAACCTTGACATTCCTCACTGCATCATCTCTTGGTCCAGTCTGTGAAATATCAGATACAACACCTCGTAACTCAAGTGAAACTTGACATTCCACACTGCATCATCTCTCGGACCAGTCTGTGGAATATCAGATACAACACCTCGTGACTCAAGTGAAGCTTGACATTCCACAATGCATCATCTAATGGATCAGTCTGTGGAATATCAGATACAACACCTCGTGACTCAAGTGAAACTTGACATTCCACACTGCATCATCTCTTGGATCAGTCTGTGGAATATCAGATACAACACCTCGTGACTCAAGTGGAACTTGACATTCCTCACTGCATCATCTCTTGGTCCAGTCTGTGGAATATTCCATACAACACCTCGTGACTGGAGTGAAACTTGACATTCCTCACTGCATCATCTCTTGGTCCAGTCTGTGGAATATTCCATACAACACCTCGTGACTGGATTGATACGTGACATTCCTCACTGCATCATATCTTGGTCCAGTCTGTGGAATATCAGATGCAACACCTCGTGACTGGAGTGAAACTTGACATTCCTCACTGCATCATCTCTTGGACCAGTCTGTGGAATATCAGATACAACACCTCGTGACTGGAGTGAAACTTGACATTCCTCTCTGCATCATCTCTTGGACCAGTCTGTGGAATATCAGATACAACACCTCGTAACTCAAGTGAAACTTGACATTCCTCACTGCATCATCTCTTGGTCCAGTCTGTGGAATATCAGATACAACACCTCGTAACAGGAGTGAAACTTGACATTCCTCACTGCATCATCTCTTGGACCAGTCTGTGGAATATTCCATACAACACCTCGTGACTGGAGTGAAACTTGACATTCCTCACTGCATCATCTCTTGGTCCAGTCTGTGGAATATTCTATACAACACCTCGTGACTGAAGTGAAACTTGACATTCCTCACTGCATCATATCTTGGTCCAGTCTGTGGAATATCAGATACAACACCTCGTGACTGAAGTGAAACATGACATTCCTTACTGCATCATATCTTGGTCCAGTCTGTGGAATATCAGATACAACACCTCGTGACTGGAGTGAAACTTCACATTCCTCAATGCATCATCTCTTGGTCCAGTCTGTGGAATATTCCATACAACACCTCATGACTGAAGTGAAACTTGACATTCCTCAATGCATCATCTCTTGGTCCAGTCTGTGGAATATCAGATACAACACCTCGTGACTGAAGTGAAACTTGACATTCCTCACTGCATCATCTCTTGGTCCAGTCTTTGGAATATTCCATACAACACCTCGTGACTGAAGTGAAACTTGACATTCTTCACTGCATCATCTCATGGTCCAGTCTGTGGAATATTCCATACAACACCTCGTGACTGGAGTGAACCTTGACATTCCTCACTGCATCATCTCTTGGTCCAGTCTGTGGAATATCAGATACAACACCTCGTAACTCAAGTGAAACTTGACATTCTTCACTGCATCATCTCTTGGACCAGTCTGTGGAATATTCCATTCAACACCTCGTGACTGAAGTGAAACTTGACATTCTTCACTGCATCATCTCTTGGTCCAGTCTGTGGAATAATCCATACAACACCTCGTGTCTGAAGTGAAACTTGACATTCTTCACTGCATCATCTCTTGGACCAGTCTGTGGAATATCAGATACAAACCTCGTGGCTGGAGTGAAACTTGACATTCCTCACTGCATCATCTCTTGGTCCAGTCTGTGGAATATCAGATACAACACCTCGTAACACAAGTGGAACTTGACATTCTTCACTGCATCATCTCTTGGTCCAGTCTGTGGAATATCAGATACAACACCTCGTAACTCAAGTGAAACTTGACATTCCTCACTGCATCATCTCTTGGTCCAGTCTGTGGAATATCAGATACAACACCTCGTGACTGGAGTGAAACTTGACATTCCTCACTGCATCATCTCTTGGTCCAGTCTGTGGAATATCGGATACAACACCTCGTGACTGGAGTGAAACTTGACATTCCTCACTTCACCATCTCTTGGACCGGTCTGTGGAATATTCCATACAACACCTCGTGACTTGAGTGAAACTTGACATTCTTCACTGCATCATCTCTTGGACCAGTCTGTGGAATATCAGATACAACACCTCGTAACTCGAGTGAAACTCGACATTCCTCACTGCATCATCTCTTGGACCAGTCTGTGGATTATCAGATACAACACCTCGTAACTCAAGTGATACTTGACATTCCTCACTGCATCATCTCTTGGACCAGTCTGTGGAATATCAGATACAAACCTAGTGGCTGGAGTGAAACTTGACATTCCTCACTGCATCATCTCTTGGTCCAGTCTGTGGAATATTCCATACAACACCTCATGACTGAATTGAAACTTGACATTCCTCAATGCATCATCTCTTGGTCCAGTCTGTGGAATATCAGATACAACACCTCGTGACTGAAGTGAAACTTGATATTCCTCACTGCATCATATCTTGGTCCAGTCTGTGGAATATCAGATACAACACCTCGTGACTGGAGTGAAACTTGACATTCCTCACTGCATCATCTCTTGGACCAGTCTGTGGGATATTCCATACAACACCTCGTGACTGGATTGAAACTTGACATTCCTCACTGCATCATCTCTCGGTCCAGTCTGTGGAATATCAGATACAACACCTCGTGACTGGAGTGAAACTTGACATTCCACACTGCATCATCTCTTGGTCCAGTCTGTGAAATATTCCATACAACACCTCGTAACTGGAGTGAAACTTGACATACCTCACTGCATCATCTCTTGGTCCAGTCTGTGGAATATCAGATACAACACCTCGTAACTCAAGTGATACTTGACATTCCTCACTGCATCATCTCTTGGACCAGTCTGTGGAATATCAGATACAAACCTAGTGGCTGGAGTGAAACTTGACATTCCTCACTGCATCATCTCTTGGTCCAGTCTGTGGAATATCAGATACAACACCTCGTGACTGGAGTGAAACTTGACATTCCTCACTTCACCATCTCTTGGACCGGTCTGTGGAATATTCCATACAACACCTCGTGACTTGAGTGAAACTTGACATTCTTCACTGCATCATCTCTTGGTCCACTCTGTGGAATATCAGATACAACACCTCTTGACTGGAGTGAAACCTGACATTCCTCACTGCATCATCTCTTGGTCCAGTCTGTGGAATATCAGATACAACACCTCGTGACTGGAGTGAAACTTGACATTCCTCACTGCATCATCTCTTGGACCAGTCTGTGGGATATTCCATACAACACCTCGTGACTGGATTGAAATTTGACATTCCTCACTGCATCATCTCTTGGTCCAGTCTGTGGAATATTCCATACAACACCTCGTGACTGGAGTGAAACTTGACATTCCTCACTGCATCATCTCTTGGTCCAGTCTGTGGAATATTCCATACAACACCTCGTGACTGGATTGATACGTGACATTCCTCACTGCATCATATCTTGGTCCAGTCTGTGGAATATCAGATGCAACACCTCGTGACTGGAGTGAAACTTGACATTCCTCACTGCATCATCTCTTGGACCAGTCTGTGGAATATCAGATACAACACCTCGTGACTGGAGTGAAACTTGACATTCCTCTCTGCATCATCTCTTGGACCAGTCTGTGGAATATCAGATACAACACCTCGTGACTGGAGTGAAACTTGACATTCCACACTGCATCATCTCTTGGTCCAGTCTGTGAAATATTCCATACAACACCTCGTAACTGGAGTGAAACTTGACATACCTCACTGCATCATCTCTTGGTCCAGTCTGTGGAATATCAGATACAACACCTCGTAACTCAAGTGAAACTTGACATTCTTCACTGCATCATCTCTTGGACCAGTCTGTGGAATATCAGATACAACACCTCGTAACTCTAGTGAAACTTGACATTCCTTACTGCATCATCTCTTGGACCAGTCTGTGGAATATCAGATACGACACCTCGTAACTGGAGTGAACCTTGACATTCCCCACTGCATCATCTCTTGGTCCAGTCTGTGGAATATCAGATACAACACCTCGTCACTGGAGTGAACCTTGACATTCCTCACTGCATCATCTCTTGGTCCAGTTTGTGAAATATCAGATACAACACCTCCTGACTCAAGTGAAACTTGACATTCCACACTGCATCATCTCTCGGACCAGTCTGTGGAATATCAGATACAACACCTCGTGACTCAAGTGAAGCTTGACATTCCACACTGCATCATCTAATGGATCAGTCTGTGGAATATCAGATACAACACCTCGTGACTCAAGTGAAACTTGACATTCCACACTGCATCATCTCTTGGATCAGTCTGTGGAATATCAGATACAACACCTCGTGACTCAAGTGAAACTTGACATTCCTCACTGCATCATCTCTTGGTCCAGTCTGTGGAATATTCCATACAACACCTCGTGACTGGAGTGAAACTTGACATTCCTCACTGCATCATCTCTTGGTCCAGTCTGTGGAATATTCCATACAACACCTCGTGACTGGATTGATACGTGACATTCCTCACTGCATCATATCTTGGTCCAGTCTGTGGAATATCAGATGCAACACCTCGTGACTGGAGTGAAACTTGACATTCCTCACTGCATCATCTCTTGGACCAGTCTGTGGAATATCAGATACAACACCTCGTGACTGGAGTGAAACTTGACATTCCTCTCTGCATCATCTCTTGGACCAGTCTGTGGAATATCAGATACAACACCTCGTAACTCAAGTGAAACTTGACATTCCTCACTGCATCATCTCTTGGTCCAGTCTGTGGAATATCAGATACAACACCTCGTAACAGGAGTGAAACTTGACATTCCTCACTGCATCATCTCTTGGACCAGTCTGTGGAAAATTCCATACAACACCTCGTGACTGGAGTGAAACTTGACATTCCTCACTGCATCATATCTTGGTCCAGTCTGTGGAATATTCTATACAACACCTCGTGACTGAAGTGAAACTTGACATTCCTCACTGCATCATATCTTGGTCCAGTCTGTGGAATATCAGATACAACACCTCGTGACTGAAGTGAAACATGACATTCCTCACTGCATCATATCTTGGTCCAGTCTGTGGAATATCAGATACAACACCTCGTGACTGGAGTGAAACTTCACATTCCTCAATGCATCATCTCTTGGTCAAGTCTGTGGAATAATCCATACAACACCTCGTGTCTGAAGTGAAACTTGACATTCTTCACTGCATCATCTCTTGGACCAGTCTGTGGAATATCAGATACAAACCTCGTGGCTGGAGTGAAACTTGACATTCCTCACTGCATCATCTCTTGGTCCAGTCTGTGGAATATCAGATACAACACCTCGTAACACAAGTGGAACTTGACATTCTTCACTGCATCATCTCTTGGTCCAGTCTGTGGAATATCAGATACAACACCTCGTAACTCAAGTGAAACTTGACATTCCTCACTGCATCATCTCTTGGTCCAGTCTGTGGAATATCAGATACAACACCTCGTGACTGGAGTGAAACTTGACATTCCTCACTGCATCATCTCTTGGTCCAGTCTGTGGAATATCGGATACAACACCTCGTGACTGGAGTGAAACTTGACAATCCTCACTTCACCATCTCTTGGACCGGTCTGTGGAATATTCCATACAACACCTCGTGACTTGAGTGAAACTTGACATTCTTCACTGCATCATCTCTTGGACCAGTCTGTGGAATATCAGATACAACACCTCGTAACTCAAGTGAAACTCGACATTCCTCACTGCATCATCTCTTGGACCAGTCTGTGGAATATCAGATACAACACCTCGTAACTCAAGTGATACTTGACATTCCTCACTGCATCATCTCTTGGACCAGTCTGTGGAATATCAGATACAAACCTAGTGGCTGGAGTGAAACTTGACATTCCTCACTGCATCATCTCTTGGTCCAGTCTGTGGAATATCAGATACAACACCTCGTGACTGGAGTGAAACTTGACATTCCTCACTTCACCATCTCTTGGACCGGTCTGTGGAATATTCCATACAACACCTCGTGACTTGAGTGAAACTTGACATTCTTCACTGCATCATCTCTTGGATCAGTCTGTGGAATATCAGATACAACACCTCGTAACTCAAGTGAAACTTGACATTCCTCACTGCATCATCTAATGGACCAGACTGTGGAATATTCCATACAACACCTCGTGACTGAAGTGAAACTTGACATTCCTCACTGCATCATCTCTTGGACCAGTCTGTGGAATATCAGATACAACACCTCGTAACTCAAGTGAAACTTGACATTCCTCACTGCATCATCTCTTGGTCCAGTCTGTGGAATATCAGTTTCAACACCTCGTGACTGGAGTGAAACTTGACATTCCTCACCGCATCATCTCTTGAATCAGTCTGTGGATTATCAGATACAACACCTCGTGACTGGAGTGAATCTTGACATTCCTCACTGCATCATCTCTTGATCCAGTCTGTGGAATATCAGATACAACACCTCGTAACTCAAGTGAAACTTGACATTCCTCACTGCATCATCTCTTGGTCCACTCTGTGGAATATCAGATACAACACCTCTTGACTGGAGTGAAACCTGACATTCCTCACTGCATCATCTCTTGGTCCAGTCTGTGGAATATCAGATACAACACCTCGTGACTGGAGTGAAACTTGACATTCCTCACTGCATCATCTCTTGGACCAGTCTGTGGGATATTCCATACAACACCTCGTGACTGGATTGAAATTTGACATTCCTCACTGCATCATCTCTTGGTCCAGTCTGTGGAATATTCCATACAACACCTCGTGACTGGAGTGAAACTTGACATTCCTCACTGCATCATCTCTTGGTCCAGTCTGTGGAATATTCCATACAACACCTCGTGACTGGATTGATACGTGACATTCCTCACTGCATCATATCTTGGTCCAGTCTGTGGAATATCAGATGCAACACCTCGTGACTGGAGTGAAACTTGACATTCCTCACTGCATCATCTCTTGGACCAGTCTGTGGAATATCAGATACAACACCTCGTGACTGGAGTGAAACTTGACATTCCTCTCTGCATCATCTCTTGGACCAGTCTGTGGAATATCAGATACAACACCTCGTAACTCAAGTGAAACTTGACATTCCTCACTGCATCATCTCTTGGTCCAGTCTGTGGAATATCAGATACAACACCTCGTAACAGGAGTGAAACTTGACATTTCTCAATGCATCATCTCTTGGTCCAGTCTGTTGAATATTCCATACAACACCTCGTGACTGAAGTGGAACTTGACATTCCTCACTGCATCATATCTTGGTCCAGTCTGTGGAATATCAGATACAACACCTCGTGACTGAAGTGAAACATGACATTCCTCACTGCATCATATCTTGGTCCAGTCTGTGGAATATCAGATACAACACCTCGTGACTGGAGTGAAACTTGACATTCCTCAATGCATCATCTCTTGGTCCAGTCTGTGGAATATTCCATACAACACCTCATGACTGAAGTGAAACTTGACATTCCTCAATGCATCATCTCTTGGTCCAGTCTGTGGAATATCAGATACAACACCTCGTGACTGAAGTGAAACTTGACATTCCTCACTGCATCATATCTTGGTCCAGTCTGTGGAATATCAGATACAACACCTCGTGACTGGAGTGAAACTTGACATTCCTCACTGCATCATCTCATGGACCAGTCTGTGGGATATTCCATACAACACCTCGTGACTGGATTGAAACTTGACATTCCTCACTGCATCATCTCTTGGTCCAGTCTGTGGAATATCAGATACAACACCTCGTGACTGGAGTGAAACTTGACATTCCACACTGCATCATCTCTTGGTCCAGTCTGTGAAATATTCCATACAACACCTCGTAACTGGAGTGAAACTTGATATACCTCACTGCATCATCTCTTGGTCCAGTCTGTGGAATATCAGATACAACACCTCGTAACTCAAGTGAAACTTGACATTCTTCACTGCATCATCTCTTGGACCAGTCTGTGGAATATCAGATACAACACCTCTTAACTCTAGTGAAACTTGACATTCCTTACTGCATCATCTCTTGGACCAGTCTGTGGAATATCAGATACGACACCTCGTAACTGGAGTGAACCTTGACATTCCTCACTGCATCATCTCTTGGTCCAGTCTGTGGAATATCAGATACAACACCTCGTGACTGGAGTGAACCTTGACATTCCTCACTGCATCATCTCTTGAACCAGTCTGTGGAATATCAGATACAACACCTCGTGACTGGAGTGAAACTTGACATTCCTCTCTGCATCATCTCTTGGACCAGTCTGTGGAATATCAGATACAACACCTCGTAACTCAAGTGAAACTTGACATACCTCACTGCATCATCTCTTGGTCCAGTCTGTGGAATATCAGATACAACACCTCGTAACAGGAGTGAAACTTGACATTTCTCATTGCATCATCTCTTGGTCCAGTCTGTGGAATATTCCATACAACACCTCGTGACTGAAGTGAAACTTGACATTCCTCACTGCATCATATCTTGGTCCATTCTGTTGAATATCAGATACAACACCTCGTGACTGAAGTGAAACATGACATTCCTCACTGCATCATATCTTGGTCCAGTCTGTGGAATATCAGATACAACACCTTCTAACTCGCGTGAAACTTGACATTCCTCACTGCATCATCTCTTGGTCCAGTCTGTGGAATATTCCATACAACACCTCGTAACTGGAGTGAAACTTGACATTCCTCACTGCATCATCTCTTGGTCCAGTCTGTGGAATATCAGATACAACACCTCGTAACTCAAGTGAAACTTGACATTCCTCACTGCATCATCTCTTGGACCAGTCTGTGGAATATCAGATACAACACCTCGTAACTCAAGTGAAACTTGACATTCCTCACTGCATCATCTCTTGGACCAGTCTGTGGAATATCAGACACAAACCTAGTGGCTGGAGTTAAACTTGACATTCCTCACTGCATCATCTCTTGGTCCAGTCTGTGGAATATCAGATACAACACCTCGTGACTGGAGTGAAACTTGACATTCCTCACTTCACCATCTCTTGGACCGGTCTGTGGAATATTCCATAAAACACCTCGTGACTTGAGTGAAACTTGACATTCTTCACTGCATCATCTCTTGGATCAGTCTGTGGAATATCAGATACAACACCTCGTAACTCAAGTGAAACTTGACATTCCTCACTGCATCATCTAATGGACCAGACTGTGGAATATTCCATACAACACCTAGTGACTGAAGTGAAACTTGACATTCCTCACTGCATCATCTCTTGGACCAGTCCGTGGAATATCAGATACAACACCTCGTAACTCAAGTGAAACTTGACATTCCTCACTGCATCATCTCTTGGTCCAGTCTGTGGAATATCAGATTCAACACCTCGTGACTGGAGTGAAACTTGACATTCTTCACCGCATCATCTCTTGAATCAGTCTGTGGAATATCAGATACAACACCTCGTGACTGGAGTGAAACTTGACATTCCTCACTGCATCATCTCTTGATCCAGTCTGTGGAATATCAGATACAACACCTCGTAACTCAAGTGAAACTTGACATTCCTCACTGCATCATCTCTTGGTCCACTCTGTGGAATATCAGATACAACACCTCTTGACTGGAGTGAAACCTGACATTCCTCACTGCATCATCTCTTGGTCCAGTCTGTGGAATATCAGATACAACACCTCGTGACTGGAGTGAAACTTGACATTCCTCACTGCATCATCTCTTGGACCAGTATGTGGGATATTCCATACAACACCTCGTGACTGGATTGAAATTTGACATTCCTCACTGCATCATCTCTTGGTCCAGTCTGTGAAATATTCCATACAACACCTCGTGACTGGAGTGAAACTTGACATTCCTCACTGCATCATCTCTTGGTCCAGTCTGTGGAATATTCCATACAACACCTCGTGACTGGATTGATACGTGACATTCCTCACTGCATCATATCTTGGTCCAGTCTGTGGAATATCAGATGCAACACCTCGTGACTGGAGTGAAACTTACATTCCTCACTGCATCATCTCTTGGACCAGTCTGTGGAATATCAGATACAACACCTCGTGACTGGAGTGAAACTTGACATTCCTCTCTGCATCAGCTCTTGGACCAGTCTGTGGAATATCAGATACAACACCTCGTACTCTAGTGAAACTTGACATTCCTCACTGCATCATCTCTTGGTACAGTCTGTGGAATATCAGATACAACACCTCGTAACAGGAGTGAAACTTGACATTTCTCAATGCATCATCTCTTGGTCCAGTCTGTTGAATATTCCATACAACACCTCGTGACTGAAGTGAAACTTGACATTCCTCACTGCATCATATCTTGGTCCAGTCTGTGGAATATCAGATACAACACCTCGTGACTGAAGTGAAACATGACATTCCTCAATGCATCATATCTTGGTCCAGTCTGTGGAATATCAGATACAATACCTCGTGACTGAAGTGAAACTTGACATTCCTCAATGCATCATCTCTTGGTCCAGTCTGTGGAATATTCCATACAACACCTCATGACTGAAGTGAAACTTGACATTCCTCAATGCATCATCTCTTGGTCCAGTCTGTGGAATATCAGATACAACACCTCGTGACTGAAGTGAAACTTGACATTCCTCACTGCATCATATCTTGGTCCAGTCTGTGGAATATCAGATACAACACCTCGTGACTGGAGTGAAACTTGACATTCCTCACTGCATCATCTCATGGACCAGTCTGTGGGATATTCCATACAACACCTCGTGACTGGATTGAAACTTGACATTCCTCACTGCATCATCTCTTGGTCCAGTCTGTGGAATATCAGATACAACACCTCGTGACTGGAGTGAAACTTGACATTCCACACTGCATCATCTCTTGGTCCAGTCTGTGAAATATTCCATACAACACCTCGTAACTGGAGTGAAACTTGACATACCTCACTGCATCATCTCTTGGTCCAGTCTGTGGAATATCAGATACAACACCTCGTAACTCAAGTGAAACTTGACATTCTTCACTGCATCATCTCTTGGACCAGTCTGTGGAATATCAGATACAACACCTCGTAACTCTAGTGAAACTTGACATTCCTTACTGCATCATCTCTTGGACCAGTCTGTGGAATATCAGATACGACACCTCGTAACTGGATTGAACCTTGACATTCCTCACTGCATCATCTCTTGGTCCAGTCTGTGGAATATCAGATACAACACCTCGTGACTGGAGTGAACCTTGACATTCCTCACTGCATCATCTCTTGAACCAGTCTGTGGAATATCAGATACAACACCTCGTGACTGGAGTGAAACTTGACATTCCTCTCTGCATCATCTCTTGGACCAGTCTGTGGAATATCAGATACAACACCTCGTAACTCAAGTGAAACTTGACATACCTCACTGCATCATCTCTTGGTCCAGTCTGTGGAATATCAGATACAACACCTCGTAACAGGAGTGAAACTTGACATTTCTCATTGCATCATCTCTTGGTCCAGTCTGTGGAATATTCCATACAACACCTCGTGACTGAAGTGAAACTTGACATTCCTCACTGCATCATATCTTGGTCCAGTCTGTGGAATATCAGATACAACACCTCGTGACTGAAGTGAAACATGACATTCCTCACTGCATCATATCTTGGTCCAGTCTGTGGAATATCAGATACAACACCTTCTAACTCGCGTGAAACTTGACATTCCTCACTGCATCATCTCTTGGTCCAGTCTGTGGAATATTCCATACAACACCTCGTAACTGGAGTGAAACTTGACATTCCTCACTGCATCATCTCTTGGTCCAGTCTGTGGAATATCAGATACAACACCTCGTAACTCAAGTGAAACTTGACATTCCTCACTGCATCATCTCTTGGTCCAGTCTGTGGAATATCAGATACAACACCTCGTGACTGGAGTGAAACCTGACATTCCTCACTGCATCATCTCTTGGTCCAGTCTGTGGAATATCAGATACAACACCTCGTGACTGGAGTGAAACTTGACATTCCTCACTGCATCATCTCTTGGTCCAGTCTGTGGAATATTCCATACAACACCTCATGACTGGATTGAAACATGACATTCCTCACTGCATCATATCTTGGTACAGTCTGTGGAATATCAGATGCAACACCTCGTGACTGGAGTGAAACTTGACATACCTCACTGCATTATCTCTTGGACCAGTCTGTGGAATATCAGATGCAACACCTCGTGACTGAAGTGAACCTTGACATTCCTTACTGCATCATCTCTTGGACCAGTCTGTGGAATATTCCATACAACACCTCGTGACTGGATTAAACGTGACATTCCTCACTGCATCATATTTTGGTCCAGTCTGTGGAATATCAGATGCAACACCTCGTGACTTTAGTGAAACTTGACATTCCTCACTGCATCATCTCTTGGACCAGTCTGTGGAATATCAGATACAACACCTCGTGACTGGAGTGAAACTTTACATTCCTCACTGCATCATCTCTTGGACCAGTCTGTGGAATATCAGATACAACACCTCGTAACTCAAGTGAAACTTGACATTCCTCACTGCATCATCTCTTGGTCCAGTCTGTGGAATATCAGATACAACACCTCGTAACAGGAGTGAAACTTGACATTCCTCACTGCATCATATCTTGGTCCAGTCTGTGGAATATCAGATACAACACCTCGTAACTCAAGTGAAACTTGACATTCCTCACTGCATCATCTCTTGGACCAGTCTGTGGAATATCAGATACAACACCTAGTGACTGAAGTGAAACTTGACATTCCTCACTGCATCATCTCTTGGTCCAGTCTGTGGAATATCAGATACAACACCTCGTGACTGAAGTGAAACTTGACATTCCTCACTGCATCCTCTCTTGGTCCAGTCTGTGGAATATCAGATACAACACCTAGTGACTGAAGTGAAACTTGACATTCCTCACTGCATCATCTCTTGGTTCAGTCTGTGGAATATCAGATACAACACCTCGTGACTGGAGTGAAACTTGACATTCCTCACTGCATCATCTCTTGGTCCAGTCTGTGGAATATCAGATACAACACCTCGTGACTGGAGTGAAACTTGACATTCCTCACTGCATCATCTCCTGGACCAGTCTGTGGAATATCAGATACAACACCTCGTGACTGGAGTGAAACTTGACATTCCTCACTGCATCATCTCCTGGACCAGTCTGTGGAATATCAGATACAACACCTCGTGACTCAAGTGAAACTTGACATTCCTTACTGCATCATCTCTTGGTCCAGTCTATGGAATATTCCATACAACACCTTGTGACTGGAGTGAAACTTGACATTCCTCACTGCATCATCTCTTGGACCAGTCTGTGGAATATTCCATACAACACCTCGTAACTCAAGTGAAACTTGACATTCCTAACTGCATCATCTCTTGGACCAGTATGTGGAATATCAGATACGACACCTCGTAACTGAAGTGAAACCTGACATTCCTTACTGCATCATCTCCTGGACCAGTCTGTGGAATATTCCATACAACACCTCGTGACTGGAGTGAAACTTGACATTCCTCACTGCATCATCTCTTGGACCAGTCTGTGGAATATCAGATACGACACCTCGTAACTGAAGTGAAACTTGACATTCTTCACTGCATCATATCTTGGTCCAGTCTGTGGAATATTCCATACAACACCTCGTGACTGAAGTGAAACTTGACATTCCTCACTGCATCATCTCTTGGTCCAGTCTGTGGAATATCAGATACAACACCCCGTGACTGAAGTGAAACTTGACATTCTTCACTGCATCATCTCTTGGTCCAGTCTGTGGGATATCAGATACAACACCCCGTGACTCAAGTGAAACTTGACATTCCTTACTGCATCATCTCTTGGTCCAGTCTGTGGAATATTCCATACAACACCTCGTGACTGGAGTGAAACTTGACATTCCTCACTGCATCATCTCTTGGACCAGTCTGTGGAATATTCCATACAACACCTCGTAACTCAAGTGAAACTTGACATTCCTAACAGCATCATCTCTTGGACCAGTCTGTGGAATATCAGATACGACACCTCGTAACTGAAGTGAAACCTGACATTCCTCACTGCAACATCTCTTGGACCAGTCTGTGGAATATTCCATACAACACCTCGTGACTGGAGTGAAACTTGACATTCCTCACTGCATCATCTCTTGGACCAGTCTGTGGAATATCAGATACGACACCTCGTAACTGAAGTGAAACTTGACATTCCTCACTGCATCATATCTTGGTCCAGTCTGTGGAATATTCCATACAACACCTCGTGACTGAAGTGAAACTTGACATTCCTCACTGCATCATCTCTTGGTCCAGTCTGTGGAATATCAGATACAACACCTCATGACTGAAGTGAAACTTGACATTCTTCACTGCATCATCTCTTGGTCCAGTCTGTGGAATATCAGATACAACACCTCGTGACTGAAGTGAAACTTGACATTCCTCACTGCATCATATCTTGGACCAGTCTGTGGAATATCAGATACGACACCTCGTGACTGGAGTGAAACTTGACATTCTTCACTGCATCAGCTCTTGGTCCAGTCTGTGGAATATCAGATGCAACACCTCGTGACTCAAGTGAAACTTGACAATCCTCACTGCATCATCTCTTGGACCAGTCTGTGGAATATCAGATACGACACCTCGTAACTGAAGTGAAACCTGACATTCCTCACTGCATCATCTCTTGGTCCAGTCTGTGGAATATTCCATACAACACCTCGTGACTGGATTGAAACGTGACATTCCTCACTGCATCATATCTTGGTCCAGTCTGTGGAATATCAGATGCAACACCTCGTGACTGGAGTGAAACTTGACATTCCTCACTGCATCATCTCTTGGACCAGTCTGTGGGATATCAGATACAACACCTCGTGACTTGAGTGAAACTTGAAATTCCTCACTGCATCATCTCTTGGTCCAGTCTGTGGAATATCAGATACAACACCTCGTAACTCAAGTGAAACTTGACATTCCTCACTGCATCATCTCTTGGACCAGTCTGTGGAATATTCCATACAACACCTCGTAACTCAAGTGAAACTTGACATTCCTCACTGCATCATCTCTTGGACCAGTCTGTGGAATATTCCATACAACACCTCGTAACTCAAGTGAAACTTGACATTCCTCACTGCATCATCTCTTGGTCCAGTCTGTGGAATATCAGATACAACACCTCGTGACTGGAGTGAAACTTGACATTCCTCACTGCATCATCTCTTGGACCAGTCTGTGGAATATCAGATACAACACCTCGTAACTCAAGTGAAACGTGACATTCCTCACTGCATCATCTCTTGGACCAGTCTGTGGAATATCAGATACAACACCTCGTGACTGGAGTGAAACTTGACATTCCTCACTGCATCATCTCTTGGACCAGTCTGTGGAAAATCAGATATAACACCTCGTAACTCAAGTGAAACTTGACATTCCTTACTGCATCATCTCTTGGACCAGTCTGTTCAATATCAGATACAACACCTCGTGACTGGATTGACACTTGACATTCCTCACTGCATCATCTCTTGGTCCAGTCTGTGGAATATCAGATACAACACCTCGTAACTCAAGTGAAACTTTACATTCCTCACTGCATCATCTCTTGGTCCAGTCTGTGGAATATCCCATACAACACCTCGTAACTCAATTGAAACTTGACATTCCTCACTGCATCATCTCTTGGTCCAGTCTGTGGAATATCAGATACAACACCTCGTGACTGAAGTGAACCTTGACATTTCTCACTGCATCATCTCTTGGTCCAGTCTGTGGAATATCAGATGCAACACCTCGTGACTGAAGTGAAACTTGACATTCCTCACTGCATCATCTCTTGGTACAGTCTGTGGAATATCAGATGCAACACCTCGTGACTGAAGTGAAACTTGACATTCCTCACTGCATCATCTCTTGGACCAGTCTGTGGAATATCCCATACAACACCTCGTAACTGTAGTGAAACTTGACATTCCTCACTGCATCATCTCTTGGACCAGTCTGTGGAATATCAGATACAACACCTCGTGACTGAAGTGAAACTTGACATTCCTCACTGCATCATCTCTTGGTCCAGTCTGTGGAATATCAGATACAACACCTCGTAACTCAAGTGAACCTTGACATTACTCACTGCATCATCTCTTGGTCCAGTCTGTGGAATATTCCATACAACACCTCGTGACCGAAGTGAAACTTGACATTCTTCACTGCATCATCTCTTGGACCAGTCTGTGGAATATTCCATACAACACCTCGTGACTGAAGTGAAACTTGACATTCTTCACTGCATCATCTCTTGGTCCAGTCTGTGGAATATTCCATACAACACCTCGTGACTGAAGTGAAACTTGACATTCTTCACTGCATCATCTCTTGGACCAGTCTGTGGAATATCAGATACAAACCTCGTGGCTGGAGTGAAACTTGACATTCCTCACTGCATCATCTCTTGGTCCAGTCTGTGGAATATCAGATACAACACCTCGTAACACAAGTGAAACTTGACATTCTTCACTGCATCATCTCTTGGTCCAGTCTGTGGAATATCAGATACAACACCTCGTAACTCAAGTGAAACTTGACATTCCTCACTGCATCATCTCTTGGTCCAGTCTGTGGAATATAAGATACAACACCTCGTGACTGGAGTGAAACTTGACATTCCTCACTGCATCATCTCTTGGTCCAGTCTGTGGAATATCGGATACAACACCTCGTGACTGGAGTGAAACTTGACATTCCTCACTTCACCATCTCTTGGACCGGTCTGTGGAATATTCCATACAACACCTCGTGACTTGAGTGAAACTTGACATTCTTCACTGCATCATCTCTTGGACCAGTCTGTGGAATATCAGTTACAAACCTCGTGGCTGGAGTGAAACTTGACATTCCTCACTGCATCATCTCTTGGACCAGTCTGTGGAATATCAGATACAACACCTCGTAACTCAAGTGAAACTTGACATTCCTCACTGCATCATCTCTTGGACCAGTCTGTGGAATATCAGATACGACACCTCGTAACTGAAGTGAAACTTGACATTCTTCACTGCATCATATCTTGGTCCAGTCTGTGGAATATTCCATACAACACCTCGTGACTGAAGTGAAACTTGACATTCCTCACTGCATCATCTCTTGGTCCAGTCTGTGGAATATCAGATACAACACCTCATGACTGAAGTGAAACTTGACATTCTTCACTGCATCATCTCTTGGTCCAGTCTGTGGAATATCAGATACAACACCTCGTGACTGAAGTGAAACTTGACATTCCTCACTGCATCATATCTTGGACCAGTCTGTGGAATATCAGATACGACACCTCGTGACTGGAGTGAAACTTGACATTCTTCACTGCATCAGCTCTTGGTCCAGTCTGTGGAATATCAGATGCAACACCTCGTGACTCAAGTGAAACTTGACAATCCTCACTGCATCATCTCTTGGACCAGTCTGTGGAATATCAGATACGACACCTCGTAACTGAAGTGAAACCTGACATTCCTCACTGCATCATCTCTTGGTCCAGTCTGTGGAATATTCCATACAACACCTCGTGACTGGATTGAAACGTGACATTCCTCACTGCATCATATCTTGGTCCAGTCTGTGGAATATCAGATGCAACACCTCGTGACTGGAGTGAAACTTGACATTCCTCACTGCATCATCTCTTGGACCAGTCTGTGGAATATCAGATACAACACCTCGTGACTGGAGTGAAACTTGAAATTCCTCACTGCATCATCTCTTGGTCCAGTCTGTGGAATATCAGATACAACACCTCGTAACTCAAGTGAAACTTGACATTCCTCACTGCATCATCTCTTGGACCAGTCTGTGGAATATTCCATACAACACCTCGTAACTCAAGTGAAACTTGACATTCCTCACTGCATCATCTCTTGGACCAGTCTGTGGAATATTCCATACAACACCTCGTAACTCAAGTGAAACTTGACATTCCTCACTGCATCATCTCTTGGTCCAGTCTGTGGAATATCAGATACAACACCTCGTGACTGGAGTGAAACTTGACATTCCTCACTGCATCATCTCTTGGACCAGTCTGTGGAATATCAGATACAACACCTCGTAACTCAAGTGAAACGTGACATTCCTCACTGCATCATCTCTTGGACCAGTCTGTGGAATATCAGATACAACACCTCGTGACTGGAGTGAAACTTGACATTCCTCACTGCATCATCTCTTGGACCAGTCTCTGGAAAATCAGATATAACACCTCGTAACTCAAGTGAAACTTGACATTCCTTACTGCATCATCTCTTGGACCAGTCTGTTCAATATCAGATACAACACCTCGTGACTGGATTGACACTTGACATTCCTCACTGCATCATCTCTTGGTCCAGTCTGTGGAATATCAGATACAACACCTCGTAACTCAAGTGAAACTTGACATTCCTCACTGCATCATCTCTTGGTCCAGTCTGTGGAATATCCCATACAACACCTCGTAACTCAAGTGAAAATTGACATTCCTCACTGCATCATCTCTTGGTCCAATCTGTGGAATATCAGATACAACACCTCGTGACTGAAGTGAACCTTGACATTTCTCACTGCATCATCTCTTGGTCCAGTCTGTGGAATATCAGATGCAACACCTCGTGACTGAAGTGAAACTTGACATTCCTCACTGCATCATCTCTTGGACCAGTCTGTGGAATATCCCATACAACACCTCGTAACTGAAGTGAAACTTGACATTCCTCACTGCATCATCTCTTGGACCAGTCTGTGGAATATCAGATACAACACCTCGTAACTGAAGTCAAACTTGACATTCCTCACTGCATCATCTCTTGGTCCATTCTGTGGAATATCAGATACAACACCTCGTAACTCAAGTGAACCTTGACATTCCTCACTGCATCATCTCTTGGTCCAGTCTGTGGAATATTCCATACAACACCTCGTAACTGAAGTGAAACTTGACATTCTTCACTGCATCATATCTTGGTCCAGTCTGTGGAATATCCCATACAACACCTCGTGACTCAAGTGAAACTTGACATTCCTCACTGCATCATCTCTTGGTACAGTCTGTGGAATATCAGATGCAACACCTCGTGACTGAAGTGAAACTTGACATTCCTCACTGCATCATCTCTTGGACCAGTCTGTGGAATATCCCATACAACACCTCGTAACTGTAGTGAAACTTGACATTCCTCACTGCATCATCTCTTGGACCAGTCTGTGGAATATCAGATACAACACCTCGTGACTGAAGTGAAACTTGACATTCCTCACTGCATCATCTCTTGGTCCAGTCTGTGGAATATCAGATACAACACCTCGTAACTCAAGTGAACCTTGACATTCCTCACTGCATCATCTCTTGGTCCAGTCTGTGGAATATTCCATACAACACCTCGTGACCGAAGTGAAACTTGACATTCTTCACTGCATCATCTCTTGGACCAGTCTGTGGAATATTCCATACAACACCTCGTGACTGAAGTGAAACTTGACATTCTTCACTGCATCATCTCTTGGTCCAGTCTGTGGAATATTCCATACAACACCTCGTGACTGAAGTGAAACTTGACATTCTTCACTGCATCATCTCTTGGACCAGTCTGTGGAATATCAGATACAAACCTCGTGGCTGGAGTGAAACTTGACATTCCTCACTGCATCATCTCTTGGTCCAGTCTGTGGAATATCAGATACAACACCTCGTAACACAAGTGAAACTTGACATTCTTCACTGCATCATCTCTTGGTCCAGTCTGTGGAATATCAGATACAACACCTCGTAACTCAAGTGAAACTTGACATTCCTCACTGCATCATCTCTTGGTCCAGTCTGTGGAATATAAGATACAACACCTCGTGACTGGAGTGAAACTTGACATTCCTCACTGCATCATCTCTTGGTCCAGTCTGTGGAATATCGGATACAACACCTCGTGACTGGAGTGAAACTTGACATTCCTCACTTCACCATCTCTTGGACCGGTCTGTGGAATATTCCATACAACACCTCGTGACTTGAGTGAAACTTGACATTCTTCACTGCATCATCTCTTGGACCAGTCTGTGGAATATCAGTTACAAACCTCGTGGCTGGAGTGAAACTTGACATTCCTCACTGCATCATCTCTTGGACCAGTCTGTGGAATATCAGATACAACACCTCGTAACTCAAGTGAAACTTGACATTCCTCACTGCATCATCTCTTGGACCAGTCTGTGCAATATCAGATACAAACCTCGTGGCTGGAGTGAAACTTGACATTCCTCACTGCATCATCTCTTGGACCAGTCTGTGGAATATCAGATACAACACCTCGTGGCTGGAGTGAAACTTGACATTCCTCACTGCATCATCTCTTGGACCAGTCTGTGGAATATCAGATACAACACCTCGTAACTCAAGTGAAACTTTACATTCCTCACTGCATCATCTCTTGGACCAGTCTGTGGAATATCAGTTACAAACCTCGTGGCTGGAGTGAAACTTGACATTCCTCACTGCATCATCTCTTGGACCAGTCTGTGGAATATCAGATACAACACCTCGTAACTCAAGTGAAACTTGACATTCTTCACTGCATCATCTCTTGGACCAGTCTGTGGAATATCAGTTACAAACCTCGTGGCTGGAGTGAAACTTGACATTCCTCACTGCATCATCTCTTGGACCAGTCTGTGAAATATCAGATACAACACCTCGTAACTCAAGTGAAACTTGACATTCCTCACTGCATCATCTCTTGGACCAGTCTGTGGAATATCAGATACAACACCTCGTGACTGGAGTGAAACTTGACATTCCTCACTGCATCATCTCTTGGTCCAGTCTGTGGAATATCAGATACAACACCTCGTGACTGGAGTGAAACTTGACATTCCTCACTTCACCATCTCTTGGACCGGTCTGTGGAATATTCCATACAACACCTCGTGACTTGAGTGAAACTTGACATTCTTCACTGCATCATCTCTTGGACCAGTCTGTGAAATATCAGATACAAACCTCGTGGCTGGAGTGAAACTTGACATTCCTCACTGCATCATCTCTTGGACCAGTCTGTGGAATATCAGATACAACACCTCGTAACTCAAGTGAAACTTGACATTCCTCACTGCATCATCTCTTGGTCCAGTCTGTGGAATATCAGATACAACACCTCGTGACTGGAGTGAAACTTGACATTCCTCACCGCATCATCTCTTGAATCAGTCTGTGGAATATCAGATACAACACCTCGTGACTGGAGTGAAACTTGACATTCCTCACTGCATCATCTCTTGGTCCAGTCTTTGGAATATCAGATACAACACCTCGTAACTCAAGTGAAACTTGACATTCCTCACTGCATCATCTCTTGGTCCAGTCTGTGGAATATCAGATACAACAACTCTTGACTGGAGTGAAACCTGACATTCCTCACTGCATCATCTCTTGGTCCAGTCTGTGGAATATCAGATACAACACCTCGTGACTGGAGTGAAACTTGACATTCCTCACTGCATCATCTCTTGGACCAGTCTGTGGGATATTCCATACAACACCTCGTGACTGGATTGAAATTTGACATTCCTCACTGCATCATCTCTTGGTCCAGTCTGTGGAATATTCCATACAACACCTCGTGACTGGAGTGAAACTTGACATTCCTCACTGCATCATCTCTTGGTCCAGTCTGTGGAATATTTCATACAACACCTCGTGACTGGATTGATACGTGACATTCCTCACTGCATCATATCTTGGTCCAGTCTGTGGAATATCAGATGCAACACCTCGTGACTGGAGTGAAACTTGACATTCCTCACTGCATCATCTCTTGGACCAGTCTGTGGAATATCAGATACAACACCTCGTGACTGGAGTGAAACTTGACATTCCCCACTGCATCATCTCTTGGACCAGTCTGTGGAATATCAGATACAACACCTCGTAACTCAAGTGAAACTTGACATTCCTCACTGCATCATCTCTTGGTCCAGTCTGTGGAATATCAGATACAACACCTCGTAACAGGAGTGAAACTTGTCATTCCTCAATGCATCATCTCTTGGTCCAGTCTGTGGAATATTCCATACAACACTTCGTGACTGAAGTGAAACTTGACATTCCTCACTGCATCATATCTTGGTCCAGTCTGTGGAATATCAGATACAACACCTCGTGACTGAAGTGAAACTTGACATTCTGTCACGACCTGCAGTGTAGACTACAGAAGGCTTAGATTTATGGTTTGTCTGATTTGTTTTATTGTATACATTCTTTGGCGATTGTTGTGATTTTGTTGTTGATTGTTGGGATATTTTTGGTTGTTCCTAGTGAAAAAAATAAGAATAGAGTCTGTGAAATAGATATAGTGTAATTGATTCAATAAATAAATAGATATAACAAATAATATACAATGAGTTGTACTAGTTTTAACACTCGAAGTGAGATAATAGATGATAGCGGCGAAGACGTGTACGAGGCCTTGCCGACTCACGTTGCAACCGTGTCAAATGGCGAACCTGCCAGGATCCCCACAACTATCCCAGTAGGAGTGCTATCAGCTAAGGCTACATTGCGTGTAGTTTCATTCGATATTGAAGCCCTGGTGATACCGGATCTTGGTTATGATTTTATTCTTGGAAAGTATACTTTGATAAGTAACAATACAGTAATCGACATGGGAGAAGGTTCTTATGTCAGCCTGGGTACTACCAAACGTGAAACGTTCAGTTGGTCAGCAAAGCCCAGTAAACCGGTTCTGGCAAAAGATATAGCATGGTCTGTTGGGGAGGGATTGGTCGAAGAGGATCGGTCTGGGCATCTAGATGTACTAGGGAAATACTCTGAATTGTTTGAAGGTAAAGTTGGGAGAACTAGAACCCTGGAACATCACATTCATACTGGGGACAATCGTCCTCGACGTTTTGCTGCCTTCACTTACTCTGAGGAGAAGAGGACTGAGATTCTAAGACAAGTGCGGGAAATGGAATCAATGGGAATATTTGAACCCAGTAAGTCCCCATGGGCGTCACCTGCAATATTGGTGAAGAAACCTAAGGGAGACTATCGGTTCTGTGTGGACTATCGAGAACTAAATAAGAAAACCACTCCTGACACGTATCCCATGGCCAATATGGAGCAAACGCTAAGAAATGTAACTGAAGGTAGTGTATTCTTCACCACTTTAGATCTACAAAGCGGGTTTTGGCAAGTTTCAGTGGCGGAGGAAGACAGAGATAAAACTGCTTTCTCAACGCCTGCTGGCTTATTCCAGTTTAAGACGATGCCGTTTGGACTTCGAAATTCTCCAGCGACTTTTCAACGCCTGATGGATGAAGTTCTGCGAGGCTATTCAGACAGTTTCTGCCGGGTATATTTGGACGACGTTATGATCATGTCTAAATCATTTGATGAGCACTTAGTCCACATCGACAAAGTCCTACTCCGGCTTAAGCAACATGGGTTGACTTGTGCAATTGAGAAATGTAAATTTGGTTTCACTAACATCCAATTCCTAGGTAGGAGTATAAGCAGTATGGGATTGAGCCAACAACCAGAAAAACTCCGTTGTGTACAAGAGTTTCCTCGACCCCGGAATGTGAAGGAACTTCAGAGATTCCTTGGACTAGTCAACTGGCACGGCTGCTTTATAAATAATCGTAGCGCAATTTCTATCCCGCTGTCTAATCTGCAAAGCAAAGGTGTGAAATGGGAGTGGGGGTCTAAACAAGAAGATGCCTTCGTCCGACTTAAGGAGGAAATCTGCCGGGCCCCACTGCTGCATCGAATTGATTATAATAAACCTATAATTCTACAAACTGACGCAAGCGAGGTAGGAATGGGTGCGGTATTATACCAAATGGATGAATATAACTCGACGGATAAAAAGATAATTAATTACGCTAGTGGAAAGTTGTCCCCATCCCAGAGCCGTTATCATGCCTGCGAAAGAGAATGTTTGGCTGTAGTGTGGGCCATTAAAAAGCACCGTCTATTCCTGGAAGGCCGACACTTTACTCTGATCACCGATTGCAGTGCCCTAAAATGGTTGCACAAAATGAAGAATTCAAACAGTAAGCTTACTCGCTATGCTTTACTCCTGGAAGAGTTTGATTTTGAAGTGGTTCACTGTTCGGGCGTACAAAATGAAGCAGCCGATGCTTTATCAAGGAACCCTGTTGGTGACGCATGGGCCGAGGTAGACATGGAAAGGAAAGAAGATCGCCTATACCCGCCACGGGCTGTGTTACGAACAACTTACGAACAAGAACCTGAGTTGTTTCTCCTTCAAGGCCGAGAAAGACAAGTTAACAACAGATGGAAGGATATAGAAACCTGGCAAAAGGAAGATGATTACTTATGCGCCTTACATAATTATCTGCAAGGAAATATACCGCACCGGGGTGATGTATGGCGAGAGAAAGTTCGGAGAGGGGGTAAGAACCATATTATTCTCGAAGGAGTAATTTGTTTACAAGATGTTGTTGAGGGCGAGGTTGTATGCCGCCCTGTAATACCTACAGAGAAGACGACTTCTATTATCTGGGACTTCCATGATGATGACCTTGCTGGCCATCCGGGATGGAAGGAGACCGCCAGAGCTATTCGTTGTAGATTCACGTGGGAGGGACTGTCGGCAGATGTCAAAAGCTATGTCACTTCTTGCGCTGTGTGTCTTTCTAGTAAAGCTTGTCATCAAAGATCGAAGGGGTACTACTTTCCCCGGATCGCAAAATGTCCCGGAGAAGTACTTAGTGTTGACCTAATGGGCCCATACCCAGTTACCAGGAGCAGAAAAAGGTTTATCCTCACTGTAATGGACCAAAAAACCAAGTGGTTGGAAGCATTCGCTCTAGGCTCAAGCACGACAAAGAAGATAACAGATGTATTGGAGAATGAAATATTTGTTCGTTTCGGCTATCCTAAAATCATCTTGTCGGATAATGGACCCCAGTTCCGGGCAAAGTGGAAGAAGAAATGCAATGAGTGGCAAGTTCTGGCCTGGAAGACGCCCATATATCATCCCGAAGCCAATCCGGTTGAGCGACAAAACCAAGAGGTGAAAAAACAACTACGTATCATGGTAGGCGATAATCATAAGACCTGGGATGTCCATCTTCCCAAAATCTTATTTCAGCTCAGAGGACGGAGAAATGCTGCCACTGGTTTCACACCATCGCAACTAGCTATTCACCGACATTTGAAACGACCGGGAGACTGGAATCTAGCCAGTAATCCCTTCGAATCTGGTTGCCCGGTGGTCTCGGATAATGGCGGAGAGAATCTTGATCAACAGGCGTCAGGTAATATTGAGAAATATCAAGAACAGTACGGAACGCGAATGAACGAAGGACGCAGTCAACATGCATTCAAAATAGGGGCTAAGGTGTACATGAGGAATCACGTATTGTCCAATGCCAATAAGGACTTTTGTGCAGGTTTTGCAAGGTTGTTTGTGGGACCTCTTCTGGTAACTAAAGTGTTGGGTCCCTCCGTCCTAGAAATAACCTGGCCAGATACGGGTCGTACTGTGAGCTGTCACACGAGTGAGCTGAGACCAGGAGACCGCTGCAGAGGGGAAGAGGAGGTGTTGGCAGAGGATAGTGTCGAGGCAACAACCAGCGATGAGGAGGGAAAGGACGGTAACGTAGTTGATCACAGAGACGAGCAACAGGGACCCGTGAATGACAAGCAGCACGATGAAGATTTTCCCCGAAGGAGAAATGTGCTTGACACGCAGACATACTTGAACAAGAGGTTTTTGGAGGGTTGATTAACTTGATTCTTTGGTAATTTGGTGTGTTTGATGAAGATAATTTAAAATCAAATGATTATTTTGAAAGTGATATTCATCTTTAAGTGGGGGGCATTGTCACGACCTGCAGTGTAGAATACAGAAGGCTTAGATTTATGGTTTGTCTGATTTGTTTTATTGTATACATTCTTTGGCGATTGTTGTGATTTTGTTGTTGATTGTTGGGATATTTTTGGTTGTTCCTAGTGAAAAAAATAAGAATAGAGTCTGTGAAATAGATATAGTGTAATTGATTCAATAAATAAATAGATATAACAAATAATATACAATGAGTTGTACTAGTTTTAACACTCGAAGTGAGATAATAGATGATAGCGGCGAAGACGTGTACGAGGCCTTGCCGACTCACGTTGCAACCGTGTCAATTCCTCACTGCATCATATCTTGGTCCAGTCTGTGGAATATCAGATACAACACCTCGTGACTGGAGTGAAACTTGACATTCCTCAATGCATCATCTCTTGGTCCAGTCTGTGGAATATTCCATACAACACCTCGTGACTGAAGTGAAACTTGACATTCCTCAATGCATCATCTCTTGGTCCAGTCTGTGGAATATCAGATACAACACCTCGTGACTGAAGTGAAACTTGACATTCCTCACTGCATCATATCTTGGTCCAGTCTGTGGAATATCAGATACAACACCTCGTGACTGGAGTGAAACTTGACATTCCTCACTGCATCATCTCTTGAATCAGTCTGTGGAATATCAGATACAACACCTTCTAACTCAAGTGAAACTTGACATTCCTCACTGCATCATCTCTTGGTCCAGTCTGTGGAATATCAGAACAACACCTCGTGACTGGAGTGAAACCTGACATTCCTCACTGAATCATCTCTTGGTCCAGTCTGTGGAATATCAGATACAACACCTCGTGACTGGAGTGAAACTTGACATTCCTCACTGCATCATCTCTTGGACCAGTCTGTGGGATATTCCATACAACACCTCGTGACTGGATTGAAACTTGACATTCCTCACTGCATCATCTCTTGGTCCAGTCTGTGGAATATCAGATACAACACCTCGTGACTGGAGTGAAACTTGACATTCCACACTGCATCATCTCTTGATCCAGTCTGTGAAATATTCCATACAACACCTCGTAACTGGAGTGAAACTTGACATTCCTCACTGCATCATCTCTTGGTCCAGTCTGTGGAATATCAGATACAACACCTCGTAACTCAAGTGAAACTTGACATTCCTCACTGCATCATCTCTTGGACCAGTCTGTGGAATATCAGATACAACACCTCGTAACTCTAGTGAAACTTGACATTCCTTACTGCATCATCTCTTGGACCAGTCTGTGGAATATCAGATACGACACCTCGTAACTGGAGTGAACCTTGACATTCCTCACTGCATCATCTCTTGGTTCAGTCTGTGGAATATCAGATACAACACCTCGTGACTGGAGTGAACCTTGACATTCCTCACTGCATCATCTCTTGGTCCAGTCTGTGGAATATCAGATACAACACCTCCTGACTCAAGTGAAACTTGACATTCCACACTGCATCATCTCTTGGACCAGTCTGTGGAATATCAGATACAACACCTCGTGACTCAAGTGAAGCTTGACATTCCACACTGCATCATCTTTTGGATCAGTCTGTGGAATATCAGATACAACACCTCGTGACTCAAGTGAAACTTGACATTCCACACTGCATCATCTCTTGGATCAGTCTGTGGAATATCAGATACAACACCTCGTGACTCAAGTGAAACTTGACATTCCTCACTGCATCATCTCTTGGTCCAGTCTGTGGAATATCAGATGCAACACCTTGTGACTGGAGTGAAACTTGACATTCCTCACTGCATCATCTCTTGGTCCAGTCTGTGGAATATCAGATACAACACCTCGTGACTGAAGTGAACCTTGACATTCCTCACTGCATCATCTCTTGGACCAGTCTGTGGAATATCAGATACAACACCTCGTCACTGAAGTGAACCTTGACATTCCTCACTGCATCATCTCTTGGACCAGTCTGTGGAATATCAGATACAACACCTCGTGACTTGAGTGAAACTTGACATTCCTCACTGCATCATCTCTTGGACCAGTCTGTGGAATATCAGGTACGACACCTCGTGACTTGAGTGAAACTTGACATTCTTCACTGCATCAGCTCTTGGTCCAGTCTGTGGAATATCAGATGCAACACCTCGTGACTCAAGTGAAACTTGAGAATCCTCACTGCATCATCTCTTGAACCAGTCTGTGGAATATCAGATACGACACCTCGTAACTGAAGTGAAACCTGACATTCCTCACTGCATCATCTCTTGGTCCAGTCTGTGGAATATTCCATACAACACCTCGTGACTGGATTGAAACGTGACATTCCTCACTGCATCATATCTTGGTCCAGTCTGTGGAATATCAGATGCAACACCTCGTGACTGGAGTGAAACTTGACATTCCTCACTGCATCATCTCTTGGACCAGTCTGTGGAATATCAGATACAACACCTCGTGACTGGAGTGAAACTTGACATTCCTCACTGCATCATCTCTTGGTCCAGTCTGTGGAATATCAGATACAACACCTCGTAACTCAAGTGAAACTTGACATTCCTCACTGCATCATCTCTTGGTCCAGTCTGTGGAATATCAGATACAACACCTCGTGACTGGAGTGAAACTTGACATTCCTCACTGCATCATCTCTTGGACCAGTCTGTGGAATATCAGATACAACACCTCGTAACTCAAGTGAAACGTGACATTCCTCACTGCATCATCTCTTGGACCAGTCTGTGGAATATCAGATACAACACCTCGTGACTGGAGTGAAACTTGACATTCCTCACTGCATCATCTCTTGGACCAGTCTGTGGAATATCAGATACAACACCTCGTAACTCAAGTGAAACTTGACATTCCTTACTGCATCATCTCTTGGACCAGTCTGTTCAATATCAGATACAACACCTCGTGACTGGATTGACACTTGACATTCCTCACTGCATCATCTCTTGGTCCAGTCTGTGGAATATCAGATACAACACCTCGTAACTCAAGTGAAACTTGACATTCCTCACTGCATCATCTCTTGGTCCAGTCTGTGGAATATCAGATACAACACCTCGTAACTCAAGTGAAACTTGACATTACTCACTGCATCATCTCTTGGACCAGTCTGTGGAATATTCCATACAACACCTCGTGACTGGAGTGAAACTTGACATTCCTCACTGCATCATCTCTTGGACCAGTCTGTGGAATATTCCATACAACACCTCGTGACTGGAGTGAAACTTGACATTCCTCACTGCATCATCTCTTGGACCAGTCTGTGGAATATTCCATACAACACCTCGTGACTGGAGTGAAACTTGACATTCCTCACTGCATCATCTCTTGGTCCAGTCTGTGGAATATCCCATACAACACCTCGTAACTCAAGTGAAACTTGACATTCCTCACTGCATCATCTCTTGGTCCAGTCTGTTGAATATCAGATACAACACCTCGTGACTGAAGTGAACCTTGACATTCCTCACTGCATCATCTCTTGGTCCAGTCTGTGAAATATCAGATGCAACACCTCGTGACTGAAGTGAAACTTGACATTCCTCACTGCATCATCTCTTGGACCAGTCTGTGGAATATCTCATACAACACCTCGTAACTGAAGTGAAACTTGACCTTCCTCACTGCATCATCTCTTGGATCAGTCTGTGGAATATCAGATACAACACCTCGTGACTGAAGTGAAACTTGACATTCCTCACTGCATCATCTCTTGGTCCAGTCTGTGGAATATCAGATACAACACCTCGTAACTCAAGTGAACCTTGACATTCCTCACTGCATCATCTCTTGGTCCAGTCTGTGGAATATCAGATACAACACCTCGTAACTGAAGTCAAACTTGACATTCCTCACTGCATCATCTCTTGGTCCAGTCTGTGGAATATCAGATACAACACCTCGTAACTCAAGTGAACCTTGACATTCCTCACTGCATCATCTCTTGGTCCAGTCTGTGGAATATTCCATACAACACCTCGTAACTGAAGTGAAACTTGACATTCTTCACTGCATCATCTCTTGGTCCAGTCTGTGGAATATCCCATACAACACCTCGTGACTCAAGTGAAACTTGACATTCCTCACTGCATCATCTCTAGGTACAGTCTGTGGAATATCAGATGCAACACCTCGTGACTGAAGTGAAACTTGACATTCCTCACTGCATCATCTCTTGGACCAGTCTGTGGAATATCCCATACAACACCTCGTAACTGTAGTGAAACTAGACATTCCTCACTGCATCATCTCTTGGACCAGTCTGTGGAATATTCCATACAACACCTCGTGACTGAAGTGAAACTTGACATTCTTCACTGCATCATCTCTTGGACCAGTCTGTGGAATATTCCATACAACACCTCGTGACTGAAGTGAAACTTGACATTCTTCACTGCATCATCTCTTGGTCCAGTCTGTGGAATATTCCATACAACACCTCGTGACTGAAGTGAAACTTGACATTCTTCACTGCATCATCTCTTGGACCAGTCTGTGGAATATCAGATACAAACCTCGTGGCTGGAGTGAAACTTGACATTCCTCACTGCATCATCTCTTGGTCCAGTCTGTGGAATATCAGATACAACACCTCGTAACACAAGTGAAACTTGACATTCTTCACTGCATCATCTCTTGGTCCAGTCTGTGGAATATCAGATACAACACCTCGTAACTCAAGTGAAACTTGACATTCCTCACTGCATCATCTCTTGGTCCAGTCTGTGGAATATAAGATACAACACCTCGTGACTGGAGTGAAACCTGACATTCCTCACTGCATCATCTCTTGGTCCAGTCTGTGGAATATAAGATACAACACCTCGTGACTGGAGTGAAACTTGACATTCCTCACTGCATCATCTCTTGGACCAGTCTGTGGAATATTCCATACAACACCTCGTGACTGAAGTGAAACTTGACATTCCTCACTTCACCATCTCTTGGACCGGTCTGTGGAATATTCCATACAACACCTCGTGACTTGAGTGAAACTTGACATTCTTTACTGCATCATCTCTTGGGCCAGTCTGTGGAATATCAGTTACAAACCTCGTGGCTGGAGTGAAACTTGACATTCCTCACTGCATCATCTCTTGGACCAGTCTGTGGAATATCAGATACAACACCTCGTAACTCAAGTGAAACTTGACATTCCTCACTGCACCATCTCTTGGACCAGTTTGTGGAATATCAGATACAAACCTCGTGGCTGGAGTGAAACTTGACATTCCTCACTGCATCATCTCTTGGTCCAGTCTGTGGAATATCAGATACAACACCTCGTGACTGGAGTGAAACTTGACATTCCTCACTTCACCATCTCTTGGACCGGTCTGTGGAATATTCCATACAACACCTCGTGACTCAAGTGAAACTTGACATTCTTCACTGCATCATCTCTTGGTCCAGTCTGTGGAATATCCCATACAACACCTCGTAATTGAAGTGAAACTTGACATTCTTCACTGCATCATCTCTTGGACCAGTCTGTGGAATATTCCATACAACACCTAGTGACTGAAGTGAAACTTGACATTCCTCACTGCATCATCTCTTGGACCAGTCTGTGGAATATCAGATACAACACCTCGTGGCTGGAGTGAAACTTGACATTCTTCACTGCATCATCTCTTGGACCAGTCTATGAAATATCAGCTACAAACCTCGTGGCTGGAGTGAAACTTGACATTCCTCACTGCATCATCTCTTGGACCAGTCTGTGGAATATCAGATACAACACCTCGTGACTGGAGTGAAACTTGACATTCCTCACCGCATCATCTCTTGAATCAGTCTGTGGAATATCAGATACAACACCTCGTGACTGGAGTGAAACTTGACATTCCTCACTGCATCATCTCTTGGACCAGTCTGTGGAATATCAGATACAACACCTCGTGACTGGAGTGAAACTTGACATTCCTCACTGCATCATCTCTTGGTCCAGTCTGTGGAATATCAGATACAACACCTCGTAACTCAAGTGAAACTTGACATTCCTCACTACATCATCTCTTGGTCCAGTCTGTGGAATATCAGATACAACACCTCGTAACTCAAGTGAAACTTGACATTCCTCACTGCATCATCTCTTGGTCCAGTCTGTGGAATATCAGATACAACACCTCGTGACTGGAGTGAAACTTGACAGTCCTCACTTCACCATCTCTTGGACCGGTCTGTGGAATATTCCATACAACACCTCGTGACTTGAGTGAAACTTGACATTCTTCACTGCATCATCTCTTGGACCAGTCTGTGAAATATCAGATACAAACCTCGTGGCTGGAGTGAAACTTGACATTCCTCACTGCATCATCTCTTGGACCAGTCTGTGGAATATCAGATACAACACCTCGTAACTCAAGTGAAACTTGACATTCCTCACTGCATCATCTCTTGGTCCAGTCTGTGGAATATCAGATACAACACCTCGTGACTGGAGTGAAACTTGACATTCCTCACCGCATCATCTCGTGAATCAGTCTGTGGAATATCAGATACAACACCTCGTGACTGGATTGAAACTTGACATTCCTCACTGCATCATCTCTTGGACCAGTCTGTGGAATATCAGATACAACACCTCGTGACTCAAGTGAAACTTGACATTCCTCAATGCATCATCTCTTGGACCAGTCTGTGGAATATCAGATACAACACCTCGTAACTCAAGTGAACCTTGACATTCCTCACTGCATCATCTCTTGGTCCAGTCTGTGGAATATTCCATACAACACCTCGTGACTGAAGTGAAACTTGACATTCCTCACTGCATCATCTCTTGGACCAGTCTGTGGAATATCAGATACGACACCTCGTAACTCAAGTGAACCTTGACATTCCTCACTGCATCATCTCTTGGTCCAGTCTGTGGAATATCAGATACAACACCTCGTAACTCAAGTGAACCTTGACATTCCTCACTGCATCATCTCTTGGTCCAGTCTGTGGAATATTCCATACAACACCTCGTGACTGAAGTGAAACTTGACATTCCACACTGCATCATCTCTTGGTCCAGTCTGTGGAATATCAGATACAACACCTCGTGACTGGAGTGAAACTTGACATTCCTCACTGCATCATCTCTTGGACCAGTCTGTGGAATATCAGATACAACACCTCGTAACTCAAGTGAACCTTGACATTCCTCACTGCATCATCTCTTGGTCCACTCTGTGGAATATCAGATACAACACCTCGTGACTGGAGTGAAACTTGACATTCCTCACTGCATCATCTCTTGGACCAGTCTGTGGAATATCAGATACAACACCTCGTAACTCAAGTGAACCTTGACATTCCTCACTGCATCATCTCTTGGTCCAGTCTGTGGAATATCAGATACAACACCTCGTAACTCAAGTGAACCTTGACATTCCTCACTGCATCATCTCTTGGTCCAGTCTGTGGAATATTCCATACAACACCTCGTGACTGAAGTGAAACTTGACATTCCTCACTGCATCATCTCTTGGACCAGTCTGTGGAATATCAGATACAACACCTCGTGACTGGAGTGAAACTTGACATTCCTAACTGCATCATCTCTTGGTCCAGTCTGTGGAATATCAGATACAACACCTCGTAACTCAAGTGAAACTTGACATTCCTCACTGCATCATCTCTTGGTCCAGTCTGTGGAATATCAGATACAACACCTCGTGACTGGAGTGAAACTTGACATTCCTCACTGCATCATCTCTTGGACCAGTCTGTGGAATATCAGATACAACACCTCGTAACTCAAGTGAACCTTGACATTCCTCACTGCATCATCTCTTGGTCCAGTCTGTGGAATATCAGATACAACACCTCGTAACTCAAGTGAACCTTGACATTCCTCACTGCATCATCTCTTGGTCCAGTCTGTGGAATATTCCATACAACACCTCGTGACTGAAGTGAAACTTGACATTCCTCACTGCATCATCTCTTGGTCCAGTCTCTGGAATATCCCATACAACACCTCGTAACTCAAGTGAAACTTGACATTCCTCTCTGCATCATCTCTTGGTCCAGTCTGTGGAATATCAGATACAACACCTCGTGACTGGAGTGAAACTTGACATTCCTCACTGCATCATCTCTTGGTCCAGTCTCTGGAATATCCCATACAACACCTCGTAACTCAAGTGAAACTTGACATTCCTCACTGCATCATCTCTTGGTCCAGTCTGTGGAATATTCCAGACAACACCTCGTAACTCAAGTGAAACTTGACATTCCTCACTGCATCATCTCTTGGACCAGTCTGTGGAATATCAGATACAACACCTCGTAACTCAAGTGAAACTTGACATTCCTCACTGCATCATCTCTTGGACCAGTCTGTGGAATATCAGATACAACACCTCGTAACTCAAGTGGAACTTGACATTCCTTACTGCATCATCTCTTGGACCAGTCTCTGGAATATCCCATACAACACCTCGTAACTCAAGTGAAACTTGACATTCCTCACTGCATCATCTCTTGGACCAGTCTGTGGAATATCAGATACAACACCTCGTAACTGAAGTGAAACTTGACATTCCTCACTGCATCATTTCTTGGACCAGTCTGTGGAATATTCCATACAACACCTCGTGACTCAAGTGAACCTTGACATTCCTCACTGCATCATCTCTTGGTCCAGTCTGTGGAATATTCCAGACAACACCTCGTAACTCAAGTGAAACTTGACATTCCTCACTGCATCATCTCTTGGTCCAGTCTGTGGAATATCAGAAACAACTCCTCGTGACTGGAGTGAAACTTGACATTCCTCACTGTATCATCTCTTGGTCCAGTCTGTGGAATATCAGATACAACACCTCGTGACTGGATTGACACTTGACATTCCTCACTGCATCATCTCTTGGTCCAGTCTGTGGAATATCAGATACAACACCTCGTAACTCAAGTGAAACTTGACATTCCTCACTGCATCATCTCTTGGTCCAGTCTGTGGAATATCAGATACAACACCTCGTAACTCAAGTGAAACTTGACATTCCTCACTGCATCATCTCTTGGACCAGTCTGTGGAATATTCCATACAACACCTCGTGACTGGAGTGAAACTTGACATTCCTCACTGCATCATCTCTTGGTCCAGTCTGTGGAATATCAGATACAACACCTCGTGACTCAAGTGAAGCATGACATTCCTCACTGCATCATCTCTTGGTCCAGTCTGTGGAATATCAGATACAACACCTCGTGACTGGAGTGAAACTTGACATTCCTCACTGCATCATCTCTTGGTCCAGTCTGTGGAATATCAGATACAACACCTCGTGACTGGAGTGAAACTTGACATTCCTCACTGCATCATCTCTTGGACCAGTCTGTGGAATATCAGATACAACACCTCGTAACTCAAGTGGAACTTGACAGTCCTCACTGCATCATCTCTTGGTCCAGTCTCTGGAATATCCCATACAACACCTCGTAACTCAAGTGAAACTTGACATTCCTCTCTGCATCATCTCTTGGTCCAGTCTGTGGAATATCAGATGCAACACCTCGTAACTCAAGTGAACCTTGACATTCCTCACTGCATCATCTCTTGGACCAGTCTGTGGAATATCAGATACAACACCTCGTGACTGGAGTGAAACTTGACATTCCTCACTGCATCATCTCTTGGACCAGTCTGTGGAATATCAGATACAACACCTCGTAACTCAAGTGGAACTTGACATTCCTCACTGCATCATCTCTTGGACCAGTCTGTGGAATATCAGATACAACACCTCGTAACTCAAGTGAACCTTGACATTCCTCACTGCATCATCTCTTGGACCAGTCTGTGGAATATCAGATACAACACCTCGTGACTGGAGTGAAACTTGACATTCCTCACTGCATCATCTCTTGGACCAGTCTGTGGAATATCAGATACAACACCTCGTGACTGGAGTGAAACTTGACATTCCTTACTGCATCATCTCTTGGACCAGTCTGTTCAATATCAGATACAACATCTCGTGACTGGATTGACACTTGACATTCCTCACTGCATCATCTCTTGGTCCAGTCTGTGGAATATCAGATACAACACCTCGTAACTCAAGTGAAACTTGACATTCCTCACTGCATCATCTCTTGGTCCAGTCTGTGGAATATCAGATACAACACCTCGTAACTCAAGTGAAACTTGACATTCCTCACTGCATCATCTCTTGGACCAGTCTGTGGAATATTCCATACAACACCTCGTGACTGGAGTGAAACTTGACATTCCTCACTGCATCATCTCTTGGTCCAGTCTGTGGAATATCAGATACAACACCTCGTGACTCAAGTGAAGCATGACATTCCTCACTGCATCATCTCTTGGTCCAGTCTGTGGAATATCAGATACAACACCTCGTGACTGGAGTGAAACTTGACATTCCTCACTGCATCATCTCTTGGTCCAGTCTGTGGAATATCAGATACAACACCTCGTGACTGGAGTGAAACTTGACATTCCTCACTGCATCATCTCTTGGACCAGTCTGTGGAATATCAGATACAACACCTCGTAACTCGAGTGAAACTTGACATTCCTCACTGCATCATCTCTTGGACCAGTCTGTTCAATATCAGATACAACACCTCGTGACTGGATTGACACTTGACATTCCTCACTGCATCATCTCTTGGTCCAGTCTGTGGAATATCAGATACAACACCTCGTAACTCAAGTGAAACTTGACATTCCTCACTGCATCATCTCTTGGTCCAGTCTGTGGAATATCAGATACAACACCTCGTAACTCAAGTGAAACTTGACATTCCTCACTGCATCATCTCTTGGACCAGTCTGTGGAATATTCCATACAACACCTCGTGACTGGAGTGAAACTTGACATTCCTCACTGCATCATCTCTTGGACCAGTCTGTGGAATATTCCATACAACACCTCGTGACTGGAGTGAAACTTGACATTCCTCACTGCATCATCTCTTGGACCAGTCTGTGGAATATTCCATACAACACCTCGTGACTGGAGTGAAACTTGACATTCCTCACTGCATCATCTCTTGGTCCAGTCTGTGGAATATCCCATACAACACCTCGTAACTCAAGTGAAATTCGACATTCCTCACTGCATTATCTCTTGGTCCAGTCTGTGGAATATCCCATACAACACCTCGTAACTCAAGTGAAACTTGACATTCCTCACTGCATTATCTCTTGGTCCAGTCTGTTGAATATCAGATACAACACCTCGTGACTGAAGTGAACCTTGACATTCCTCACTGCATCATCTCTTGGTCCAGTCTGTGAAATATCAGATGCAACACCTCGTGACTGAAGTGAAACTTGACATTCCTCACTGCATCATCTCTTGGACCAGTCTGTGGAATATCCCATACAACACCTCGTAACTGAAGTGAAACTTGACCTTCCTCATTGCATCATCTCTTGGACCAGTCTGTGGAATATCAGATACAACACCTCGTGACTGAAGTGGAACTTGACATTCCTCACTGCATCATCTCTTGGTCCAGTCTGTGGAATATCAGATACAACACCTCGTAACTCAAGTGAACCTTGACATTTCTCACTGCATCATCTCTTGGTCCAGTCTGTGGAATATCAGATACAACACCTCGTAACTCAAGTGAAACTTGACATTCCTCACTGCATCATCTCTTGGTCCAGTCTGTGGAATATCAGATGCAACACCTCGTGACTGGAGTGAAACTTGACATTCCTCACTGCATCATCTCTTGGTCCAGTCTGTGGAATATCAGATACAACACCTCGTAACTTAAGTCAAACTTGACATTCCTCACTGCATCATCTCTTGGTCCAGTCTGTGGAATATCAGATACAACACCTCGTAACTCAAGTGAACCTTGACATTCCTCACTGCATCATCTCTTGGTCCAGTCTGTGGAATATCAGATACAACACCTCGTAACTCAAGTGAAACTTGACATTCCACACTGCATCATCTCTTGGTCCAGTCTGTGGAATATTCCATACAACACTTCGTAACTGAAGTGAAACTTGACATTCTTCACTGCATCATCTCTTGGTCCAGTCTGTGGAATATTTCATACAACACCTCGTGACTCAAGTGAAACTTGACATTCCTCACTACATCATCTCTAGGTACAGTCTGTGGAATATCAGATGCAACACCTCGTGACTGAAGTGAAACTTGACATTCCTCACTGCATCATCTCTTGGACCAGTCTGTGGAATTTCCCATACAACACCTCGTAACTGTAGTGAAACTTGACATTCCTCACTGCATCATCTTTGGACCAGTCTGTGGAATATTCCATACAACACCTCGTGACTGAAGTGAAACTTGACATTCTTCACTGCATCATCTCTTGGACCAGTCTGTGGAATATTCCATACAACACCTCGTGACTGAAGTGAAACTTGACATTCTTCACTGCATCATCTCTTGGTCCAGTCTGTGGAATATTCCATACAACACCTCGTGACTGAAGTGAAACTTGACATTCTTCACTGCATCATCTCTTGGACCAGTCTGTGGAATATCAGATACAAACCTCGTGGCTGGAGTGAAACTTGACATTCCTCACTGCATCATCTCTTGGTCCAGTCTGTGGAATATCAGATACAACACCTCGTAACACAATTGAAACTTGACATTCTTCACTGCATCATCTCTTGGTCCAGTCTGTGGAATATCAGATACAACACCTCGTAACTCAAGTGAAACTTGACATTCCTCACTGCATCATCTCTTGGTCCAGTCTGTGGAATATAAGATACAACACCTCGTGACTGGAGTGAAACCTGACATTCCTCACTGCATCATCTCTTGGTCCAGTCTGTGGAATATAAGATACAACACCTCGTGACTGGAGTGAAACTTGACATTCCTCACTGCATCATCTCTTGGACCAGTCTGTGGAATATTCCATACAACACCTCGTGACTGGAGTGAAACTTGACATTCCTCACTTCACCATCTCTTGGACCGGTCTGTGGAATATTCCATACAACACCTCGTGACTTGAGTGAAACTTGACATTCTTCACTGCATCATCTCTTGGACCAGTCTGTGGAATATCAGTTACAAACCTCGTGGCTGGAGTGAAACTTGACATTCCTCACTGCATCATCTCTTGGACCAGTCTTTGGGATATCAGATACAACACCTCGTAACTCAAGTGAAACTTGACATTCCTCACTGCATCATCTCTTGGACCAGTTTGTGGAATATCAGATACAAACCTCGTGGCTGGAGTGAAACTTGACATTCCTCACTGCATCATCTCTTGGTCCAGTCTGTGGAATATCAGATACAACACCTCGTGACTGGAGTGAAACTTGACATTCCTCACTTCACCATCTCTTGGACCGGTCTGTGGAATATTCCATACAACACCTCGTGACTTGAGTGAAACTTGACATTCTTCACTGCATCATCTCTTGGACCAGTCTGTGAAATATCAGATACAAACCTCGTGGCTGGAGTGAAACTTGACATTCCTCACTGCATCATCTCTTGGACCAGTCTGTGGAATATCAGATACAACACCTCGTGACTGGAGTGAAACTTGACATTCCTCACTGCATCATCTCTTGGTCCAGTCTGTGGAATATCAGATACAACACCTCGTGACTGGAGTGAAACTTGACACTCCTCACCGCATCATCTCTTGAATCAGTATGTGGAATATCAGATACAACACCTCGTGACTGGAGTGAAACTTGACATTCCTCACTGCATCATCTCTTGGTCCAGTCTGTGGAATATCAGATACAACACCTCGTAACTCAAGTGAAACTTGACATTCCTCACTGCATCATCTCTTGGTCCAGTCTGTGGAATATCAGATACAACACCTCTTGACTGGAGTGAAACCTGACATTCCTCACTGCATCATCTCTTGGTCCAGTCTGTGGAATATCAGATACAACACCTCGTGACTGGAGTGAGACTTGACATTCCTCACTGCATCATCTCTTGGACCAGTCTGTGGGATATTCCATACAACACCTCGTGACTGGATTGAAATTTGACATTCCTCACTGCATCATCTCTTGGTCCAGTCTGTGGAATATTCCATACAACACCTCGTGACTGGAGTGAAACTTGACATTCCTCACTGCATCATCTCTTGGTCCAGTCTGTGGAATATTTCATACAACACCTCGTGACTGGATTGATACGAGACATTCCTCACTGCATCATATCTTGGTCCAGTCTGTGAAATATCAGATGCAACACCTCGTGACTGGAGTGAAACTTGACATTCCTCACTGCATCATCTCTTGGACCAGTCTGTGGAATATCAGATACAACACCTCGTAACAGGAGTGAAACTTGACATTCCTCAATGCATCATCTCTTGGTCCAGTCTGTGAAATATTCCATACAACACCTCGTGACTGAAGTGAAACTTGACATTCCTCACTGCATCATATCTTGGTCCAGTCTGTGGAATATCGGATACAACACCTCGTGACTGAAGTGAAACTTGACATTCCTCACTGCATCATATCTTGGTCCAGTCTGTGGAATATCAGATACAATACCTCGTGACTGGAGTGAAACTTGACATTCCTCAATGCATCATCTCTTGGTCCAGTCTGTGGAATATTCCATACAACACCTCGTGACTGAAGTGAAACTTGACATTCCTCAATGCATCATCTCTTGGTCCAGTCTGTGGAATATCAGATACAACACCTCGTGACTGAAGTGAAACTTGACATTCCTCACTGCATCATATCTTGGTCCAGTCTGTGGAATATCAGATACAACACCTCGTGACTGGAGTGAAACTTGACATTCCTCACTGCATCATCTCTTGAATCAGTCTGTGGAATATCAGATACAACACCTTCTAACTCAAGTGAAACTTGACATTCCTCACTGCATTATCTCTTGGTCCAGTCTGTGGAATATCAGAACAACACCTCGTGACTGGAGTGAAACCTGACATTCCTCACTGAATCATCTCTTGGTCCAGTCTGTGGAATATCAGATACAACACCTCGTGACAGGAGTGAAACTTGACATTCCTCACTGCATCATCTCTTGGACCAGTCTGTGGGATATTCCATACAACACCTCGTGACTGGATTGAAACTCGACATTCCTCACTGCATCATCTCTTGGTCCAGTCTGTGGAATATCAGATACAACACCTCGTGACTGGAGTGAAACTTGACATTCCACACTGCATCATCTCTTGGTCCAGTCTGTGAAATATTCCATACAACACCTCGTGACTAGATTGAAACTTGACATTCCTCACTGCATCATCTCTTGGTCCAGTCTGTGGAATATCAGATACAACACCTCGTGACTGGATTGAAATTGACATTTCTCACTGAATCATCTCTTGGTCCAGTCTGTGGAATATCAGATACAACACCTCGTGACTGGAGTGAAACTTGACATTCCTCACTGCATCATCTCTTGGACCAGTCTGTGGGATATTCCATACAACACCTCGTGACTGGATTGATACTTGACATTCCTCACTGCATCATCTCTTGGTCCAGTCTGTGGAATATCAGATACAACACCTCGTAACTGGAGTGAAACTTGACATTCCTCACTGCATCATCTCTTGGTCCAGTCTGTGGAATATCAGATACAACACTTCGTTACTCAAGTGAAACTTGACATTCCTCACTGCATCATCTCTTGGACCTGTCTGTGGAATATCAGATACAACACCTCGTAACTCTAGTGAAACTTGACATTCCTCACTGCATCATCTCTTGGTCCAGTCTGTGGAATATCAGATACAACACCTCGTAACTCTAGTGAAACTTGTCATTCCTCACTGCATCATCTCTTGGACCAGTCTGTGGAATATCAGATACAACACTTCGTAACTCAAGTGAAACTTGACATTCCTCACTGCATCATCTCTTGGTCCAGTCTGTGGAATATCAGATACAACACCTCGTGACTGGAGTGAAACTTGACATTCCACACTGCATCATCTCTTGGTCCAGTCTGTGAAATATTCCATACAACACCTCGTGACTGGATTGAAACTTGACATTCCATACTGCATCATCTCTTGGTCCAGTCTGTGAAATATTCCATACAACACCTCGTGACTGGATTGAAACTTGACATTCCTCACTGAATCATCTCTTGGTCCAGTCTGTGGAATATCAGATACAACACCTCGTGACTGGAGTTAAACTTGACATTCCTCACTGCATCATCTCTTGGACCAGTCTGTGGGATATTCCATACAACACCTCGTGACTGGATTGAAACTTGACATTCCTCATTGCATCATCTCTTGGTCCAGTCTGTGGAATATCATATACAACACCTCGTAACTGAAGTGAAACTTGACATTCCTCACTGCATCATCTCTTGGTCCAGTCTGTGGAATATCAGATACAACACTTCGTAACTCAAGTGAAACTTGACATTCCTCACTGCATCATCTCTTGGACCAGTCTGTGGAATATCAGATACAACACCTCGTAACTCTAGTGAAACTTGACATTCCTTACTGCATCATCTCTTGGACCAGTCTGTGGAATATCAGATACGACACCTCGTAACTGGAGTGAACCTTGACATTCCTCACTGCATCATCTCTTGGTCCAGTCTGTGGAATATCAGATACAACACCTCGTGACTGGAGTGAACCTTGACATTCCTCACTGCATCATCTCTTGGTCCAGTCTGTGGAATATCAGATACAACACCTCCTGACTCAAGTGAAACTTGACATTCCACACTGCATCATCTCTTGGACCAGTCTGTGGAATATCAGATACAACACCTAGTGACTCAAGTGAAGCTTGACATTCCACACTGCATCATCTTTTGGATCAGTCTGTGGAATATCAGATACAACACCTCGTGACTCAAGTGAAACTTGACATTCCACACTGCATCATCTCTTGGATCAGTCTGTGGAATATCAGATACAACACCTCGTGACTCAAGTGAAACTTGACATTCCTCACTGCATCATCTCTTGGTCCAGTCTGTGGAATATCAGATGCAACACCTTGTGACTGGAGTGAAACTTGACATTCCTCACTGCATCATCTCTTGGTCCAGTCTGTGGAATATCAGATACAACACCTCGTGACTGAAGTGAACCTTGACATTCCTCACTGCATCATCTCTTGGACCAGTCTGTGGAATATAAGATACAACACCTAGTCACTGAAGAGAACCTTGACATTCCTCACTGCATCATCTCTTGGACCAGTCTGTGGAATATCAGATACAACACCTCGTGACTTGAATGAAACTTGACATTCCTCACTGCATCATCTCTTGGACCAGTCTGTGGAATATCAGATACGACACCTCGTGACTGGAGTGAAACTTGACATTCTTCACTGCATCAGCTCTTGGTCCAGTCTGTGGAATATCAGATGCAACACCTCGTGACTCAAGTGAAACTTGACAATCCTCACTGCATCATCTCTTGGACCTGTCTGTGGAATATCAGATACGACACCTCGTAACTGAAGTGAAACCTGACATTCCTCACTGCATCATCTCTTGGTCCAGTCTGTGGAATATTCCATACAACACCTCGTGACTGGATTGAAACGTGACATTCCTCACTGCATCATATCTTGGTCTAGTCTGTGGAATATCAGATGCAACACCTCGTGACTGGAGTGAAACTTGACATTCCTCACTGCATCATCTCTTGGACCAGTCTGTGGAATATCAGATACAACACCTCGTGACTGGAGTGAAACTTGACATTACTCACTGCATCATCTCTTGGACCAGTCTGTGGGATATTCCATATAACACCTTGTAACTCAAGTGAAACTTGACATTCCTCACTGCATCATCTCTTGGACCAGTCTGTGGAATATCGGATACAACACCTCGTGACCCAAGTGAAACTTGACATTCCTCACTGCATCATCTCTTGGTCCAGTCTGTGGAATATCAGATACAACACCTCGTAACTCAAGTGAAACTTGACATTCCTCACTGCATCATCTCTTGGACCAGTCTGTGGAATATCAGATACAACACCTCGTAACTCAAGTGAAACTTGACATTCCTTACTGCATCATCTCTTGGACCAGTCTGTTCAATATCAGATACAACACCTCGTGACTGGATTGACACTTGACATTCCTCACTGCATCATCTCTTGGTCCAGTCTGTGGAATATCAGATACAACACCTCGTAACTCAAGTGAAACTTGACATTCCTCACTGCATCATCTCTTGGTCCAGTCTGTGGAATATCCCATACAACACCTCGTAACTCAAGTGAAACTTGACATTCCTCACTGCATCATCTCTTGGTCCAGTCTGTGGAATATCAGATACAACACCTCGTGACTGAAGTGAACCTTGACATTCCTCACTGCATCATCTCTTGGTCCAGTCTGTGGAATATCCCATACAACACCTCGTAACTGAAGTGAATCTTGACATTCCTCACTGCATCATCTCTTGGTCCAGTCTGTGGAATATCAGATCCAACACCTCGTAACTCAAGTGAAACTTGACATTCCTCACTGCATCATATCTTGGACCAGTCTGTGGAATATCAGATACAACACCTCGTAACTCAAGTGAAACTTGACATTCCTCACTGCATCATCTCTTGGACCAGTCTGTTCAATATCAGATACAACACCTCGTGACTGGATTGACACTTGACATTCCTCACTGCATCATCTCTTGGTCCAGTCTGTGGAATATCAGATACAACACCTCGTAACTGAAGTGAACCTTGACATTCCTCGCTGCTTCATCTCTTGGTCCAGTCTATGGAATATCAGATACAACACCTCGTAACTCAAGTGAAACTTGACATTCCTCACTGCATCATCTCTTGGACCAGTCTGTGGAATATTCCATACAACACCTCGTAACTGAAGTGAAACTTGACATTCCTCACTGCATCATCTCTTGGACCAGTCTGTGGAAAATCAGATACAACACCTCGTGACTGAAGTGAACCTTGACATTCCTCACTGCATCATCTCTTGGTCCAGTCTGTGGAATATCAGATGCAACACCTCGTGACTGAAGTGAAACTTGACATTCCTCACTGCATCATCTCTTGGACCAGTCTGTGGAATATCTCATACAACACCTCGTAACTGAAGTGAAACTTGACCTTCCTCACTGCATCATCTCTTGGACCAGTCTGTGGAATATCAGATACAACACCTCGTGACTGAAGTGAAACTTGACATTCCTCACTGCATCATCTCTTGGACCAGTCTGTGGAATATCAGAAACAACACCTCGTAACTCAAGTGAACCTTGACATTCCTCACTGCATCATCTCTTGGTCCAGTCTGTGGAATATCAAATACAACACCTCGTGACTGAAGTCAAACTTGACATTCCTCACTGCATCATCTCTTGGTCCAGTCTGTGGAATATCAGATACAACACCTCGTAACTCAAGTGAACCTTGACATTCCTCACTGCATCAACTCTTGGACCGGTCTGTGGAATATCAGATACAACACCTCGTGACTGAAGTGAAACTTGACATTCTTCACTGCATCATCTCTTGGACCAGTCTGTGGAATATTCCATACAACACCTCGTGACTGAAGTGAAACTTGACATTCCTCACTGCATCATCTCTTGGTCCAGTCTGTGGAATATCAGATACAACACCTCGTGACTGGAGTGAAACTTGACATTCCTCACTGCATCATCTCTTGGTCCAGTCTGTGGAATATCAGATACAACACCTCGTAACTCAAGTAAAACTTGACATTCCTCACTGCATCATCTCTTGGTCCAGTATGTGGAATATCCCATACAACACCTCGTAACTCAAGTGAAACTTGACATTCCTCACTGCATCATCTCTTGGTCCAGTCTCTGGAATATCCCATACAACACCTCGTGACTGAAGTGGAACTTGACATTCCTCACTGCATCATCTCTTGGTCCAGTCTGTGGAATATCAGATACAACACCTCGTAACTCAAGTGAACCTTGACATTTCTCACTGCATCATCTCTTGGTCCAGTCTGTGGAATATCAGATACAACACCTCGTAACTTAAGTCAAACTTGACATTCCTCACTGCATCATCTCTTGGTCCAGTCTGTGGAATATCAGATACAACACCTCGTAACTCAAGTGAACCTTGACATTCCTCACTGCATCATCTCTTGGTCCAGTCTGTGGAATATTCCATACAACACCTCGTAACTGAAGTGAAACTTGACATTCTTCACTGCATCATCTCTTGGTCCAGTCTGTGGAATATTTCATACAACACCTCGTGACTCAAGTGAAACTTGACATTCCTCACTACATCATCTCTAGGTACAGTCTGTGGAATATCAGATGCAACACCTCGTGACTGAAGTGAAACTTGACATTCCTCACTGCATCATCTCTTGGACCAGTCTGTGGAATTTCCCATACAACACCTCGTAACTGTAGTGAAACTTGACATTCCTCACTGCATCATCTCTTGGACCAGTCTGTGGAATATTCCATACAACACCTCGTGACTGAAGTGAAACTTGACATTCTTCACTGCATCATCACTTGGACCAGTCTGTGGAATATTCCATACAACACCTCGTGACTGAAGTGAAACTTGACATTCTTCACTGCATCATCTCTTGGTCCAGTCTGTGGAATATTCCATACAACACCTCGTGACTGAAGTGAAACTTGACATTCTTCACTGCATCATCTCTTGGACCAGTCTGTGGAATATCAGATACAAACCTCGTGGCTGGAGTGAAACTTGACATTCCTCACTGCATCATCTCTTGGTCCAGTCTGTGGAATATCAGATACAACACCTCGTAACACAAGTGAAACTTGACATTCTTCACTGCATCATCTCTTGGTCCAGTCTGTGGAATATCAGATACAACACCTCGTAACTCAAGTGAAACTTGACATTCCTCACTGCATCATCTCTTGGTCCAGTCTGTGGAATATAAGATACAACACCTCGTGACTGGAGTGAAACCTGACATTCCTCACTGCATCATCTCTTGGTCCAGTCTGTGGAATATAAGATACAACACCTCGTGACTGGAGTGAAACTTGACATTCCTCACTGCATCATCTCTTGGACCAGTCTGTGGAATATTCCATACAACACCTCGTGACTGGAGTGAAACTTGACATTCTTCACTGCATCATCTCTTGGACCAGTATGTGGAATATCAGTTACAAACCTCGTGGCTGGAGTGAAACTTGACATTCCTCACTGCATCATCTCTTGGACCAGTCTGTGGGATATCAGATACAACACCTCGTAACTCAAGTGAAACTTGACATTCCTCACTGCATCATCTCTTGGACCAGTTTGTGGAATATCAGATACAAACCTCGTGGCTGGAGTGAAACTTGACATTCCTCACTGCATCATCTCTTGGTCCAGTCTGTGGAATATCAGATACAACACCTCGTGACTGGAGTGAAACTTGACATTCCTCACTTCACCATCTCTTGGACCGGTCTGTGGAATATTCCATACAACACCTCGTGACTTGAGTGAAACTTGACATTCTTCACTGCATCATCTCTTGGACCAGTCTGTGAAATATCAGATACAAACCTCGTGGCTGGAGTGAAACTTGACATTCCTCACTGCATCATCTCTTGGACCAGTCTGTGGAATATCAGATACAACACCTCGTGACTGGAGTGAAACTTGACATTCCTCACTGCATCATCTCTTGGTCCAGTCTGTGGAATATCAGATACAACACCTCGTGACTGGAGTGAAACTTGACACTCCTCACCGCATCATCTCTTGAATCAGTCTGTGGAATATCAGATACAACACCTCGTGACTGGAGTGAAACTTGACATTCCTCACTGCATCATCTCTTGGTCCAGTCTGTGGAATATCAGATACAACACCTCGTAACTCAAGTGAAACTTGACATTCCTCACTGCATCATCTCTTGGTCCAGTCTGTGGAATATCAGATACAACACCTCTTGACTGGAGTGAAACCTGACATTCCTCACTGCATCATCTCTTGGTCCAGTCTGTGGAATATCAGATACAACACCTCGTGACTGGAGTGAGACTTGACATTCCTCACTGCATCATCTCTTGGACCAGTCTGTGGGATATTCCATACAACACCTCGTGACTGGATTGAAATTTGACATTCCTCACTGCATCATCTCTTGGTCCAGTCTGTGGAATATTCCATACAACACCTCGTGACTGGAGTGAAACTTGACATTCCTCACTGCATCATCTCTTGGTCCAGTCTGTGGAATACTTCATACAACACCTCGTGACTGGATTGATACGAGACATTCCTCACTGCATCATATCTTGGTCCAGTCTGTGAAATATCAGATGCAACACCTCGTGACTGGAGTGAAACTTGACATTCCTCACTGCATCATCTCTTGGACCAGTCTGTGGAATATCAGATACAACACCTCGTAACAGGAGTGAAACTTGACATTCCTCAATGCATCATCTCTTGGTCCAGTCTGTGAAATATTCCATACAACACCTCGTGACTGAAGTGAAACTTGACATTCCTCACTGCATCATATCTTGGTCCAGTCTGTGGAATATCGGATACAACACCTCGTGACTGAAGTGAAACTTGACATTCCTCACTGCATCATATCTTGGTCCAGTCTGTGGAATATCAGATACAATACCTCGTGACTGGAGTGAAACTTGACATTCCTCAATGCATCATCTCTTGGTCCAGTCTGTGGAATATTCCATACAACACCTCGTGACTGAAGTGAAACTTGACATTCCTCAATGCATCATCTCTTGGTCCAGTCTGTGGAATATCAGATACAACACCTCGTGACTGAAGTGAAACTTGACATTCCTCACTGCATCATATCTTGGTCCAGTCTGTGGAATATCAGATACAACACCTCGTGACTGGAGTGAAACTTGACATTCCTCACTGCATCATCTCTTGAATCAGTCTGTGGAATATCAGATACAACACCTTCTAACTCAAGTGAAACTTGACATTCCTCACTGCATTATCTCTTGGTCCAGTCTGTGGAATATCAGAACAACACCTCGTGACTGGAGTGAAACCTGACATTCCTCACTGAATCATCTCTTGGTCCAGTCTGTGGAATATCAGATACAACACCTCGTGACAGGAGTGAAACTTGACATTCCTCACTGCATCATCTCTTGGACCAGTCTGTGGGATATTCCATACAACACCTCGTGACTGGATTGAAACTTGACATTCCTCACTGCATCATCTCTTGGTCCAGTCTGTGGAATATCAGATACAACACCTCGTGACTGGAGTGAAACTTGACATTCCACACTGCATCATCTCTTGGTCCAGTCTGTGAAATATTCCATACAACACCTCGTGACTAGATTGAAACTTGACATTCCTCACTGCATCATCTCTTGGTCCAGTCTGTGGAATATCAGATACAACACCTCGTGACTGGATTGAAACTTGACATTTCTCACTGAATCATCTCTTGGTCCAGTCTGTGGAATATCAGATACAACACCTCGTGACTGGAGTGAAACTTGACATTCCTCACTGCATCATCTCTTGGACCAGTCTGTGGGATATTCCATACAACACCTCGTGACTGGATTGATACTTGACATTCCTCACTGCATCATCTCTTGGTCCAGTCTGTGGAATATCAGATACAACACCTCGTAACTGGAGTGAAACTTGACATTCCTCACTGCATCATCTCTTGGTCCAGTCTGTGGAATATCAGATACAACACTTCGTTACTCAAGTGAAACTTGACATTCCTCACTGCATCATCTCTTGGACCTGTCTGTGGAATATCAGATACAACACCTCGTAACTCTAGTGAAACTTGACATTCCTCACTGCATCATCTCTTGGTCCAGTCTGTGGAATATCAGATACAACACCTCGTAACTCTAGTGAAACTTGTCATTCCTCACTGCATCATCTCTTGGACCAGTCTGTGGAATATCAGATACAACACTTCGTAACTCAAGTGAAACTTGACATTCCTCACTGCATCATCTCTTGGTCCAGTCTGTGGAATATCAGATACAACACCTCGTGACTGGAGTGAAACTTGACATTCCACACTGCATCATCTCTTGGTCCAGTCTGTGAAATATTCCATACAACACCTCGTGACTGGATTGAAACTTGACATTCCATACTGCATCATCTCTTGGTCCAGTCTGTGAAATATTCCATACAACACCTCGTGACTGGATTGAAACTTGACATTCCTCACTGAATCATCTCTTGGTCCAGTCTGTGGAATATCAGATACAACACCTCGTGACTGGAGTTAAACTTGACATTCCTCACTGCATCATCTCTTGGACCAGTCTGTGGGATATTCCATACAACACCTCGTGACTGGATTGAAACTTGACATTCCTCATTGCATCATCTCTTGGTCCAGTCTGTGGAATATCAGATACAACACCTCGTAACTGAAGTGAAACTTGACATTCCTCACTGCATCATCTCTTGGTCCAGTCTGTGGAATATCAGATACAACACTTCGTAACTCAAGTGAAACTTGACATTCCTCACTGCATTATCTCTTGGACCAGTCTGTGGAATATCAGATACAACACCTCGTAACTCTAGTGAAACTTGACATTCCTTACTGCATCATCTCTTGGACCAGTCTGTGGAATATCAGATACGACACCTCGTAACTGGAGTGAACCTTGACATTCCTCACTGCATCATCTCTTGGTCCAGTCTGTGGAATATCAGATACAACACCTCGTGACTGGAGTGAACCTTGACATTCCTCACTGCATCATCTCTTGGTCCAGTCTGTGGAATATCAGATACAACACCTCCTGACTCAAGTGAAACTTGACATTCCACACTGCATCATCTTTTGGACCAGTCTGTGGAATATCAGATACAACACCTAGTGACTCAAGTGAAGCTTGACATTCCACACTGCATCATCTTTTGGATCAGTCTGTGGAATATCAGATACAACACCTCGTGACTCAAGTGAAACTTGACATTCCACACTGCATCATCTCTTGGATCAGTCTGTGGAATATCAGATACAACACCTCGTGACTCAAGTGAAACTTGACATTCCTCACTGCATCATCTCTTGGTCCAGTCTGTGGAATATCAGATGCAACACCTTGTGACTGGAGTGAAACTTGACATTCCTCACTGCATCATCTCTTGGTCCAGTCTGTGGAATATCAGATACAACACCTCGTGACTGAAGTGAACCTTGACATTCCTCACTGCATCATCTCTTGGACCAGTCTGTGGAATATAAGATACAACACCTAGTCACTGAAGAGAACCTTGACATTCCTCACTGCATCATCTCTTGGACCAGTCTGTGGAATATCAGATACAACACCTCGTGACTTGAATGAAACTTGACATTCCTCACTGCATCATCTCTTGGACCAGTCTGTGGAATATCAGATACGACACCTCGTGACTGGAGTGAAACTTGACATTCTTCACTGCATCAGCTCTTGGTCCAGTCTGTGGAATATCAGATGCAACACCTCGTGACTCAAGTGAAACTTGACAATCCTCACTGCATCATCTCTTGGACCTGTCTGTGGAATATCAGATACGACACCTCGTAACTGAAGTGAAACCTGACATTCCTCACTGCATCATCTCTTGGTCCAGTCTGTGGAATATTCCATACAACACCTCGTGACTGGATTGAAACGTGACATTCCTCACTGCATCATATCTTGGTCTAGTCTGTGGAATATCAGATGCAACACCTCGTGACTGGAGTGAAACTTGACATTCCTCACTGCATCATCTCTTGGACCAGTCTGTGGAATATCAGATACAACACCTCGTGACTGGAGTGAAACTTGACATTACTCACTGCATCATCTCTTGGACCAGTCTGTGGGATATTCCATATAACACCTTGTAACTCAAGTGAAACTTGACATTCCTCACTGCATCATCTCTTGGACCAGTCTGTGGAATATCGGATACAACACCTCGTGACCCAAGTGAAACTTGACATTCCTCACTGCATCATCTCTTGGTCCAGTCTGTGGAATATCAGATACAACACCTCGTAACTCAAGTGAAACTTGACATTCCTCACTGCATCATCTCTTGGACCAGTCTGTGGAATATCAGATACAACACCTCGTAACTCAAGTGAAACTTGACATTCCTTACTGCATCATCTCTTGGACCAGTCTGTTCAATATCAGATACAACACCTCGTGACTGGATTGACACTTGACATTCCTCACTGCATCATCTCTTGGTCCAGTCTGTGGAATATCAGATACAACACCTCGTAACTCAAGTGAAACTTGACATTCCTCACTGCATCATCTCTTGGTCCAGTCTGTGGAATATCCCATACAACACCTCGTAACTCAAGTGAAACTTGACATTCCTCACTGCATCATCTCTTGGTCCAGTCTGTGGAATATCAGATACAACACCTCGTGACTGAAGTGAACCTTGACATTCCTCACTGCATCATCTCTTGGTCCAGTCTGTGGAATATCCCATACAACACCTCGTAACTGAAGTGAAACTTGACATTCCTCACTGCATCATCTCTTGGTCCAGTCTGTGGAATATCAGATGCAACACCTCGTAACTCAAGTGAAACTTGACATTCCTCACTGCATCATCTCTTGGACCAGTCTGTGGAATATCAGATACAACACCTCGTAACTCAAGTGAAACTTGACATTCCTCACTGCATCATCTCTTGGACCAGTCTGTTCAATATCAGATACAACACCTCGTGACTGGATTGACACTTGACATTCCTCACTGCATCATCTCTTGGTCCAGTCTGTGGAATATCAGATACAACACCTCGTAACTGAAGTGAACCTTGACATTCCTCGCTGCTTCATCTCTTGGTCCAGTCTGTGGAATATCAGATACAACACCTCGTAACTCAAGTGAAACTTGACATTCCTCACTGCATCATCTCTTGGACCAGTCTGTGGAATATTCCATACAACACCTCGTAACTGAAGTGAAACTTGACATTCCTCACTGCATCATCTCTTGGACCAGTCTGTGGAAAATCAGATACAACACCTCGTGACTGAAGTGAACCTTGACATTCCTCAATGCATCATCTCTTGGTCCAGTCTGTGGAATATCAGATGCAACACCTCGTGACTGGAGTGAAACTTGACATTCCTCACTGCATCATCTCTTGGTCCAGTCTGTGGAATATCAGATATAACACCTCGTAACTCAAGTGAAACTTGACATTCCTCACTGCATCATCTCTTGGTCCAGTCTGTGGAATATCAGATACAACACCTCGTAACTGAAGTGAAACTTGACATTCCTCACTGCATCATCTCTTGGTCCAGTCTGTGGAATTTCAGATACAACACCTCGTGTCAGAAGTGAAACTTGACATTCCTCACTGCATCATCTCTTGGACCAGTCTGTGGAATATCCCATACAACACCTCGTAACTCAAGTGAAACTTGACATTCCTCACTGCATCATCTCTTGGTCCAGTCTGTGGAATATCAGATTCAACACCTCGTGGCTGGAGTGAAACTTGACATTCCTCACTGCATCATCTCTTGGTCCAGTCTGTGGAATATCAGATATAACACCTCGTAACTCAAGTGAAACTTGACATTCTTCACTGCATCATCTCTTGGTCCAGTCTGTGGAATATTCCATACAACACCTCGTAACTGAAGTGAAACTTGACATTCCTCACTGCATCATCTATTGGATCTGTCTGTGGAATATCAGATACAACACCTCGTAACTCAAGTGAAACTTGACATTCCTCACTGCATCATCTCTTGGACCAGTCTGTGGAATATCAGATACAACACCTCGTGACTGGAGTGAAACTTGACATTCCTCACTGCATCATCTCTTGGACAAGTCTGTGAAATATCAGATACAACACCTCGTGACTGAAGTGAAACTTGACATTCCTCACTGCATCATATCTTGGACCAGTCTGTGGAATATCAGACACAACACCTCGTGACTGGAGTGAAACTTGACATTCCTCACTGCATCATCTCTTGGTCCAGTCTGTGGAATATCAGATACAACACCTCGTAACTCGAGTGAAACTTGACATTCCTCACTGCATCATCTCTTGGACCAGTCTGTGGAATATCAGATACAACACCTCGTGACTGGAGTGAAACTTGACATTCCTCACTGCATCATCTCTTGGTCTAGTCTGTGAAATATCAGATACAACACCTCGTAACTCAAGTGAAACTTGACATTCCTCACTGCATCATCTCTTGGACCAGTCTGTGGAATATCAGATACAACACCTCGTGACTGGAGTGAAACTTGACATTCCTCACTGCATCATCTCTTGGTCCAGTCTGTGGAATATCAGATACAACACCTCGTAACTCAAGTGAAACTTGACATTCCTCACTGCATCATATCTTGGACCAGTCTGTGGAATATCAGATACAACACCTCGTGACTGGAGTGAAACTTGACATTCCTCACTGCATCATATCTTGGACCAGTCTGTGGAATATCAGATACAACACCTCGTGACTGAAGTGAAACTTGACATTCCTCACTGCATCATCTCTTGGACCAGTCTGTGGAATATCAGATACAACACCTCGTGACTGGAGTGAAACTTGACATTCCTCACTGCATCATCTCTTGGTCCAGTCTGTGGAATATCAGATACAACACCTCGTGACTCAAGTGAAACTTGACATTCCTCACTGCATCATCTCTTGGACCAGTCTGTGGAATATCAGATATAACACCTCGTAACTCAAGTGAAACTTGACATTCTTCACTGCATCATATCTTGGTCCAGTCTGTGGAATATTCCATACAACACCTCGTGACTGGAGTGAAACTTGACATTCCTCACTGCATCATCTCTTGGTCCAGTCTGTGGAATATCAGATATAACACCTCGTAACTCAAGTGAAACTTGACATTCTTCACTGCATCATATCTTGGACCAGTCTGTGGAATATTCCATACAACACCTCGTGACTGGAGTGAAACTTGACATTCCTCACTGCATCATCTCTTGGACCAGTCTGTGGAATATCAGATATAACACCTCGTAACTCAAGTGAAACTTGACATTCTTCACTGCATCATATCATGGTCCAGTCTGTGGAATATTCCATACAACACCTCGTGACTGGAGTGAAACTTGACATTCCTCACTGCATCATCTCTTGGACCAGTCTGTTGAATATTCCATACAACACCTCGTGACTGGAGTGAAACTTGACATTCTTCACTGCATCATCTCTTGGACCAGTCTTTGGAATATTCCATACAACACCTCGTGACTGGAGTGAAACTTGACAATCTTCACTGCATCATCTCTTGGACCAGTCTGTGGAATATTCCATACAACACCTCGTGACTGGAGTGAAACTTGACATTCTTCACTGCATCATCTCTTGGACCAGTCTGTGGAATATTCCATACAACACCTCGTGACTGGAGTGAAACTTGACATTCTTCACTGCATCATCTCTTGGACCAGTCTCTGGAATATTCCATACAACACCTCGTAACTCAAGTGAAACTTGACATTCCTCACTGCATCATCTCTTGGACCAGTCTGTGGAATATTCCATACAACACCTCGTGACTGGAGTGAAACTTGACATTCCTCACTGCATCATCTCTTGGTCCAGTCTGTGGAATATCAGATACAACACCTCGTGACTGAAGTGAAACTTGACATTCCTCACTGCATCATCTCTTGGTCCAGTCTGTGGAATATTCCTTACAACACCTCGTAACTGAAGTGAAACTTGACATTCCTCACTGCATCATCTCTTGGACCAGTCTGTGGAATATTTCATACAACACCTCGTGACTGGAGTGAACCTTGACATTCCTTACTGCATCATCTCTTGGACGAGTCTATAGGATATCAGATACAACACCTCGTGACTGGAGTGAAACTTGACATTCCTCACTGCATCATCTCTTGGTCCAGTCTGTGGAATATTCCATACAACACCTCGAAACTGAAGTGAAACTTGACATTCCTCACTGCATCATCTCTTGGTCCAGTCTGTGGAATATTCCATACAACAGCTCGTGACTGGAGTGAACCTTGACATTCCTTACTGCATCATCTCTTGGACGAGTCTGTAGAATATCAGATACAACACCTCGTGACTGGAGTGAAACTTGACATTCCTCACTGCATCATCTCTTGGACCAGTCTGTAGAATATCAGATACAACACCTCGTGACTGGAGTGAACCTTGACATTCCTCACTGCATCATCTCTTGGTCCAGTCTGTGGAATATTCCATACAACACCTCGTAACTCAAGTGAAACTTGACATTCCTTACTGCATCATCTCTTGGACCAGTCTGTGGAATATCAGATACAACACCTCGTGACTGGAGTGAAACTTGACATTCCTTACTGCATCATCTCTTGGACCAGTCTGTGGAATATTCCATACAACACCTCGTAACTCAAGTGAAACTTGACATTCCTCACTGCATCATCTCTTGGTCCAGTCTGTGGAATATTCCATACAACACATCGTAACTCAAGTGAAACTTGACATTCCTTACTGCATCATCTCTTGGTCCAGTCTGTGGAATATCAGATACAACACCTCGTAACTGGAGAGAAACTTGACATTCCTCACTGCATCATCTCTTGGACCGGTCTGTGGAATATCAGATACAACACCTCGTAACTCAATCGAAACTTGACATTCCTCACTGCATCATCTCTTGGACCAGACTTTGGAATATCAGATACAACACCTCGTGACTGGAGTGAAACTTGACATTCCTCACTGCATCATCTCTTGGACCAGTCTGTGGAATATCAGATACAACACCTCGTGACTGGAGTGACACTTGACATTCCTCACTGCATCATCTCTTGGACCAGTCTGTGGAATATCAGATACAACACCTCGTGACTGGAGTGAAACTTGACATTCCTCACTGCATCATCTCTTGGACCAGTCTGTGGAATATCAGATACAACACCTCGTAACTCAAAAGAAACTTGACATTCCTCACTGCATCATCTCTTGGACCAGTCTGTGGGATATCAGATACAACACCCCTTAACTCAAGTGAAACTTGACATTCCTCACTGAATCATCTCTTGGACCAGTCTGTGGAATATCAGATACAACACCTCGTGACTGGAGTGAAACTTGACATTCCTCACTGCATCATCTCTTGGTCCAGTCTGTGGAATATCAGATACAACACCTCGTAACTCAAGTGAAACTTGACATTCCTCACTGCATCATGTCTTGGACCAGTCTGTGGAATATCCCATACAACACCTCGTAACTCAAGTGAAACTTGACATTCCTCACTGCATCATCTCTTGGTCCAGTCTGTGGAATACCAGATACAACACCTCGTGACTGGAGTGAAACTTGACATTCCTCACTGCATCATCTATAGGTCCAGTCTGTGGAATATCCCATACAACACCTCGTAACTGAAGTGAAACTTGACATTCCTCACTGCATCATCTCTTGGTCCAGTCTGTGGAATATCAGATACAACACCTCGTAACTCAAGTGAAACTTGACATCACTCACTGCATCATCTCTTGGACCAGTCTGTGAAATATCAGATGCAACACCTCGTGACTGAAGTGAAACTTGACATTCCTCACTGCATCATCTCTTGGTCCAGTCTGTGGAATATTCCATACAGCACCTCGTAACTGAAGTCAAACTTGACATTCCTTACTGCATCATCTCTTGGACCAGTCTGTGGAATATTCCATACAACACCTCGTGACTGAAGTGAAACTTGACATTCCTCACTGCATCATCTCTTCGTCCAGTCTGTGGAATATCAGATACAACACCTCGTAACTCAAGTGAAACTTGACATTACTCACTGCATCATCTCTTGGACCAGTCTGTGGAATATCAGACGCAACACCTCGTTACTGAAGTGAAACTTGACATTCCTTACTGCATCATCTCTTGGTCCAGTCTGTGGAATATTCCATACAACACCTCGTAACTGAAGTCAAACTTGACATTCCTTACTGCATCATCTCTTGGACCAGTCTGTGGAATATTCCATACAACACCTCGTGACTGGAGTGAAACTTGACATTCCTCACTGCATCATCTCTTGGTCCAGTCTGTGGAATATCCCATACAATACCTCGTAACTGAAGTGAAACTTGACATTCCTCTCTGCATCATCTCTTGGTCCAGTCTGTGGAATATCAGATACAACACCTCGTGACTCAAGTGAAACTTGACATTACTCACTGCATCATCTCTTGGACCAGTCTGTGAAATATCAGATGCAACACCTCGTAACTCAAGTGAAACTCGACATTCCTCACTGCATCATCGCTTGGTCCAGTCTGTGGAATATCAGATACAACACCTCGTAACTCAAGTGAAACTTGACATTCCTCACTGCATCATCTCTTGGACCAGTCTGTGGAATATCCCATACAACACCTCTTGACTCAAGTGAAACTTGACATTCCCCACTGCATCTCTTGGTCCAGTCTGTGGAATATCAGATACAACACCTCGTAACTCAAGTGAAACTTGACATTACTCACTGCATCATCTCTTGGTCCAGTCTGTGGAATATTCCATAAAACACCTCGTAACTCAAGTGAAACTTGACATTCCTCACTGCATCATCTCTTGGTCCAGTCTGTGGAATATTCCATACAACACCTCGTAACTCAAGTGAAACTTGACAGTACTCACTGCATCATCTCTTGGACCAGTCTGTGGAATATCCCATACAACACCTCGTAACTCAAGTGAAACTTGACATTCCTCACTGCATCATCTCTTGGTCCAGTCTGTGGAATATTCCATACAACACCTCGTAACTCAAGTGAAACTTGACATTACTCACTGCATCATCTCTTGGACCAGTCTGTGGAATATCCCATACAACACTTCGTAACTCAAGTGAAACTTGACATTCCTCACTGCATCATCTCTTGGTCCAGTCTAAGGAATATTCCATACAACACCTCGTAACTCAAGTGAAACTTGACATTCCTCACTGCATCATCTCTTGGACCAGTCTGTGGAATATTCCATACAACACCTCGTGACTGGAGTGAAACTTGACACTCCTCACTGCATCATCTCCTGGTCCAGTCTGTGGAATATCAGATACAACACCTCGTGACTGGAGTGAAACGTGACATTCCTCACTGCATCATCTCTTGGTCCAGCCTGTGGAATATCAGATACAACACCTCGTGACTGGAGTGAAACTTGACATTCCTCACTGCATCATCTCTTGGTCCAGTCTGTGGAATATTCCATACAACACATCGTGACTGGAGTGAACCTTGACATTCCTCACTGCATCATATCTTGGTCCAGTCTGTGGAATATCAGATACAACACCTCGTGACTGGAGTGAAACTTGACATTCCTCACTGCATCATCTCTTGGTCCAGTCTGTGGAATATCAGATACAACACCTCGTGACTGGAGTGAAACTTGACATTCCTCACTGCATCATCTCTTGGACCAGTCTGTGGAATATCATATACAACACCTCGTGACTGGAGTGAAACTTGACATTCCTCACTGCATCATCTCTTGGTCCAGTCGGTGGAATAACAGATACAACACCTCGTGACTGGAGTGAAACTTGACAGTCCTCACTGCATCATCTCTTGGTCCAGTCTGTGGAATATTCCATATAACACCTCGTAACTCAAGTGAAACTTGACATTCTTCACTGCATCATCTCTTGGACCAGTCTGTGGAATATTCCATACAATACCTCGTGACTGGAGTGAAACTTGACATTCCTCACTGCATCATCTCTTGGTCCAGTCTGTGGAATATTCCATACAACACCTCGTAACTGAAGTGAAACTTGACATTCCTCACTGCATCATCTCTTGGACCAGTCTGTGGAATATTTCATACAACACCTCGTGACTGGAGTGAACCTTGACATTCCTTACTGCATCATCTCTTGGACGAGTCTGTAGGATATCAGATACAACACCTCGTGACTGGAGTGAAACTTGACATTCCTCACTGCATCATCTCTTGGTCCAGTCTGTGGAATATTCCATGAAACACCTCGTAACTGAAGTGAAACTTGACATTCCTCACTGCATCATCTCTTGGTTCAGACTGTGGAATATTCCATACAACACCTCGTGACTGGAGTGAACCTTGACATTCCTTACGGCATCATCTCTTGGACGAGTCTGTAGAATATCAGATACAACACCTCGTGACTGGAGTGAAACTTGACATTCCTCACTGCATCATCTCTTGGACCAGTCTGTAGAATATCAGATACAACACCTCGTGACTGGATTGAAACTTGACATTTCTCACTGCATCATCTCTTGGTCCAGTCTGTGGAATATCAGATACAACACCTCGTAACTCAAGTGAAACTTGACATTGCTCACTGCATCATATCTTGGACCAGTCTGTGGAATATCAGATACAACACCTCGTGACTGGAGTGAAACTTGACATTCCTCACTGCATCATCTCTTGGACCAGTCTGTGGAATATCAGATACAACACCTCGTAACTCAAGTAAAACTTGACATTCCTCACTGCATCATCTCTTGGTCCAGTCTGTGGAATATTCCGTACAACACATCGTAACTCAAGTGAAACTTGACATTCCTTACTGCATCATCTCTTGGTCCAGTCTGTGGAATATCAGATACAACACCTCGTAACTGGAGTGAAACTTGACATTCCTCACTGCATTTTCTCTTGGACCAGTCTGTGGAATATCAGATACAACACCTCGTAACTCAAGTGAAACTTGACATTCCTCACTGCATCATCTCTTGGACCAGACTGTGGAATATCAGATACAACACCTCGTGACTGGAGTGAAACTTGACATTCCTCACTGCATCATCTCTTGGACCAGTCTGTGGAATATCAGATACAACACCTCGTGACTCAAGTGAAACTTGACATTCCTCACTGCATCATATCTTGGTCCAGTCTGTGGAATATCAGATAAAACACCTCGTGACTGGAGTGAAACTTGACATTCCTCACTGCATCATCTCTTGGAGCAGTCTGTGGAATATCAGATAAAACACCTCGTGACTGGCGTGATACTTGACATTCCTCACTGCATCATCTCTTGGTCCAGTCTGTGGAATATCAGATGCAACACCTCGTGACTGAAGTGAAACTTGACATTCCCCACTGCATCATATCTTGGTCCAGTCTGTGGAATATCAGATAAAACACCTCGTGACTGGCGTGATACTTGACATTCCTCACTGCATCATCTCTTGGTCCAGTCTGTGGAATATCAGATGCAACACCTCGTGACTGAAGTGAAACTTGACATTCCTCACTGCATCATCTCTTGGTCCAGTCTGTGGAATATCAGATACAACACCTCGTAACTCAAGTGAAACTTGACATTCCTCACTGCATCATCTCTTGGACCAGTCTGTGGAATATTCCATACAACACCTCGTGACTGGCGTGAAACTTGACATTCCTCACTGCATCATCTCTTGGTCCAGTCTGTGGAATATCAGATACAACACCTCGTGACTGAAGTGAAACTTGACATTCCTCACTGCATCATCCCTTGGTCCAGTCTGTGGAATATCAGATACATCACCTCGTGACTGGCGTGATACTTGACATTCCTCACTGCATCATCTCTTGGACCAGTCTGTGGAATATCAGATACAACACCTCGTGACTGGAGTGAAACTTGACATTCTTCACTGCATCATCTCTTGGACCAGTCTGTGGAATATTCCATACAACACCTCGTAACTCAAGTGAAACTTGACATTCCTCACTGCATCATCTCTTGGACCAGTCTGTGGAATATCAGATACAACACCTCGTGACTGGAGTGAAACTTGACATTCCTCACTGCATCATCTCTTGGTCCAGTCTGTGGAATATCAGATACAACACCTCGTGACTCAAGTGAAACTTGACATTCCTCACTGCATCATCTCTTGGTCCAGTCTGTGGAATATCAGATACAACACCTCGTAACTGAAGTGAAACTTGACATTCCTCACTGCATCATCTCTTGGTCCAGTCTGTGGAATATCAGATACAACACCTCGTGTCTGAAGTGAAACTTGACATTCCTCACTGCATCATCTCTTGGACCAGTCTGTGGAATATCCCATACAACACCTCGTAACTCAAGTGAAACTTGACATTCCTCACTGCATCATCTCTTGGTCCAGTCTGTGGAATATCAGATTCAACACCTCGTGGCTGGAGTGAAACTTGACATTCCTCACTGCATCATCTCTTGGTCCAGTCTTTGGAATATCAGATATAACACCTCGTAACTCAAGTGAAACTTGACATTCTTCACTGCATCATCTCTTGGTCCAGTCTGTGGAATATTCCATACAACACCTCGTAACTGAAGTGAAACTTGACATTCCTCACTGCATCATCTATTGGATCAGTCTGTGGAATATCAGATACAACACCTCGTAACTCAAGTGAAACTTGACATTCCTCACTGCATCATCTCTTGGACCAGTCTGTGGAATATCAGATACAACACCTCGTGACTGGAGTGAAACTTGACATTCCTCACTGCATCATCTCTTGGACAAGTCTGTGAAATATCAGATACAACACCTCGTGACTGAAGTGAAACTTGACATTCCTCACTGCATCATATCTTGGACCAGTCTGTGGAATATCAGATACAACACCTCGTGACTGGAGTGAAACTTGACATTCCTCACTGCATCATCTCTTGGTCCAGTCTGTGGAATATCAGATACAACACCTCGTAACTCAAGTGAAACTTGACATTCCTCACTGCATCATCTCTTGGACCAGTCTGTGGAATATCAGATACAACACCTCGTGACTGGAGTGAAACTTGACATTCCTCACTGCATCATCTCTTGGTCCAGTCTGTGGAATATCAGATACAACACCTCGTAACTCAAGTGAAACTTGACATTCCTCACTGCATCATCTCTTGGACCAGTCTGTGGAATATCAGATACAACACCTCGTGACTGGAGTGAAACTTGACATTCCTCACTGCATCATCTCTTGGTCCAGTCTGTGGAATATCAGATACAACACCTCGTAACTCAAGTGAAACTTGACATTCCTCACTGCATCATATCTTGGACCAGTCTGTGGAATATCAGATACAACACCTCGTGACTGGAGTGAAACTTGACATTCCTCACTGCATCATATCTTGGACCAGTCTGTGGAATATCAGATACAACACCTCGTGACTGGAGTGAAACTTGACATTCCTCACTGCATCATCTCTTGGACCAGTCTGTGGAATATCAGATACAACACCTCGTGACTGGAGTGAAACTTGACATTCCTCACTGCATCATCTCTTGGTCCAGTCTGTGGAATATCAGATACAACACCTCGTGACTCAAGTGAAACTTGACATTCCTCACTGCATCATCTCTTGGACCAGTCTGTGGAATATCAGATATAACACCTCGTAACTCAAGTGAAACTTGACATTCTTCACTGCATCATATCTTGGTCCAGGCTGTGGAATATTCCATACAACACCTCGTGACTGGAGTGAAACTTGACATTCCTCACTGCATCATCTCTCGGTCCAGTCTGTGGAATATCAGATATAACACCTCGTAACTCAAGTGAAACTTGACATTCTTCACTGCATCATATCTTGGACCAGTCTGTGGAATATCAGATACAACACCTCGTGACTGGAGTGAAACTTGACATTCCTCACTGCATCATCTCTTGGACCAGTCTGTGGAATATCAGATATAACACCTCGTAACTCAAGTGAAACTTGACATTCTTCACTGCATCATATCATGGTCCAGTCTGTGGAATATTCCATACAACACCTCGTGACTGGAGTGAAACTTGACATTCCTCACTGCATCATCTCTTGGACCAGTCTGTTGAATATTCCATACAACACCTCGTGACTGGAGTGAAACTTGACATTCTTCACTGCATCATCTCTTGGACCAGTCTGTGGAATATTCCATACAACACCTCGTGACTGGAGTGAAACTTGACATTCTTCACTGCATCATCTCTTGGACCAGTCTGTGGAATATTCTATACAACACCTCGTGACTGGAGTGAAACTTGACATTCTTCACTGCATCATCTCTTGGACCAGTCTGTGGAATATTCCATACAACACCTCGTGACTGGAGTGAATCTTGACATTCTTCACTGCATCATCTCTTGGACCAGTCTGTGGAATATTCCATACAACACCTCGTAACTCAAGTGAAACTTGACATTCCTCACTGCATCATCTCTTGGACCAGTCTGTGGAATATTCCATACAACACCTCGTGACTGGAGTGAAACTTGACATTCCTCACTGCATCATCTCTTGGTCCAGTCTGTGGAATATCAGATACAACACCTCGAAACTGAAGTGAAACTTGACATTCCTCACTGCATCATCTCTTGGTCCAGTCTGTGGAATATTCCATACAACACCTCGTGACTGGAGTGAACCTGGACATTCCTTACTGCATCATCTCTTGGACGAGTCTATAGGATATCAGATACAACACCTCGTGACTGGAGTGAAACTTGACTTTCCTCACTGCATCATCTCTTGGTCCAGTCTGTGGAATATCAGATACAACACATCGAAACTGAAGTGAAACTTGACATTCCTCACTGCATCATCTCTTGGTCCAGTCTGTGGAATATTCCATACAACACCTCGTGACTGGAGTGAACCTGGACATTCCTTACTGCATCATCTCTTGGACGAGTCTGTAGAATATCAGATACAACACATCGTGACTGGAGTGAAACTTGACATTCCTCACTGCATCATCTCTTGGACCAGTCTGTAGAATATCAGATACAACACCTCGTGACTGAAGTGAACCTTGACATTCCTCACTGCATCATCTCTTGGTCCAGTCAGTGGAATATTCCATACAACACCTCGTAACTCAAGTGAAACTTGACATTCCTTACTGCATCATCTCTTGGACCAGTCTGTGGAATATCAGATACAACACCTCGTGACTGGAGTGAAACTTGACATTCCTTACTGCATCATCTCTTGGACCAGTCTGTGGAATATTCCATACAACACCTCGTAACTCAAGTGAAACTTGACATTCCTCACTGCATCATCTCTTGGACCAGTCTGTGGAATATCAGATGCAACACCTCGTAACTCAAGTGAAACTTGACATTCCTCACTGCATCATCTCTTGGACCAGTCTGTGGAATATCAGATACAACACCTCGTACCTGGAGTGAAACTTGACATTCCTCACTGCATCATCTCTTGGACCAGTCTGTGGAATATCAGATACAACACCTCGTAACTCAAGTAAAACTTGACATTCCTCACTGCATCATCTCTTGGTCCAGTCTGTGGAATATTCCATACAACACATCGTAACTCAAGTGAAACTTGACATTCCTTACTGCATCATCTCTTGGTCCAGTCTGTGGAATATCAGATACAACACCTCGTAACTGGAGAGAAACTTGACATTCCTCACTGCATCATCTCTTGGACCGGTCTGTGGAATATCAGATACAACACCTCGTAACTCAAGTGAAACTTGACATTCCTCACTGCATCATCTCTTGGACCAGACTGTGGAATATCAGATACAACACCTCGTGACTGGAGTGAAACTTGACATTCCTCACTGCATCATCTCTTGGACCAGTCTGTGGAATATCAGATACTACACCTCGTGACTGGAGTGACACTTGACATTCCTCACTGCATCATCTCTTGGACCAGTCTGTGGAATATCAGATACAACACCTCGTGACTGGAGTGAAACTTGACATTCCTCACTGCATCATCTCTTGGACCAGTCTGTGGAATATCAGATACAACACCTCGTAACTCAAAAGAAACTTGACATTCCTCACTGCATCATCTCTTGGACCAGTCTGTGGGTTATCAGATACAACACCCCGTAACTCAAGTGAAACTTGACATTCCTCACTGCATCATCTCTTGGAACAGTCTGTGGAATATCAGATACAACACCTCGTGACTGGAGTGAAACTTGACATTCCTCACTGCATCATCTCTTGGTCCAGTCTGTGGAATATCAGATACAACACCTCGTAACTCAAGTGAAACTTGACATTCCTCACCGCATCATCTCTTGGACCAGTCTGTGGAATATCCCATACAACACCCCGTAACTCAACTGAAACTTGACATTCCTCACTGCATCATCTCTTGGTCCAGTCTGTGGAATACCAGATACAACACCTCGTGACTGGAGTGAAACTTGACATTCCTCACTGCATCATCTCTTGGTCCAGTCTGTGGAATATTCCATACAACACCTCGTAACTGAAGTGAAACTTGACATTCCTCACTGCATCATCTCTTGGTCCAGTCTGTGGAATATCAGATACAACACCTCGTAACTCAAGTGAAACTTGACATTACTCACTGCATCATCTCTTGGACCAGTCTGTGGAATATCAGATGCAACACCTCGTAACTGAAGTGAAACTTGACATTCCTCACTGCATCATCTCTTGGACCAGTCTGTGGAATATTCCATACAGCACCTCGTAACTGAAGTCAAACTTGACATTCCTTACTGCATCATCTCTTGGACCAGTCTGTGGAATATTCCATACAACACCTCGTGACTGAAGTGAAACTTGACATTCCTCACTGCATCATCTCTTCGTCCAGTCTGTGGATAATCAGATACAACACCTCGTAACTCAAGTGAAACTTGACATTACTCACTGCATCATCTCTTGGACCAGTCTGTGGAATATCAGATGCAACACCTCGTAACTGAAGTGAAACTTGACATTCCTCACTGCATCATCTCTTGGTCCAGTCTGTGGAATATTCCATACAACACCTCGTAACTGAAGTCAAACTTGACATTCCTTACTGCATCATCTCTTGGACCAGTCTGTGGAATATTCCATACAACACCTCGTGACTGGAGTGAAACTTGACATTCCTCACTGCATCATCTCTTGGTCCAGTCTGTGGAATATCCCATACAATACCTCGTAACTGAAGTGAAACTTGACATTCCTCTCTGCATCATCTCTTGGTCCAGTCTGTGGAATATCAGATACAACACCTCGTGACTCAAGTGAAACTTGACATTACTCACTGCATCATCTCTTGGACCAGTCTGTGGAATATCAGATGCAACACCTCGTAACTCAAGTGAAACTTGACATTCCTCACTGCATCATCTCTTGGTCCAGTCTGTGGAATATCAGATACAACACCTCGTAACTCAAGTGAAACTTGACATTCCTCACTGCATCATCTCTTGGACCAGTCTGTGGAATATCCCATACAACACCTCTTAACTCAAGTGAAACTTGACATTCCTCACTGCATCATCTCTTGGTCCAGTCTGTGGAATATCAGATACAACACCTCGTAACTCAAGTGAAACTTGACATTACTCACTGCATCATCTCTTGGTCCAGTCTGTGGAATATTCCATACAACACCTCGTAACTCAAGTGAAACTTGACATTCCTCACTGCATCATCTCTTGGTCCAGTCTGTGGAATATTCCATACAACACCTCGTAACTCAAGTGAAACTTGACATTACTCACTGCATCATCTCTTGGACCAGTCTGTGGAATATCCCATACAACACCTCGTAACTCAAGTGAAACTTGACATTCCTCACTGCATCATCTCTTGGTCCAGTCTGTGGAATATTCCATACAACACCTCGTAACTCAAGTGAAACTTGACATTACTCACTGCATCATCTCTTGGACCAGTCTGTGGAATATCCCATACAACACTTCGTAACTCAAGTGAAACTTGACATTCCTCACTGCATCATCTCTTGGTCCAGTCTAAGGAATATTCCATACAACACCTCGTAACTCAAGTGAAACTTGACATCCCTCACTGCATCATCTCTTGGACCAGTCTGTGGAATATTCCATACAACACCTCGTGACTGGAGTGAAACTTGACACTCCTCACTGCATCATCTCCTGGTCCAGTCTGTGGAATATCAGATACAACACCTCGTGACTGGAGTGAAACGTGACATTCCTCACTTCATCATCTCTTGGTCCAGTCTGTGGAATATCAGATACAACACCTCGTGACTGGAGTGAAACTTGACATTCCTCACTGCATCATCTCTTGGTCCAGTCTGTGGAATATTCCATACAACACATCGTGACTGGAGTGAACCTTGACATTCCTCACTGCATCATATCTTGGTCCAGTCTGTGGAATATCAGATACAACACCTCGTGACTGGAGTGAAACTTGACATTCCTCACTGCATCATCTCTTGGTCCAGTCTGTGGAATATCAGATACAACACCTCGTGACTGGAGTGAAACTTGACATTCCTCACTGCATCATCTCTTGGACCAGTCTGTGGAATATCATATACAACACCTCGTGACTGGAGTGAAACTTGACATTCCTCACTGCATCATCTCTTGGACCAGTCTGTGGAATATCAGATACAACACCTCGTGACTGGAGTGAAACTTGACATTCCTCACTGCATCATCTCTTGGACCAGTCTGTGGAATATTCCATACAACACCTCGTGACTGGAGTGAAACTTGACATTCCTCACTGCATCATCTCTTGGTCCAGTCTGTGGAATATCAGATACAACACCTCGTGACTGAAGTGAAACTTGACATTCCTCACTGCATCATCTCTTGGTCCAGTCGGTGGAATATCAGATACAACACCTCGTGACTGGAGTGAAACTTGACATTCCTCACTGCATCATCTCTTGGTCCAGTCTGTGGAATATTCCATATAACACCTCGTAACTCAAGTGAAACTTGACATTCTTCACTGCATCATCTCTTGGACCAGTCTGTGGAATATTCCTTACAACACCTCGTGACTGGAGTGAAACTTGACATTCCTCCTTGCATCATCTCTTGGTCCAGTCTGTGGAATATTCCATACAACACCTCGTAACTGAAGTGAAACTTGACATTCCTCACTGCATCATCTCTTGGACCAGTCTGTGGAATATTTCATACAACACCTCGTGACTGGAGTGAACCTTGACATTCCTTACTGCATCATCTCTTGGACGAGTCTGTAGGATATCAGATACAACACCTCGTGACTGGAGTGAAACTTGACATTCCTCACTGCATCATCTCTTGGTCCAGTCTGTGGAATATTCCATGAAACACCTCGTAACTGAAGTGAAACTTGACATTCCTCACTGCATCATCTCTTGGTCCAGTCTGTGGAATATTCCATACAACACCTCGTGACTGGAGTGAACCTTGACATTCCTTACGGCATCATCTCTTGGACGAGTCTGTAGAATATCAGATACAACACCTCGTGACTGGAGTGAAACTTGACATTCCTCACTGCATCATCTCTTGGACCAGTCTGTAGAATATCAGATACAACACCTCGTGACTGGATTGAAACTTGACATTCCTCACTGCATCATCTCTTGGTCCAGTCTGTGGAATATCAGATACAACACCTCGTAACTCAAGTGAAACTTGACATTCCTCACTGCATCATATCTTGGACCAGTCTGTGGAATATCAGATACAACACCTCGTGACTGGAGTGAAACTTGACATTCCTCACTGCATCATCTCTTGGACCAGTCTGTGGAATATCAGATACAACACCTCGTAACTCAAGTAAAACTTGACATTCCTCACTGCATCATCTCTTGGTCCAGTCTGTGGAATATTCCGTACAACACATCGTAACTCAAGTGAAACTTGACATTCCTTACTGCATCATCTCTTGGTCCAGTATGTGGAATATCAGATACAACACCTCGTAACTGGAGTGAAACTTGACATTCCTCACTGCATTATCTCTTGGACCAGTCTGTGGAATATCAGATACAACACCTCGTAACTCAAGTGAAACTTGACATTCCTCACTGCATCATCTCTTGGACCAGACTGTGGAATATCAGATACAACACCTCGTGACTGGAGTGAAACTTGACATTCCTCACTGCATCATCTCTTGGACCAGTCTGTGGAATATCAGATACAACACCTCGTGACTGGAGTGACACTTGACATTCCTCACTGCATCATCTCTTGGACCAGTCTGTGGAATATCAGATACAACACCTCGTAACTCAAGTGAAACTTGACATTCCTCACTGCATCATCTCTTGGACCAGTCTGTGGGATATCAGATACAACATCTCGTAACTCAAGTGAAACTTGACATTCCTCACTGCATCATCTCTTGGACCAGTCTGTGGAATATCAGATACAACACCTCGTGACTGGAGTGAAACTTGACATTCCTCACTGCATCATCTCTTGGACAAGTCTGTGGAATATCAGATACAACACCTCGTGACTGGAGTGAAACTTGACATTTCTCACTGCATCATCTCTTGGACCAGTCTGTGGAATATCAGATACAACACCTCGTGACTCAAGTGAAACTTGACATTCCTCACTGCATCATATCTTGGTCCAGTCTGTGGAATACCAGATACAACACCTCGTGACTGGATTGAAATTTGACATTCCTCACTGCATCATCTCTTGAACCAGTCTGTGGAATATCAGATACAACAACTCGTGACTCAAGTGAAACTTGACATTCCTCACTGCATCATATCTTGGTCCAGTCTGTGGAATATCAGATAAAACACCTCGTGACTGGAGTGAAACTTGACATTCCTCACTGCATCATCTCTTGGAGCAGTCTGTGGAATATCAGATAAAACACCTCGTGACTGGCGTGATACTTGACATTCCTCACTGCATCATCTCTTGGTCCAGTCTGTGGAATATCAGATGCAACACCTCGTGACTGAAGTGAAACTTGACATTCCTCACTGCATCATATCTTGGTCCAGTCTGTGGAATATCAGATAAAACACCTCGTGACTGGCGTGATACTTGACATTCCTCACTGCATCATCTCTTGGTCCAGTCTGTGGAATATCAGATGCAACACCTCGTGACTGAAGTGAAACTTGACATACCTCACTGCATCATCTCTTGGTCCAGTCTGTGGAATATCAGATACAACACCTCGTAACTCAAGTGAAACTTGACATTCCTCACTGCATCATCTCTTGGACCAGTCTGTGGAATATTCCATACAACACCTCGTGACTGGAGTGAAACTTGACATTCCTCACTGCATCATCTCTTGGTCCAGTCTGTGGAATATCAGATACAACACCTCGTGACTGAAGTGAAACTTGACATTCCTCACTGCATCATCCCTTGGTCCAGTCTGTGGAATATCAGATACATCACCTCGTGACTGGCGTGATACTTGACATTCCTCACTGCATCATCTCTTGGACCAGTCTGTGGAATATCAGATACAACACCTCGTGACTGAAGTGAAACTTGACATTCCTCACTGCATCATCTCTTGGTCCAGACTGTGGAATATCAAATACAACATCTCGTAACTCAAGTGAAACTTGACATTCCTCACTGCATCATCTCTTGGACCAGTCTGTGGAATATCAGATACAACACCTCGTGACTGGAGTGAATCTTGACATTCCTCACTGCATCATTTTTTGGTCCAGTCTGTGGAATATCAGATACAACACCTCGTGAATCAAGTGAAACTTGACATTCCTCACTGCATCATCTCTTGGTCCAGTCTGTGGAATATCAGATACAACACCTCGTAACTCAAGTGAAACTTGACATTCCTCACTGCATCATCTCTTGGTCCAGTCTGTGGAATATCAGATACAACACCTCGTGACTGGAGTGAAACTTGACATTCCTCACTGCATCATCTCTTGGACCAGTCTGTGGAATATCAGATACAACACCTCGTGACTGGAGTGAAACTTGACATTCCTCACTGCATCATCTCTTGGTCCAGTCTGTGGAATATCAGATACAACACCTCGTGACTGTAGTGAAACTTGACAGTCCTCACTGCATCATCTCTTGGACCAGTCTGTGGAATATCAGATGCAACACCTCGTAACTGAAGTGAAACTTGACATTCCTCACTGCATCATCTCTTGGACCAGTCTGTGGAATATTCCATACAGCACCTCGTAACTGAAGTCAAACTTGACATTCCTTACTGCATCATCTCTTGGACCAGTCTGTGGAATATTCCATACAACACCTCGTGACTGAAGTGAAACTTGACATTCCTCACTGCATCATCTCTTCGTCCAGTCTGTGGATAATCAGATACAACACCTCGTAACTCAAGTGAAACTTGACATTACTCACTGCATCATCTCTTGGACCAGTCTGTGGAATATCAGATGCAACACCTCGTAACTGAAGTGAAACTTGACATTCCTCACTGCATCATCTCTTGGTCCAGTCTGTGGAATATTCCATACAACACCTCGTAACTGAAGTCAAACTTGACATTCCTTACTGCATCATCTCTTGGACCAGTCTGTGGAATATTCCATACAACACCTCGTGACTGGAGTGAAACTTGACATTCCTCACTGCATCATCTCTTGGTCCAGTCTGTGGAATATCCCATACAATACCTCGTAACTGAAGTGAAACTTGACATTCCTCTCTGCATCATCTCTTGGTCCAGTCTGTGGAATATCAGATACAACACCTCGTGACTCAAGTGAAACTTGACATTACTCACTGCATCATCTCTTGGACCAGTCTGTGGAATATCAGATGCAACACCTCGTAACTCAAGTGAAACTTGACATTCCTCACTGCATCATCTCTTGGTCCAGTCTGTGGAATATCAGATACAACACCTCGTAACTCAAGTGAAACTTGACATTCCTCACTGCATCATCTCTTGGACCAGTCTGTGGAATATCCCATACAACACCTCTTAACTCAAGTGAAACTTGACATTCCTCACTGCATCATCTCTTGGTCCAGTCTGTGGAATATCAGATACAACACCTCGTAACTCAAGTGAAACTTGACATTACTCACTGCATCATCTCTTGGTCCAGTCTGTGGAATATTCCATACAACACCTAGTAACTCAAGTGAAACTTGACATTCCTCACTGCATCATCTCTTGGTCCAGTCTGTGGAATATTCCATACAACACCTCGTAACTCAAGTGAAACTTGACATTACTCACTGCATCATCTCTTGGACCAGTCTGTGGAATATCCCATACAACACCTCGTAACTCAAGTGAAACTTGACATTCCTCACTGCATCATCTCTTGGTCCAGTCTGTGGAATATTCCATACAACACCTCGTAACTCAAGTGAAACTTGACATTACTCACTGCATCATCTCTTGGACCAGTCTGTGGAATATCCCATACAACACTTCGTAACTCAAGTGAAACTTGACATTCCTCACTGCATCATCTCTTGGTCCAGTCTAAGGAATATTCCATACAACACCTCGTAACTCAAGTGAAACTTGACATCCCTCACTGCATCATCTCTTGGACCAGTCTGTGGAATATTCCATACAACACCTCGTGACTGGAGTGAAACTTGACACTCCTCACTGCATCATCTCCTGGTCCAGTCTGTGGAATATCAGATACAACACCTCGTGACTGGTGTGAAACGTGACATTCCTCACTGCATCATCTCTTGGTCCAGTCTGTGGAATATCAGATACAACACCTCGTGACTGGAGTGAAACTTGACATTCCTCACTGCATCATCTCTTGGTCCAGTCTGTGGAATATTCCATACAACACATCGTGACTGGAGTGAACCTTGACATTCCTCACTGCATCATATCTTGGTCCAGTCTGTGGAATATCAGATACAACACCTCGTGACTGGAGTGAAACTTGACATTCCTCACTGCATCATCTCTTGGTCCAGTCTGTGGAATATCAGATACAACACCTCGTGACTGGAGTGAAACTTGACATTCCTCACTGCATCATCTCTTGGACCAGTCTGTGAAATATCATATACAACACCTCGTGACTGGAGTGAAACTTGACATTCCTCACTGCATCATCTCTTGGACCAGTCTGTGGAATATCAGATACAACACCTCGTGACTGGAGTGAAACTTGACATTCCTCACTGCATCATCTCTTGGACCAGTCTGTGGAATATTCCATACAACACCTCGTGACTGGAGTGAAACTTGACATTCCTCACTGCATCATCTCTTGGTCCAGTCTGTGGAATATCAGATACAACACCTCGTGACTGAAGTGAAACTTGACATTCCTCACTGCATCATCTCTTGGTCCAGTCGGTGGAATATCAGATACAACACCTGGTGACTGGAGTGAAACTTGACATTCCTCACTGCATCATCTCTTGGTCCAGTCTGTGGAATATTCCATATAACACCTCGTAACTCAAGTGAAACTTGACATTCTTCACTGCATCATCTCTTGGACCAGTCTGTGGAATATTCCATACAACACCTCGTGACTGGAGTGAAACTTGACATTCCTCCTTGCATCATCTCTTGGTCCAGTCTGTGGAATATTCCATACAACACCTCGTAACTGAAGTGAAACTTGACATTCCTCACTGCATCATCTCTTGGACCAGTCTGTGGAATATTTCATACAACACCTCGTGACTGGAGTGAACCTTGACATTCCTTACTGCATCATCTCTTGGACGAGTCTGTAGGATATCAGATACAACACCTCGTGACTGGAGTGAAACTTGACATTCCTCACTGCATCATCTCTTGGTCCAGTCTGTGGAATATTCCATGAAACACCTCGTAACTGAAGTGAAACTTGACATTCCTCACTGCATCATCTCTTGGTCCAGTCTGTGGAATATTCCATACAACACCTCGTGACTGGAGTGAACCTTGACATTCCTTACGGCATCATCTCTTGGACGAGTCTGTAGAATATCAGATACAACACCTCGTGACTGGAGTGAAACTTGACATTCCTCACTGCATCATCTCTTGGACCAGTCTGTAGAATATCAGATACAACACCTCGTGACTGGATTGAAACTTGACATTCCTCACTGCATCATCTCTTGGTCCAGTCTGTGGAATATCAGATACAACACCTCGTAACTCAAGTGAAACTTGACATTCCTCACTGCATCATATCTTGGACCAGTCTGAGGAATATCAGATACAACACCTCGTGACTGGAGTGAAACTTGACATTCCTCACTGCATCATCTCTTGGACCAGTCTGTGGAATATCAGATACAACACCTCGTAACTCAAGTAAAACTTGACATTCCTCACTGCATCATCTCTTGGTCCAGTCTGTGGAATATTCCGTACAACACATCGTAACTCAAGTGAAACTTGACATTCCTTACTGCATCATCTCTTGGTCCAGTCTGTGGAATATCAGATACAACACCTCGTAACTGGAGTGAAACTTGACATTCCTCACTGCATTATCTCTTGGACCAGTCTGTGGAATATCAGATACAACACCTCGTAACTCAAGTGAAACTTGACATTCCTCACTGCATCATCTCTTGGACCAGACTGTGGAATATCAGATACAACACCTCGTGACTGGAGTGAAACTTGACATTCCTCACTGCATCATCTCTTGGACCAGTCTGTGGAATATCAGATACAACACCTCGTGACTGGAGTGACACTTGACATTCCTCACTGCATCATCTCATGGACCAGTCTGTGGAATATCAGATACAACACCTCGTAACTCAAGTGAAACTTGACATTCCTCACTGCATCATCTCTTGGACCAGTCTGTGGGATATCAGATACAACACCTCGTAACTCAAGTGAAACTTGACATTCCTCACTGCATCATCTCTTGGACCAGTCTGTGGAATATCAGATACAACACCTCGTGACTGGAGTGAAACTTGACATTCCTCACTGCATCATCTCTTGGACAAGTCTGTGGAATATCAGATACAACACCTCGTGACTGGAGTGAAACTTGACATTTCTCACTGCATCATCTCTTGGACCAGTCTGTGGAATATCAGATACAACACCTCGTGACTCAAGTGAAACTTGACATTCCTCACTGCATCATATCTTGGTCCAGTCTGTGGAATACCAGATACAACACCTCGTGACTGGATTGAAATTTGACATTCCTCACTGCATCATCTCTTGAACCAGTCTGTGGAATATCAGATACAACAACTCGTGACTCAAGTGAAACTTGACATTCCTCACTGCATCATATCTTGGTCCAGTCTGTGGAATATCAGATAAAACACCTCGTGACTGGAGTGAAACTTGACATTCCTCACTGCATCATCTCTTGGAGCAGTCTGTGGAATATCAGATAAAACACCTCGTGACTGGCGTGATACTTGACATTCCTCACTGCATCATCTCTTGGTCCAGTCTGTGGAATATCAGATGCAACACCTCGTGACTGAAGTGAAACTTGACATTCCTCACTGCATCATATCTTGGTCCAGTCTGTGGAATATCAGATAAAACACCTCGTGACTGGCGTGATACTTGACATTCCTCACTGCATCATCTCTTGGTCCAGTCTGTGGAATATCAGATGCAACACCTCGTGACTGAAGTGAAACTTGACATACCTCACTGCATCATCTCTTGGTCCAGTCTGTGGAATATCAGATACAACACCTCGTAACTCAAGTGAAACTTGACATTCCTCACTGCATCATCTCTTGGACCAGTCTGTGGAATATTCCATACAACACCTCGTGACTGGAGTGAAACTTGACATTCCTCACTGCATCATCTCTTGGTCCAGTCTGTGGAATATCAGATACAACACCTCGTGACTGAAGTGAAACTTGACATTCCTCACTGCATCATCCCTTGGTCCAGTCTGTGGAATATCAGATACATCACCTCGTGACTGGCGTGATACTTGACATTCCTCACTGCATCATCTCTTGGACCAGTCTGTGGAATATCAGATACAACACCTCGTGACTGAAGTGAAACTTGACATTCCTCACTGCATCATCTCTTGGTCCAGACTGTGGAATATCAGATACAACACCTCGTGACTCAAGTGAATCTTGACATTCCTCACTGCATCATATCTTGGTCCAGTCTGTGGAATACCAGATTCAACACCTCGTGACTTGAGTGAATCTTGACATTCCTCACTGCATCATTTTTTGGTCCAGTCTGTGGAATATCAGATACAACACCTCGTGACTCAAGTGAAACTTGACATTCCTCACTGCATCATCTCTTGGTCCAGTCTGTGGAATATCAGATACAACACCTCGTAACTCAAGTGAAACTTGACATTCCTCACTGCATCATCTCTTGGTCCAGTCTGTGGAATATCAGATACAACACCTCGTGACTGGAGTGAAACTTGACATTCCTCACTGCATCATCTCTTGGACCAGTCTGTGGAATATCAGATACAACACCTCGTGACTGGAGTGAAACTTGACATTCCTCACTGCATCATCTCTTGGTCCAGTCTGTGGAATATCAGATACAACACCTCGTGACTGTAGTGAAACTTGACAGTCCTCACTGCATCATCTCTTGGACCAGTCTGTGGAATATCAGATACAACACGTCGTGACTGGACTGAAACTTGACATTCCTCACTGCATCATCTCTTGGACCAGTCTGTGGAATATTCCATACAACACCTCGTGACTGGAGTGAAACTTGACATTCCTCACTGCATCATCTCTTGGTCCAGTCTGTGGAATATTCCATACATCACCTCGTAACTGAAGTGAAACTTGACATTCCTCACTGCATCATCTCTTGGACCAGTCTGTGGAATATTTCATACAACACCTCGTGACTGGAGTGAACCTTGACATTCCTTACTGCATCATCTCTTGGACGAGTCTGTAGGATATCAGATACAACACCTCGTGACTGGAGTGAAACTTGACATTCCTCACTGCATCATCTCTTGGTCCAGTCTGTGGAATATTCCATGAAACACCTCGTAACTGAAGTGAAACTTGACATTCCTCACTGCATCATCTCTTGGTCCAGTCTGTGGAATATTCCATACAACACCTCGTGACTGGAGTGAACCTTGACATTCCTTACTGCATCATCTCTTGGACGAGTCTGTAGAATATCAGATACAACACCTCGTGACTGGAGTGAAACTTGACATTCCTCACTGCATCATCTCTTGGACCAGTCTGTAGAATATCAGATACAACACCTCGTGACTGGAGTGAAACTTGACATTCCTCACTGCATCATCTTTCGGACCAGTCTGTGGAATATCAGATACAACACCTCGTGACTGGAGTGACACTTGACATTCCTCACTTCCTCATCTCTTGGACCAGTCTGTGGAATATCAGATACAACACCTCGTAACTCAAGTGAAACTTGACATTCCTCACTGCATCATCTCTTGGACCAGTCTGTGGGATATCAGATACAACACCTCGTAACTCAAGTGAAACTTGACATTCCTCACTGCATCATCTCTTGGACCAGTCTGTGGAATATCAGATACAACACCTCGTGACTGGAGTGAAACTTGCCATTCCTCACTGCATCATCTCTTGGACAAGTCTGTGGAATATCAGATACAACACCTCGTGACTGGAGTGAAACTTGACATTTCTCACTGCATCATCTCTTGGAACAGTCTGTGGAATATCAGATACAACACCTCGTGACTCAAGTGAAACTTGACATTCCTCACTGCATCATATCTTGGTCCAGTCTGTGGAATACCAGATTCAACACCTCGTGACTGGATTGAAACTTGACATTCCTCACTGCATCATCTCTTGGACCAGTCTGTGGAATATCAGATACAACACCTCGTGACTCAAGTGAAACTTGACATTCCTCACTGCATCATATCTTGGTCCAGTCTGTGGAATATCAGATAAAACACCTCGTGACTGGAGTGAAACTTGATATTCCTCACTGCATCATCTCTTGGACCAGTCTGTGGAATATCAGATACAACACCTCGTGACTGAAGTGAAACTTGACATTCCTCACTGCATCATCTCTTGGTCCAGTCTGTGGAATATCAGATACAACACCTCGTAACTCAAGTGAAACTTGACATTCCTCACTGCATCATCTCTTGGACCAGTCTGTGGAATATTCCATACAACACCTCGTGACTGGAGCGAAACTTGACATTCCTCACTGCATCATCTCTTGGTCCAGTCTGTGGAATATCAGATACAACACCTCGTGACTGAAGTGAAACTTGACATTCCTCACTGCATCATCCCTTGGTCCAGTCTGTGGAATATCAGATACATCACCTCGTGACTGGCGTGATACTTGACATTCCTCACTGCATCATCTCTTGGACCAGTCTGTGGAATATCAGATACAACACCTCGTGACTGAAGTGAAACTTGACATTCCTCACTGCATCATCTCTTGGTCCAGACTGTGGAATATCAGATACAACACCTCGTAACTCAAGTGAAACTTGACATTCCTCACTGCATCATCTCTTGGACCAGTCTGTGGAATATCAGATACAACACCTCGTGAGTGGAGTGAAACTTGACATTCCTCACTGCATCATCTTTTGGTCCAGTCTGTGGAATATCAGATACAACACCTCGTGACTGAAGTGAGACTTGACATTCCTCACTGCATCATCTCTTGGTCCAGTCTGTGGAATATCAGATACAACACCTCGTAACTCGAGTGAAACTTGACATTCCTCACTGCATCATCTCTTGGTCCAGTCTGTGGAATATCAGATACAACACCTCGTGACTGGAGTGAAACTTGACATTCCTCACTGCATCATCTCTTGGACCAGTCTGTGGAATATTCCATACAACACCTCGTGACTGGAGTGAAACTTGACATTCCTCACTGCATCATCTCTTGGTCCAGTCTGTGGAATATTCCATACAACACCTCGTAACTGAAGTGAAACTTGACATTCCTCACTGCATCATCTCTTGGACCAGTCTGTGGAATATTTCATACAACACCTCGTGACTGGAGTGAACCTTGACATTCCTTACTGCATCATCTCTTGGACGAGTCTGTAGGATATCAGATACAACACCTCGTGACTGGAGTGAAACTTGACATTCCTCACTGCATCATCTCTTGGTCCAGTCTGTGGAATATTCCATGAAACACCTCGTAACTGAAGTGAAACTTGACATTCCTCACTGCATCATCTCTTGGTCCAGTCTGTGGAATATTCCATACAACACCTCGTGACTGGAGTGAACGTTGACATTCCTTACTGCATCATCTCTTGGACGAGTCTGTAGAATATCAGATACAACACCTCGTGACTGGAGTGAAACTTGACATTCCTCACTGCATCATCTCTTGGACCAGTCTGTAGAATATCAGATACAACACCTCGTAACTGGAGTGAGACTTGACATTCCTGACTGCATCATCTCTTGGTCCAGTCTGTGGAATATCAGATACAACACCTCGTGACTGGATTGAAACTTGACATTGCTCACTGCATCATCTCTTGGTCCAGTCTGTGGAATATCAGATACAACACCTCGTGACTGGATTGAAACTTGACATTCCTTACTGCATCATCTCTTGGTCCAGTCTGTGGAATATCAGATACAACACCTCGTGACTGGATTGAAACTTGACATTCCTCACTGCATCATCTCTTGGTCCAGTCTGTGGAATATCAGATACAACACCTCGAAACTCAAGTGAAACTTGACATTCCTCACTGCATCATATCTTGGTCCAGTCTGTGGAATATCCCATACAACACCTCGTGACTGAAGTGAAACTTGACATTCCTCACTGCATCATCTCTTGGTCCAGTCTGTGGAATATCAGATACAACACCTCGTGACTGGAGTGAACCTTGACATTCCTCACTGCATCATCTCTTGGTCCAGTCTGTGAAATATTCCATACAACACCTCGTAACTCAAGTGAAACTTGACATTCCTTACTGCATCATCTCTTGGACCAGTCTGTGGAATATCAGATACAACACCTCGTGACTGGAGTGAAACTTGACATTCCTTACTGCATCATCTCTTGGACCAGTCTGTGGAATATCAGATACAACACCTCGTAACTCATGTGAAACTTGACATTCCTCACTGCATCATCTCTTGGACCAGTCTGTGGAATATCAGATACAACACCTCGTGACTGGAGTGAAACTTGACATTTCTCACTGCATCATCTCTTGGACCAGTCTGTGGAATATCAGATACAACACCTCGTGACTCAAGTAAAACTTGACATTCCTCACTGCATCATCTCTTGGTCCAGTCTGTGGAATATTCCATAAAACACATCGTAACTCAAGTGAAACTTGACATTCCTTACTGCATCATCTCTCGGTCCAGTCTGTGGAATATCAGATACAACACCTCGTAACTGGAGTGAAACTTGACATTCCTCACTGCATCATCTCTTGGACCAGTCTGTGGAATATCAGATACAACACCTCGTAACTCAAGTGAAACTTGACATTCCTCACTGCATCATCTCTTGGACCAGACTGTGGAATATCAGATACAACACCTCGTGACTGGAGTGAAACTTGACATTCCTCACTGCATCATCTCTTGGACCAGTCTGTGGAATATCAGATACAACACCTCGTGACTGGAGTGACACTTGAAATTCCTCACTGCATCATCTCTTGGACCAGTCTGTGGAATATCAGATACAACACCTCGTGACTGGAGTGAAACTTGACATTCCTCAATGCATCATCTCTTGGTCCAGTCTGTGATATATCAGATACAACACCTCGTAACTCAAGTGAAACTTGACATTCCTCACTGCATCATCTCTTGGACCAGTCTGTGGGATATCAGATACAACACCTCGTAACTCAAGTGAAACTTGACATTCCTCACTGCATCATCTCTTGGACCAGTCTGTGGAATATCAGATACAACACCTCGTGACTGGAGTGAAACTTGACATTCCTCACTGCATCATCTCTTGGACAAGTCTGTGGAATATCAGATACAACACCTCGTGACTGGAGTGAAACTTGACATTTCTCACTGCATCATCTCTTGGACCAGTCTGTGGAATATCAGATACAACACCTCGTGACTCAAGTGAAACTTGACATTCCTCACTGCATCATATCTTGGTCCAGTCTGTGGAATACCAGATACAACACCTCGTGACTGGAGTGAAACTTGACATTCCTCACTGCATCATCTCTTGGACCAGTCTGTGGAATATCAGATACAACACCTCGTGACTCAAGTGAAACTTGACATTCCTCACTGCATCATATCTTGGTTCAGTCTGTGGAATATCAGATACAACACCTCGTGACTGGAGTGAAACTTGACATTCCTCACTGCATCATCTCTTGGACCAGTCTGTGGAATATCAGATACAACACCTCGTGACTGAAGTGAAACTTGACATTCCTCACTGCATCATCTCTTGGTCCAGTCTGTGGAATATCAGATACAACACCTCGTAACTCAAGTGAAACTTGACATTCCTCACTGCATCATCTCTTGGACCAGTCTGTGGAATATTCCATACAACACCTCTTGACTGGAGTGAAAATTGACATTCCTCACTGCATCATCTCTTGGTCCAGTCTGTGGAATATCAGATACAACACCTCGTGACTGAAGTGAAACTTGACATTCCTCACTGCATCATCTCTTGGTCCAGTCTGTGGAATATCAGATACATCACCTCGTGACTGGCGTGAAACTTGACATTCCTCACTGCATCATCTCTTGGACCAGTCTGTGGAATATCAGATACAACACCTCGTGACTGAAGTGAAACTTGACATTCCTCACTGCATCATCTCTTGGTCCAGTCTGTGGAATATCAGATACAACACCTCGTAACTCAAGTGAAACTTGACATTCCTCACTGCATCATCTCTTGGACCAGTCTGTGGAATATCAGATACAACACCTCGTGACTGGAGTGAAACTTGACATTCCTCACTGCATCATCTTTTGGTCCAGTCTGTGGAATATCAGATACAACACCTCGAGACTGAAGTGAGACTTGACATTCCTCACTGCATCATCTCTTGGTCCAGTCTGTGGAATATCAGATACAACACCTCGTTACTCAAGTGAAACTTGACATTCCTCACTGCATCATCTCTTGGTCCAGTCTGTGGAATATCAGATACAACACCTCGTGACTGGAGTGAAACTTGACATTCCTCACTGCATCATCTCTTGGACCAGTCTGTGGAATATCAGATACAACACCTCGTGACTGGAGTGAAACTTGACATTCCTCACTGCATCATCTCTTGGTCCAGTCTGTGGAATATCAGATACAACACCTCGTAACTCAAGTGAAACTTGACATTCCTCACTGCATCATCTCTTGGTCCAGTCTGTGGAATATCAGATACAACACCTCGTGACTGGAGTGAAACTTGACATTCCTCACTGCATCATCTCTTGGACCAGTCTGTGGAATATCAGATACAACACCTCGTGACTGGAGTGAAACTTGACATTCCTCACTGCATCATCTTTTGGTCCAGTCTGTGGAATATCAGATACAACACCTCGTAACTCAAGTGAAACTTGACATTCCTCACTGCATCATCTCTTGGACCAGTCTGTGGAATATTCCATACAACACCTCGTAACTCAAGTGAAACTTGACATTCCTCACTGCATCATCTCTTGGTCCAGTCTGTGGAATATTCCATACAACACCTCGTAACTCAAGTGAAACTTAACATTACTCACTGCATCATCTCTTGGACCAGTCTGTGGAATATTCCATACAACACCTCGTGACTGGAGTGAAACTTGACATTCCACACTGCATCATCTCTTGGACCAGTCTGTGGAATATCAGATACAACTCCTCGTGACTGAAGTGAAACTTGACACTCCTCACTGCATCATCTCCTGGTCCAGTCTGTGGAATATCAGATACAACACCTCGTGACTGGAGTGTAACGTGACATTCCTCACTGCATCATCTCTTGGTCCAGTCTGTGGAATATCAGATACAACACCTCGTGACTGGAGTGAAACTTGACATTCCTCACTGCATCATCTCTTGGTCCAGTCTGTGGAATATTCCATACAACACCTCGTGACTGGAGTGAACCTTGACATTCCTCACTGCATCATATCTTGGTCCAGTCTGTGGAATATCAGATACAACACCTCGTGACTGGAGTGAAACTTGACATTCCTCACTGCATCATCTCTTGGTCCAGTCTGTGGAATATCAGATACAACACCTCGTGACTGTAGTGAAACTTGACATTCCTCACTGCATCATCCTTTGGACCAGTCTGTGGAATATCATATACAACACCTCGTGACTGGAGTGGAACTTGACATTCCTCACTGCATCATCTCTTGGACCAGTCTGTGGAATATCAGATACAACACCTCGTGACTGGAGTGAAACTTGACATTCCTCACTGCATCATCTCTTGGACCAGTCTGTGGAATATTCCATACAACACCTCGTGACTGGAGTGAAACTTGACATTCCTCACTGCATCATCTCTTGGTCCAGTCTGTGGAATATCAGATACAACACCTCGTGACTGAAGTGAAACTTGACATTCCTCACTGCATCATCTCTTGGTCCAGTCTGTGGAATATCAGATTCAACACCTCGTGACTGGAGTGAAACTTGATATTCCTCACTGCATCATCTCTTGGTCCAGTCTGTGGAATATCAGATACAACACCTCGTGACTGGAGTGAAACTTGACATTCCTCACTGCATCATCTCTTGGACCAGTCTGTGGAATATCAGATACAACACCTCGTGACTGGAGTGAAACTTGACATTCCTCACTGCATCATCTCTTGGACCAGTCTGTGGAATATTCCATACAACACCTCGTGACTGGAGTGAAACTTGACATTCTTCACTGCATCATCTCTTGGTCCAGTCTGTGGAATATCCCATACAACACCTCGTGACTTGAGTGAAACTTGACATTCCTCACTGCATCATCTCTTGGACCAGTCTGTGGAATATTCCATACAACACCTCGTGACTGGAGTGAAACTTGACATTCTTCACTGCATCATCTCTTGGTCCAGTCTGTGGAATATCCCATACAACACCTCGTGACTTGAGTGAAACTTGACATTCCTCACTGCATCATCTCTTGGTCCAGTCTGTGGAATATCAGATACAACACCTCGTGACTGGAGTGAAACTTGACATTCCTCACTGCATCATCTCTTGGACCAGTCTGTGGAATATTCCATACAACACCTCGTGACTGGATTGAAACTTGACATTCCTCACTGCATCATCTCTTGGACCAGTCTGTGGAATATCAGATACAACACCTCGTGACTGGAGTGAAACTTGACATTCCTCACTGCATCATCTCTTGGACCAGTCTGTGGAATATCAGATACAACACCTCGTGACTGGAGTGAAACTTGACATTCCTCACTGCATCATCTCTTGGACCAGTCTGTGGAATATTCCATACAACACCTCGTGACTGGATTGAAACTTGACATTCCTCACTGCATCATCTCTTGGTCCAGTCTGTGGAATATCAGATACAACACCTCGTGACTGGAGTGAAACTTGACATTCCTCACTGCATCATCTCTTGGACCAGTCTGTGGAATATCAGATACAACACCTCGTAACTCAAGTGAAACTTGACATTCCTCACTGCATCATCTCTTGGTCCAGTCTGTGGAATATCCCATACAACACCTCGTGACTTGAGTGAAACTTGACATTCCTCACTGCATCATCTCTTGGACCGGTCTGTGGAATATCAGATACAACACCTCGTGGCTGGAGTGAAACTTGACAGTACTCACTGCATCATCTCTTGGTCCAGTCTGTGGAATATCCCATACAACACCTCGTGACTTGAGTGAAACTTGACATTCTTCACTGCATCATCTCTTGGACCGGTCTGTGGAATATCAGATACATCACCTCGTGGCTGGAGTGAAACTTGACATTCCTCACTGCATCATCTCTTGGTCCAGTCTGTGGAATATCCCATACAACACCTCGTAACTCAAGTGAAACTTGACATTCCTCACTGCATCATCTCTTGTTCCAGTCTGTGGAATATCAGATACAATACCTCGTAAATCAAGTGAAACTTGACATTCCTCACTGCATCATCTCTTGGTCCAGTCTGTGGAATATCAGATACAACACCTCGTGAATGGAGTGAAACGTGACATTCCTCACTGAATCATGTCTTGGTCCAGTCTGTGGAATATCAGATACAACACCTCGTGACTGGAGTGAAACGTGACATTCCTCACTGAATCATGTCTTGGTCCAGTCTGTGGAATATCAGATACAACACCTCGTAACTGAATTGAAACTTGACATTCCTCACTGCATCATGTCTTGGTCCAGTCTGTGGAATATCAGATACAACACCTCGTAACTGAATTGAAACATGACATTCCTCACTGCATCATCTCTTGGTCCAGTCTGTGGAATATCAGATACAACACCTCGTAACTGAAGTGAAACGTGACATTCCTCACTGCATCATCTCTTGGTCCAGTCTGTGGAATATCCCATACAACACCTCGTAACTCAAGTGAAACTTGACATTCCCCACTGCATCATCTCTTGTTCCAGTCTGTGGAATATCAGATACAATACCTCGTAACTCAAGTGAAACTTGACATTCCTCACTGCATCATCTCTTGGTCCAGTCTGTGGAATATCAGATACAACACCTCGTGACTGGAGTGAAACGTGACATTCCTCACTGAATCATGTCTTGGTCCAGTCTGTGGAATATCAGATACAACACCTCGTGACTGGAGTGAAACTTGACATTCCTCACTGAATCATGTCTTGGTCCAGTCTGTGGAATATCAGATACAACACCTCGTAACTGAATTGAAACTTGACATTCCTCACTGCATCATGTCTTGGTCCAGTCTGTGGAATATCAGATACAACACCTCGTAACTGAATTGAAACTTGACATTCCTCACTGCATCATCTCTTGGTCCAGTCTGTGGAATATCAGATACAACACCTCGTAACTGAAGTGAAACGTGACATTCCTCACTGCATCATCTCTCGGTCCAGTCTGTGGAATATTAGATACAACACCTCGTGACTGAAGTGAAACGTGACATTCCTCACTGCATCATCTCTTGGTCCAGTCTGTGGAATATTCCAGACAACACCTCGTAACTGAAGTGAAACTTGACATTCTTCACTGCATCATCTCTTGGTCCAGTCTGTGGAATATCAGATGCAACACCTCGTAACTCAAGTTAAACTTGACATTCCTCACTGCATCATTTCTTGGACCAGTCTGTGGAATATCAGATACAACACCTCGTGACTGGATTGAAACTTGACATTCCTCACTGCATCATCTCTTGGACCAGTCTGTGGAATATTCCATACAACACCTCGTAACTGGAGTGAAACTTGACATTTTTCACTGCATCATCTCTTGGACCAGTCTGTGGAATATTCCATACAACACCTCGTGACTGGAGTGAAACTCGACATTCTTCACTGCATCATATCTTGGTCCAGTCTGTGGAATATCAGAAACAACACCTCGTAACAGGAGTGAAACTTGACATTCCTCACTGCATCATCTCTTGGTCCAGTCTGTGGAATATCAGATACAACACCTCGTGACTGAATTGAAACTTGACCTTCCTCACTGCATCATATCTTGGTCCAGTCTGTGGAATATTCCATACAACACCTCGTGACTGGATTGAAACTTGACATTCCTCACTGCATCATCTTTTGGACCAGTCTGTGGAATATCAGATACAACACCTCGTGACTGGATTGAAACTTGACATTCCTCACTGCATCATCTTTTGGACCAGTCTGTGGAATATCAGATACATCACCTCGTGACTGAATTGAAACTTGACATTCCTCACTGCATCATCTCTTGGACCAGTCTGTGGAATATGAGATACATCACCTCGTGACTGGATTGAAACTTGACTTCCTCACTGCATCATCTCTTGGTCCAGTCTGTGGAATATCAGATACATCACCTCGTGACTGGAGTGAAACTTGACATTCCTCACTGCATCATATCTTGGTCCAGTCTGTGGAATATCAGATACAACACCTCGTAACTGAAGAGAAACTTGACATTCCTCACTGCATCATCTCTTGGATCAGTCTGTGGAATATGAGATAAATCACCTCGTGACTGGATTGAAACTTGACATTCCTCACTGCATCATCTCTTGGTCCAGTCTGTGGAATATCAGATACAACAACTCGTGACTGGATTGAAACATGACATTCCTCAATGCATCATCTCTTGGTCCAGTCTGTGGAATATCAGATACAACACCTCGTGACTGGATTGAAACTTGACATTCCTCACTGCATCATCTCTTGGACCAGTCTGTGGATTATCAGATACATCACCTCGTGACTGAATTGAAACTTGACATTCCTCGCTGCATCATCTCTTGGACCAGTCTGTGGAATATGAGATACATCACCTCGTGACTGAATTGAAACTTGACATTCCTCACTGCATCATCTCTTGGTCCAGTCTGTGGAATATCAGATACAACACCTCGTGACTGGATTGAAACTTGACATTCCTCACTGCATCATCTCTTGGTCCAGTCTGTGGAATATGAGATACATCACCTCGTGACTGAATTGAAACTTGACATTCCTCACTGCATCATCTTTTGGTCCAGTCTGTGGAATATCAGATACAACACCTCGTGACTGGATTGAAACTTGACATTCCTCACTGCATCATCTCTTGGTCCAGTCTGTGGAATATCAGATACAACACCTCGTGACTGAATTGAAACTTGACATTCCTCACTGCATCATCTCTTGGTCCAGTCTGTGGAATATGAGATACATCACCTCGTGACTGAATTGAAACTTGACATTCCTCACTGCATCATTATTGGTCCAGTCTGTGGAATATCAGATACAACACCTCGTGACTGGATTGAAACTTGACATTCCTCACTGCATCATCTCTTGGTCCAGTCTGTGGAATATCAGATACAACACCTCGTGACTGGATTGAAACTTGACATTCCTCACTGCATCATCTCTTGGTCCAGTCTGTGGAATATGAGATACATCACCTCGTGACTGAATTGAAACTTAAAATCCCTCACTGCTTCATCTCTTGGTCCAGTCTGTGGAATATCAGATACAACACCTCGTGACTGAATTGAAACTTGACATTCCTCACTGCATCATCTCTTTGTCCAGTCTGTGGAATATCAGATACAACAACTCGTGACTGAATTGAAACTTGACGTTCCTCACTGCATCATCTCTTGGTCCAGTCTGTGGAATATCAGATACAATACCTCGTGACTGGATTGAAACTTGACATTCCTCACTGCATCATCTCTTGGTCCAGTCTGTGGAATATTCCAGACAACACCTCGTAACTGAAGTGAAACTTGACATTCCTCACTGCATCATCTCTTGCATCAGTCTGTGGAATATCAGATACAACACCTCGTGACTGAATTGAAACTTGACAATCCTCACTGCATCATATCTTGATCCAGTCTGTGGAATATCAGATACAACACCTCGAGATCGGATTGAAACTCGACATTCTCCACTGCATCATCTCTTAGTCCAGTCTGTGGAATATCAGATACAACACCTTGTGACTGGATTGAAACTTGACAATCCTCACTGCATCATATCTTGGTCCAGTCTGTGTAATATCAGATACAACACCTCGTGACTGGATTGAAACTTGACATTCCTCACTGCATCATCTCTTGGTCCAGTCTGTGGAATATGAGATACATCACCTCGTGACTGAATTGAAACTTGACATTCCTCACTGCATCATCTCTTGGTCCAGTCTGTGGAATATTCCAGACAACACCTCGACACTGAAGTGAAACTCGACATTCCTCACTGCATCATCTCTTGGTCCAGTCTGTGGAATATTTCAGACAACACCTCGTGACTGAATTGAAACTTGACATTCCTCACTGCATCATCTCTTGGTCCAGGCTGTGGAATATGAGATACATCACCTCGTGACTGAATTGAAACTTGACATTCCTCACTCCATCATCTCTTGGTCCAGTCTGTGGAATATTCCAGACAACACCTCGTAACTGAAGTGAAACTTGACATTCCTCACTGCATCATCTCTTGGACCAGTCTGTGGAATATCAGATACAACACCTCGTGACTGGATTGAAACTCGACATTCTTCACTGCATCATCTCCTGGTCCAGTCTGTGGAATATCAGATACATCACCTCGTGACTGGATTGAAACTCGACATTCCTCACTGCATCATCTCTTGGACAAGTCTGTGGAATATCAGATACAACAACTCGTGACTGGATTGAAACTTGACATTCTTCACAGCATCATCTCTTGGACCAGTCTGTGGAATATCAGATACAACACGTCGTAACTGGAGTGAGACTTGACATTCCTGACTGCATCATCTCTTGGTCCAGTCTGTGGAATATCAGATACAACACCTCTTGACTGGATTGAAACTTGACATTCTTCACTACATCATCTCTTGGACCGGTCTGTGGAATATCAGATACAACACTCCGTCACTGAAGTGAACCTTGACATTCCTCACTGCATCATTTCTTGGTCTCATCATCGCTCAGAACCTCATCTCTCGTGGTTACAAGTTACACACGGGGCATGGAGGCATGAACCACCCGTGTAATGGTGGTGTGGGATAGGGGGGACGGTCGCTTAGAACCTTATCTCTCGTGGCTACAAGTTACACACGGAAGATAGAGGCTTGAACAACCCGTGTAATGGTGGTTTGGGATAGGGGGGACGGTCGCTCAGGACCTCATCTCTCGTGGTTACAAGTTACACACGGAAGATAGAGGCTTGAACAACCCGTGTAATGGTGGTAAGGGATAGAGCGGACGGTCGCTTAGAACCTCATCTCTCGTGGTTACAAGTTACACAAGGTTAAAAGAGGCTTGAACAACCCGTTTAATGGTGGTAAGGGATAGAGGGGACGGTCGCTTAGAACCTCATCTCTCGTGGTTACAAGTTACACACATAAGATAGAGGCTCGAACAAACCGTGTATTGGTGGTGTGGGTTAGAGGGGACGGTCGCTTAGAACCTCATCTCTCGTGGTAACAAGTTACACATGAAAGATAGAGTCTTGAACCACCCGTGTAATGGTGGTGTGGGATAGAGAAGACGGTCGCTTAGAAAATCATCTCTCGTGGATACAGGTCAAACACAGGGTATAGAGGCTAGAACAACCCGTGTAATGGTGGTGTGGGATAGAGGGGACGGTCGCTTAGAAACTCATCTCTCGTGGTTACAAGTTACACACATAAGATAGAGGCATGAACCACCCGTGTAATGGTGGTGTGGGATAGAGGGGACGGTCGCTTAGAACCTCATCTTTCGTGGTTACAAGTTACACACGGAAGATAGAGGCTTAAACAACCCGAGTAATGATGGTGTGGGATAGAGGGGACAGTCGTTCGGGATCTCATCTCCCGTGGTTACATGTTACACACTGAAGATAGAGGCATGAACCACCCGTGTAATGGTGGTGTGGAATAGAGGGGACAGTCGCTTAGGACCTCATCTCTCGTGGTTACAAGTTACACACGGGGGATAGAGGCTTGAGCAACCCTTGTAATGGTGGTGTGGGATAGAGGGGACGGTCGCTTAGAACCTCATCTCTCGTGGTTACAAGTTACACACGGGGGATAGAGGCATGAACCACCCGTGTAATGGTGGTGTGGGATAGAGGGGACGGTCGCTTAGAACCTCATCTTTCGTGGTTACAAGATACACACGGAAGATAGAGGCTTGAACAACCCGTGTAATGATGGTGTGGGATAGAGGGGACGGTCGCTTAGAACCTCATCTTTCGTGGTTACAAGTTAAACACGGAAGATAGACGCTTGAACAACCCGTGTAATGATGGTGTGGGATAGAGGGGACAGTCGCTTGGGATCTCATCTCTCGTGGTTACATGTTACACACGGAAGATATAGGCATGAACCACCCGTGTAATGGTGGTGTGGGATAGAGGAGACGCTCGCTTAGAATCTCATCTCTCGTGGCTACAAGTTACACACGGGGGATAGAGGCTTGAACAACCCGTGTAATGGTGGTGTGGGATGAAGGGAACGGTCGCATAGAACCTCATCTCTCGTGGATACAAGTTACACACAGGGATAGAGGCTTGAGCAACTCGTGTAATGGTGGTGTGGGATAGAGGGGACGGTCGCTTAGAACCACATCTCTCGTGGATACAAGTTACACACGGAAGATAGAGGGTTGAGCAACCCGTGTAATGGTGGTTTCGGATAGAGGGTACAGTCGCTCAAAACCTCATCTCTCGTGGTTACAAGTAACACATGGAAGTTATAGGCTTGAACAACCCGTGTAATGGTGGTGTGGGATAGAGGGTACACTCGCTCAGAACCTCATCTCTCGTGGTTACAAGTTACACACGGGGGATAGAGGCTTGAAAAACACGTGTAATGGTGGTGTGGGATAGAGGGGACGGTCGCTCAGAACCTCACCTCTCGTGGATACAAGTTACACACATAAGATATAGGCTTGAACAACCCGTGTAATGGTGGTGTGGGATAGAGGGTGCGGTCGCTCAGAACCTCATCTCTCGTGGTTAAAAGTTACACACGGGGGATAGAGGCTTGAAAAACACGTGTGATGGTGGTGTGGGATAGAGAACGGTCGCTCAGAACCTCACCTCTCGTAGTTACAAGTTACACACATAAGATATAGGCTTAAACAACCCGTGAAATGGTGGTGTGGGATAGAGGGACGGTCGCTTAGAACCTCATCTCTCGTGGTGACAAGTGACACACGGGGGATAGAGGCATGAACAACCCGTGCAATGGTGGTGTGGGATAGAGGGGACGGTCGCTCAGAACCTCATCTCTCGTGGTTACAAGTTACACACGGGGGATAGAGGCATGCACAACCCGTGTAATGGTGGTGTGGAATAGAGGGGACGGTCGCTAAGGACCTCATCTCTCGTTGTTACAAGTTACACACGGGGGATAAAGGCTTGAACAACCCGTTTAATGGTGGTGTGGGTTAGAGGGGACGGTAGCTTAGAACCTCATCTCTCGTGAATACAAGTTACACACGAGGGATAGAGGCTTGAACAACCCGTGTAATGGTGGTGTGGGTTACAGGGGACGGTCGCTTAGGACCACATCTCTCGTTGTTACAAGTTACACACGGGGGATAGAGGCATGAACCACCCGTGTTATGGTGGTGTGGGATAGAGGGGACGGTAGCTTAGAACCTCATCTCTCGTGGAAACAAGTTACACACGGGGGATAGAGGCATAAACAACCCGTGTAATGGTGGTGTGGGATAGAGGGGACGTTCGCTCAGAACTCATCTCTCCTGGATACAAGTTACACACTGGGGATAGAGGCATGAACAACCCGTGTAATGGTGGTGTGGGATAGAGGGGACGGTCGCTTAGAACCTCATCTCTCGTGGTTACAAGTTACACACGGGGGATAGAGGCATGAACAACCCGTGAAATGGTGGTGTGAGATAGAGGGGACGGTCGCTCAGAACCTCATCTCTCGTGGTTACAAGTAACACACGGGAAATAGAGGCTTGAGCAACCCGTGTAATGGTGGTGTGGGATAGAGGGGACGGTCGCTTAGATTGTCATCTCTCGTGGTTACAAGTTACACACGGGGGATAGAGGCATGAACCACCCGTGTAATGGTGGTCTGGGATAGAGGGGACGGTCGCTCAGAACCTCATATCTCGTGGATACAAGTTACACACGGGGGATAGAGGCATGAACCACCCGTGTAATGGTGGTGTGGGATAGAGGGGACGGTCGCTTAGAACCTCATCTCTCGTGGTTACAAGTTACACACGGGGGATAGAGGCATGAACAACCCGTGTAATGGTGGTGTGGGATAGAGGGGACGGTCGCTTAGAACCTCATCTCTCGTGGTTACAAGTTACACACGGGTGATAGAGGCATGAACCACCCGTGTAATGGTGGTGTGGGATAGAGGGGACGGTCGCTTAGAACCTCATCTCTCGTGGATACAAGTTACACACGGGGGATATAGGCTTGAACAACCCGTGTTATGGTGGTGTGGGATAGAGGGGACGGTCGCTTAGATTGTCATCTCTCGTGGATACAAGTTACACACGGAAGATAGAGGCATGAACAACCCGTGTAATGGTGGTGTGTGATAGAGGGGACGGTCGCTCAGAACCTCATCTCTCGTGGTTACAAGTTACACACCGAAGATAGAGGCATGAACCACCCGTGTAATGGTGGTGTAGGATAGAGGGGACGGTTGCTTAGAACCTCATCTCTCGTGGTTACAAGTTACACACGGAAGATAGAGGCTTGAACAACCCGTGTAATGGTGGTGTAGGATAGAGGGGACGGTCGCTTAGAACCTCATTTCTCGTGACTACAAGTTACACACGGGGGATAGAGGCTTGAACAACCCGTGTAATGGTGGTGTGGGATAGAGGGGACGGTCGCTTAGAACCTCATCTCTCGTGGTTACAAGTTACACACGGGGGATAGAGGCTTGAACAACCCGTGTAATTGTGGTGTGGGATAGAGGGGACGGTCGCTTAGGACCTCATCTCTCGTGGCTACAAGTTGCACACATAAGATATAGGCTTGAGAAACCCGTGTAATGGTGGTGTGGGATGGAGGGGACGGTCGCTTAGAACCTCATCTCTTGTGGATACAAGTTACACACGGAAGATAGAGGCTTGAACAACCCGTGTAATGGTGGTGTGGGATAGAGGGGCGGTCGCTTAGAACCTCATCTCTCGTGGCTACAAGTTACACACATAAGATATAGGCTTGAACAACCCGTGTAATGGTGGTGAGGGATAGGGGGGACGGTCGCTCAGGACCTCATCTCTCGTGTTCACAAGATACACACGGAAGATAGAGGCTTGAACAACCCGTGTAATGGTGGTGTGGGATAGAGGGGACGGTCGCTTAGAACCTCATCTCTCGTGGACAAGTTACACACGGATAATAGAGGCTTGAACAACCCGTGTAATGATGGTGTGGGTTAGAGGGGACGGTCGCTTAGAACCTCATCTCTCGTGGTTACAAGTTACACACGGAAGATAGAGGCTTGAACCACCCGTGTAATGGTGGTGTGGGATAGAGTTGACGGTCGCTCAGAACCTCATCTCTCGTGGTTACAGGTTACACACGGAAGATAGAGGCTTGAACCACCCGTGTAATGGTGGTGTGGGATAGAGGGGACGGTCGCTTAGAACCTAATCTCTCGTGGATACAAGTTACACACGGGGGATAGAGGCTTGAACAACCCGTGTAATGGTGGTGTGGGATAGAGGTGACGGTCGCTTAGAACCTCATCTCTCGTGGATACAGGTGACACACGGGGGATAGAGGTTTGAACAACCCGTGTAATGGTGGTGTGGGATAGAGGGGACGGTCGCTTAGAACCTCATCTCTCGTGGTTGCAAGTTACACACAGGGGATGGAGGCATGAACCACCCGTGTAATGGTGGTGTGGGATAGAGGGGACGGTCGCTTAGAACCTCATCTCTCGTGGATACAAGTTACACACGGGAGATATAGGCTTGAACAACCTGTGTTATGGTGGTGTGGGATAGAGAGGACGGTCGGTTAGAACGTCATCTCTCGTGGATACAAGTTACACACGGATTATAGAGGCATGAAGCACCCGTGTAATGGTGGTGTGGGATAGAGAGGACAGTCGCTCAGGACCCCATCTCTCTTGGTTACAAGTTACACACGGGGGATAGAGGCTTGAACAATCCGTGTAATGGTGGTGTGGGATAGGGGAGACGGTCGCTTAGAACCTCATCTCTCGTGGTTACAAGTTACACATGGCAGATAGAGACATGAACCATCCGTGTAATGGTGGTGTGGGATAGAGGGGACGGTCGCTTAGAACCACATCTCTCGTGGTTACAAGTTACACACGGAAGATAGAGGCTTGAACAACCCGTGTAATGGTGGTGTGGGATAGAGGGGACGGTCGCTTAGAACCTCATCTCTCGTGGATACAAGTTACACACGGGGGATATAGGCTTGAACAACCCGTGTTATGGTGGTGTGGGATAGAGAGGACGGTCGGTTAGAACGTCATCTCTCGTGGATACAAGTTACACACGGATTATAGAGGCATGAAGCACCCGTGTAATGGTGGTGTGGGATAGAGAGGACAGTCGCTCAGGACCCCATCTCTCTTGGTTACAAGTTACACACGGGGGATAGAGGCATGAACAACCCGTGAAATGGTGGTGTGAGATAGAGGGGACGGTCGCTCAGAACCTCATCTCTCGTGGTTACAAGTTACACACGGGGGATAGAGGCATGAACCACCCGTGTAATGGTGGTGTGGGATAGAGGGGACGGTCGCTTAGAACCTCATCTCTCGTGGATACAAGTTACACACGGGGGATATAGGCTTGAACAACCCGTGTTATGGTGGTGTGGGATAGAGGGGACGGTCGCTTAGATTGTCATCTCTCGTGGATACAAGTTACACACGGAAGATAGAGGCATGAACAACCCGTGTAATGGTGGTGTGGGATAGAGGGGACGGTCGCTCAGGACCTGATCTCTTGTGGTTACAAGTTACACACGGGGGATAGAGGCTTGAACAACCCGTGTAATGGTGGTGTGTGATAGAGGGGACGGTCGCTCAGAACCTCATCTCTCGTGGTTACAAGTTACACACCGAAGATAGAGGCATGAACCACCCGTGTAATGGTGGTGTAGGATAGAGGGGACGGTTGCTTAGAACCTCATTTCTCGTGGCTACAAGTTACACACGGGGGATAGAGGCTTGAACAACCCGTGTAATGGTGGTGTGGGATAGAGGGGACGGTCGCTTAGAACCTCATCTCTCGTGGTTACAAGTTACACACGGGGGATAGAGGCTTGAACAACCCGTGTAATGGTGGTGTGGGATAGGGGGGACGGTCGCTTAGAACCTCATCTCTCGTGGTTACAAGTTACACACGGAAGATAGAGGATTGAACAACCCGTGTAATGGTGGTGTAGGATAGAGGGGACGGTCGCTTAGAACCTCATTTCTCGTGGCTACAAGTTACACACGGGGGATAGAGGCTTGAACAACCCGTGTAATGGTGGTGTGGGATAGAGGGGACGGTCGCTTAGAACCTCATCTCTCGTGGTTACAAGTTACACACGGGGGATAGAGGCTTGAACAACCCGTGTAATTGTGGTGTGGGATAGAGGGGACGGTCGCTTAGGACCTCATCTCTCGTGGCTACAAGTTGCACACATAAGATATAGGCTTGAGAAACCCGTGTAATGGTGGTGTGGGATGGAGGGGACGGTCGCTTAGAACCTCATCTCTTGTGGATACAAGTTACACACGGAAAATAGAGGCTTGAATAACCCGTGTAATGGTGGTGTGGGATAGAGGGGCGGTCGCTTAGAACCTCATCTCTCGTGGCTACAAGTTACACACATAAGATATAGGATTGAACAACCCGTGTAATGGTGGTGTGGGATAGGGGGGACGGTCGCTCAGGACCTCATCTCTTGTGGTTACAAGTTACACACGAGGGATAGAGGCTTGAACAACCCGTGTAATGGTGGTGTGGGATAGAGGGGACGGTCGCTTAGAACCTCATCTCTCGTGGACAAGTTACACACGGATAATAGAGGCTTGAACAACCCGTGTAATGATGGTGTGGGTTAGAGGAAACGGTCGCTTAGAACCTCATCTCTCGTGGTTACAAGTTACACACGGAAGATAGAGGCTTGAACCACCCGTGTAATATTGGTGTGGGATAGAGTTGACGGTCGCTCAGAACCTCATCTCTCGTGGTTACAAGTTACACACGGGGGATAGAGGCTTGAACAACCCGTGTAATGGTGGTGTGGGATAGAGGGGAAGGTCGCTTAGAACCTCATCTCTCGTGGATACAAGTTACACACGGGGGATAGAGGCTTGAACAACCCGTGTAATGGTGGTGTGGGATAGAGGGGACGGTCGCTTAGAACCTCATCTCTCGTGGATACAGGTGACACACGGGGGATAGAGGTTTGAACAACCCGTGTAATGGTGGTGTGGGATAGAGGGGACGGTCGCTTAGAACCTCATCTTTCGTGGTTACAAGTTACACACAGGGGATAGAGGCATGAACCACCCGTGTAATGGTGGTGTGGGATAGAGGGGACGGTCGCTTAGAACCTCACCTCTCGTGGATACAAGTTACACACGGGGGATATAGGCTTGAACAACCCGTGTTATGGTGGTGTGGGATAGAGAGGACGGTCGGTTAGAACGTCATCTCTCGTGGATACAAGTTACACACGGATTATAGAGGCTTGAAGCACCCGTGTAATGGTGGTGTGGGATAGAGAGGACAGTCGCTCAGGACCCCATCTCTCTTGGTTACAAGTTACACACGGGGGATAGAGGCTTGAACAATCCGTGTAATGGTGGTGTGGGATAGGGAAGACGGTCGCTTAGAACCTCATCTCTCGTGGTTACAAGTTACACATGGCAGATAGAGACATGAACCATCCGTGTAATGGTGGTGTGGGATAGAGGGGACGGTCGCTTAGAACCTCATCTCTCGTGGTTACAAGTTACACACGGGGGATAGAGGCTTGAACAACTCGTGTAATGGTGGTCTGGGATAGAGGGGACGGTCGCTTAGAACCTCATCTCTCGTGGATACAAGTTACACACGATAGATGGAGGCTTGTACAACCCGTGTAATGGTGGTGTGGGATAGAGGGGACGGTCGCTCAGAACCACATCTCCCGTGGTTACAAGTTACACACGGAGGATAGAGACATGAACCACCCGTGTAATGGTGGTGTGGGACAGAGGGGACGGTCGCTCAGAACCTCATTTCTTGTGGTTACAAGTTACACACGGGGGATAGAGGCTTGAACCACCCGTGTAATGATGGTGTGGGATAGAGGAGACAGTCGCTCAGGACCTCATCTCTCGTGGTCACAAGTTACACACATAAGATAGAGGCTCGAAAACCCGTGTAATGGTGGTGTGGGATAGAGAAGACGGTCGCTTGGAACCTCATCTCTTGTGGTTACAAGTTACACACGGGGGATAGAGGCATGAACAACCCGTGTAATGGTGGTGTGGGATAGAGGGGACGGTCGCTCAGAACCTCATCTCTCGTGAATACAAGTTACACACATGAGATAGAGGCTTGAACAACCCGTGTAATGATGGTGTCGGATAGAGGGTACGGTCGCTTAAAACCTCATCTCTCGTGAATACAAGTTACACACATGAGATAGAGGCTTGAACAACCCGTGTAATGATTTTGTGGGATAGAGGGGACGGTCGCTTAGAACCTCATCTCTCGTGAATTCAAGTTACACACATAAGATATAGGCATGAACAACCCGTGTAATGGTGGTGTGGGATAGAGGGGACGGTCGCTCAGAACCTCATTTCTCGTGGTTACAAGTGACACACGGAAGATAGAGGCATGAACAACCCGTGTAATGGTGGTGTGGGATAGAGGGGACGGTCGCTCAGAACCTCATCTCTCGTGAATACAAGTTACACACATGTGATAGAGGCTTGAACAACCCGTGTAATGATGGTGTGGGATAGAGGGGACGGTCGCTTAGAACCTCATCTCTCGTGGTTACAAGTGACACACGGAAGATAGAGGCATGAACAACCCGTGTAATGGTGGTGTGGGATAGAGGGGACGGTCGCTCAGAACCTCATCTCTCGTGAATACAAGTTACACACATGAGATAGAGGCTTGAACAACCCGTGTAATGGTGGTGTGGGATAGAGGGGACGGTCGCTCAGAACCTCATCTCTCGTGAATACAAGTTACACACATGAGATAGAGGCTTGAACAACCCGTGTAATGATGGTGTGGGATAGAGGGGACGGTCGCTTAGAACCTCATCTCTCGTGAATACAAGTTACACACATGAGATAGAGGCTTGAACAACCCGTGTAATGATGGTGTGGGATAGAGGGGACGGTCGCTTAGAACCTCATCTCTCGTGAATACAAGTTACACACATAAGATATAGGCATGAACAACCCGTGTAATGGTGGTGTGGGATAGAGGGAACGGTCGCTCAGAACCTCATCTCTCGTGGTTACAAGTGACACACGGAAGATAGAGGCATGAACCACCCGTGTTGTGGTGGTGTGGGTTAGAGAAGACGGTCGCTTAGAACCTCATCTCTCGTGGTTACAAGTTACACACGGAGGATAGAGGCTTGAACAACTCGTGTGATGGTGGTGTGGGATAGGGGGGACGGTCGCTCAGAACCTCATCTCTCGTGGATACAAGTTACACACGGGGGATAGAGGCTCGAACAACCCGTGTAATGGTGGTGTGGGATAGAGGGGACAGTCGCTCAGAACCTCATCCCTCGTGGATACAAGTTACACACGGAAGATAGAGGCTTGAACAACCCGTGTAATGGTTGTGTGGGATAGAGAGGACGGTCGCTCAGGACCTCATCTCTCGTGGTTACAAGTTACACACGGAAGATAGAGGCTTGAACAACCCGTGTAATGGTGGTGTGGCATAGAGGGGACGGTCGCTCAGAACCTCATCCCTCGTGGATACAAGTTACACACGGAAGATAGAGGCTTGAACAACCAGTGTAATGGTGGTGTGGGATAGAGGGGCGGTCGCTTAGAACCTCATCTCTCGTGGCTACAAGTTACACACATAAGATATAGGCTTGAACAACCCGTGTAATGGTGGTGAGGGATAGGGGGGACGGTCGCTCAGGACCTCATCTCTCGTGTTCACAAGATACACACGGAAGATAGAGGCTTGAACAACCCGTGTAATGGTGGTGTGGGATAGAGGGGACGGTCGCTTAGAACCTCATCTATCGTGGACAAGTTACACACGGATAATAGAGGCTTGAACAACCCGTGTAATGATGGTGTGGGTTAGAGGGGACGGTCGCTTAGAACCTCATCTCTCGTGGTTACAAGTTACACACGGAAGATAGAGGCTTGAACCACCCGTGTAATGGTGGTGTGGGATAGAGTTGACGGTCGCTCAGAACCTCATCTCTCGTGGTTACAGGTTACACACGGAAGATAGAGGCTTGAACCACCCGTGTAATGGTGGTGTGGGATAGAGGGGACGGTCGCTTAGAACCTAATCTCTCGTGGATACAAGTTACACACGGGGGATAGAGGCTTGAACAACCCGTGTAATGGTGGTGTGGGATAGAGGTGACGGTCGCTTAGAACCTCATCTCTCGTGGATACAGGTGACACACGGGGGATAGAGGTTTGAACAACCCGTGTAATGGTGGTGTGGGATAGAGGGGACGGTCGCTTAGAACCTCATCTCTCGTGGTTGCAAGTTACACACAGGGGATGGAGGCATGAACCACCCGTGTAATGGTGGTGTGGGATAGAGGGGACGGTCGCTTAGAACCTCATCTCTCGTGGATACAAGTTACACACGGGAGATATAGGCTTGAACAACCCGTGTTATGGTGGTGTGGGATAGAGAGGACGGTCGGTTAGAACGTCATCTCTCGTGGATACAAGTTACACACGGATTATAGAGGCATGAAGCACCCGTGTAATGGTGGTGTGGGATAGAGAGGACAGTCGCTCAGGACCCCATCTCTCTTGGTTACAAGTTACACACGGGGGATAGAGGCTTGAACAATCCGTGTAATGGTGGTGTGGGATAGGGGAGACGGTCGCTTAGAACCTCATCTCTCGTGGTTACAAGTAACACATGGCAGATAGAGACATGAACCATCCGTGTAATGGTGGTGTGGGATAGAGGGGACGGTCGCTTAGAACCTCATCTCTCGTGGATACAAGTTACACACGGGGGATATAGGCTTGAACAACCCGTGTTATGGTGGTGTGGGATAGAGAGGACGGTCGGTTAGAACGTCATCTCTCGTGGATACAAGTTACACACGGATTATAGAGGCATGAAGCACCCGTGTAATGGTGGTGTGGGATAGAGAGGACAGTCGCTCAGGACCCCATCTCTCTTGGTTACAAGTTACACACGGGGGATAGAGGCATGAACAACCCGTGAAATGGTGGTGTGAGATAGAGGGGACGGTCGCTCAGAACCTCATCTCTCGTGGTTACAAGTTACACACGGGGGATAGAGGCATGAACCACCCGTGTAATGGTGGTGTGGGATAGAGGGGACGGTCGCTTAGAACCTCATCTCTCGTGGATACAAGTTACACACGGGGGATATAGGCTTGAACAACCCGTGTTATGGTGGTGTGGGATAGAGGGGACGGTCGCTTAGATTGTCATCTCTCGTGGATACAAGTTACACACGGAAGATAGAGGCATGAACAACCCGTGTAATGGTGGTGTGGGATAGAGGGGACGGTCGCTCAGGACCTGATCTCTTGTGGTTACAAGTTACACACGGGGGATAGAGGCTTGAACAACCCGTGTAATGGTGGTGTGTGATAGAGGGGACGGTCGCTCAGAACCTCATCTCTCGTGGTTACAAGTTACACACCGAAGATAGAGGCATGAACCACCCGTGTAATGGTGGTGTAGGATAGAGGGGACGGTTGCTTAGAACCTCATCTCTCGTGGTTACAAGTTACACACGGAAGATAGAGGATTGAACAACCCGTGTAATGGTGGTGAAGGATAGAGTGGACGGTCGCTTAGAACCTCATTTCTCGTGGCTACAAGTTACACACGGGGGATAGAGGCTTGAACAACCCGTGTAATGGTGGTGTGGGATAGAGGGGACGGTCGCTTAGAACCTCATCTCTCGTGGCTACAAGTTACACACATAAGATATAGGATTGAACAACCCGTGTAATGGTGGTGTGGGATAGGGGGGACGGTCGCTCAGGACCTCATCTCTTGTGGTTACAAGTTACACACGGGGGATAGAGGCTTGAACAACCCGTGTAATGGTGGTGTGGGATAGAGGGGACGGTCGCTTAGAACCTCATCTCTCGTGGACAAGTTACACACGGATAATAGAGGCTTGAACAACCCGTGTAATGATGGTGTGGGTTAGAGGAAACGGTCGCTTAGAACCTCATCTCTCGTGGTTACAAGTTACACACGGAAGATAGAGGCTTGAACCACCCGTGTAATATTGGTGTGGGATAGAGTTGACGGTCGCTCAGAACCTCATCTCTCGTGGTTACAATTTACACACGGAAGATAGAGGCTTGAACCACCCGTGTAATGGTGGTGTGGGATAGAGGGGAAGGTCGCTTAGAACCTCATCTCTCGTGGATACAAGTTACACACGGGGGATAGAGGCTTGAACAACCCGTGTTATGGTGGTGTGGGATAGAGAGGACGGTCGGTTAGAACGTCATCTCTCGTGGATAAAAGTTACACACGGATTATAGAGGCTTGAAGCACCCGTGTAATGGTGGTGTGGGATAGAGAGGACAGTCGCTCAGGACCCCATCTCTCTTGGTTACAAGTTACACACGGGGGATAGAGGCTTGAACAATCCGTGTAATGGTGGTGTGGGATAGGGGAGACGGTCGCTTAGAACCTCATCTCTCGTGGTTACAAGTTACACATGGCAGATAGAGACATGAACCATCCGTGTAATGGTGGTGTGGGATAGAGGGGACGGTCGCTTAGAACCTCATCTCTCGTGGTTACAAGTTACACACGGGGGATAGAGGCTTGAACAACTCGTGTAATGGTGGTCTGGGATAGAGGGGACGGTCGCTTAGAACCTCATCTCTCGTGGATACAAGTTACACACGATAGATGGAGGCTTGTACAACCCGTGTAATGGTGGTGTGGGATAGAGGGGACGGTCGCTCAGAACCACATCTCCCGTGGTTACAAGTTACACACGGAAGATAGAGACATGAACCACCCGTGTAATGGTGGTGTGGGACAGAGGGGACGGTCGCTCAGAACCTCATTTCTTGTGGTTACAAGTTACACACGGGGGATAGAGGCTTGAACCACCCGTGTAATGATGGTGTGGGATAGAGGAGACAGTCGCTCAGGACCTCATCTCTCGTGGTCACAAGTTACACACATAAGATAGAGGCTCGAAAACCCGTGTAATGGTGGTGTGGGATAGAGAAGACGGTCGCTTGGAACCTCATCTCTTGTGGTTACAAGTTACACACGGGGGATAGAGGCATGAACAACCCGTGTAATGGTGGTGTGGGATAGAGGGGACGGTCGCTCAGAACCTCATCTCTCGTGAATACAAGTTACACACATGAGATAGAGGCTTGAACAACCCGTGTAATGATGGTGTGGGATAGAGGGGACGGTCGCTTAAAACCTCATCTCTCGTGAATACAAGTTACACACATGAGATAGAGGCTTGAACAACCCGTGTAATGATGGTGTGGGATAGAGGGGACGGTCGCTTAGAACCTCATCTCTCGTGAATTCAAGTTACACACATAAGATATAGGCATGAACAACCCGTGTAATGGTGGTGTGGGATAGAGGGGACGGTCGCTCAGAACCTCATTTCTCGTGGTTACAAGTGACACACGGAAGATAGAGGAATGAACAACCCGTGTAATGGTGGTGTGGGATAGAGGGGACGGTCGCTCAGAACCTCATCTCTCGTGGATACAAGTTACACACATGTGATAGAGGCTTGAACAACCCGTGAAATGATGGTGTGGGATAGAGGGGACGGTCGCTTAGAACCTCATCTCTCGTGGTTACAAGTGACACACGGAAGATAGAGGCATGAACAACCCGTGTAATGGTGGTGTGGGATAGAGGGGACGGTCGCTCAGAACCTCATCTCTCGTGAATACAAGTTACACACATGAGATAGAGGCTTGAACAACCCGTGTAATGGTGGTGTGGGATAGAGGGGACGGTCGCTCAGAACCTCATCTCTCGTGAATACAAGTTACACACATGAGATAGAGGCTTGAACAACCCGTGTAATGATGGTGTGGGATAGAGGGGACGGTCGCTCAGAACCTCATCTCTCGTGAATACAAGTTACACACATGAGATAGAGGCTTGAAAAACCCGTGTAATGATGGTGTGGGATAGAGGGGACGGTCGCTTAGAACCTCATCTCTCGTGAATACAAGTTACACACATAAGATATAGGCATGAACAACCCGTGTAATGGTGGTGTGGGATAGAGGGAACGGTCGCTCAGAACCTCATCTCTCGTGGTTACAAGTGACACACGGAAGATAGAGGCATGAACCACCCGTGTTGTGGTGGTGTGGGTTAGAGAAGACGGTCGCTTAGAACCTCATCTCTTGTGGTTACAAGTTACACACGGAGGATAGAGGCTTGAACAACTCGTGTGATGGTGGTGTGGAATAGGGGGGACGGTCGCTCAGAACCTCATCTCTCGTGGATACAAGTTACACACGGGGGATAGAGGCTCGAACAACCCGTGTAATGGTGGTGTGGGATAGAGGGGACAGTCGCTCAGAACCTCATCCCTCGTGGATACAAGTTACACACGGAAGATAGAGGCTTGAACAACCCGTGTAATGGTGGTGTGGGATAGAGAGGACGGTCGCTCAGGACCTCATCTCTCGTGGTTACAAGTTACACACGGAAGATAGAGGCTTGAACAACCCGTGTAATGGTGGTGTGGCATAGAGGGGACGGTCGCTCAGAACCTCATCCCTCGTGGATACAAGTTACACACGGAAGATAGAGGCTTGAACAACCAGTGTAATGGTGGTGTGGGATAGAGGGGACAGTCGCTCAGAACCTCATTCCTCGTGGATACAAGTTACACACGGAAGATAGAGGCTTGAACAACCCGTGTAATGGTGGTGTGGGATAGAGAGGACTTTCGCTCAGGACCTCATCTCTCGTGGTTACAGGTTACACACGGAAGATAGAGGCTTGAACGACCCGTGTAATGGTGATGTGTGATAGAGAGGACGGTCGCTCAGGACCTCATCTCTCGTGGTTACAAGTTACACACGGAAGATAGAGGCTTGAACAACCCGTGTAATGGTGGAGTGGGATAGAGGGGACAGTCGCTCAGAACCTCATCCCTCGTTGATACAAGTTACACATGGAAGTTATAGGCTTGAACAACCCGTGTAATGGTGGTGTGGGATAGAGGGTACAGTCGCTCAGAACCTAATCTCTCGTGGTTACAAGTTACACACGGGGGATAGAGGCTTGAAAAACACGTGTAATGGTGGTGTGGGATAGAGGGGACTGTCGCTCAGAACCTCACCTCTCGTGGTTACAAGTTACACACATAAGATAAAGGCTTGAACAACCCGTGTAATGGTGGTGTGGGATAGGGGGACGTTCGCTTAGAACCTCATCTCTCGTGGTGACAAGATACACACGGGGGATAGAGGCATGAACAACCCGTGTAATGGTGGTGTGGGATAGAGGGGACGGTCGCTCAGAACCTCATCCCTCGTGGATACAAGTTATACACGGGGGATAGAGGCTTGAGCAACCCGTGTAATGGTGGTGTGGGATAGAGGGGACGGTCGCTTAGAACCACATCTCTCGTGGATACAAGTTACACACGGAAGATAGAGGCTTGAGCAACCCGTGTAATGGTGGTGTGGGATAGAGGGTACAATCGCTCAGAACCTCATCTTTCGTGGTTACAAGTTACACATGGAAGTTATAGGCTTGAACAACCCGTGTAATGGTGGTGTGGGATAGAGGGTACTGTCGCTCAGAACCTCATCTCTCGTGGTTACAAGTTACACACGGAGGATAGAGGCTTGAAAAACACGTGTAATGGTGGTGTGGGATAGAGGGGAAGGTCGCTCAGAACCTCATCTCTCGTGGTTACAAGTTACACACATAAGATATAGGCTTGAACAACCCTTGTAATGGTGGTGTGGGATAGAGGGTACAGTCGCTCAGAACCTCATCTCTCGTGGTCACAAGTTACACACTGGGGATAGAGGCTTGAAAAACACGTGTTATGGTGGTGTGGGATAGAGGGGACGGTCGCTCAGAACCTCACCTCTCGTGGTTACAAGTGACACACATAAGATATAGGCTTGAAAAACCCGTGTAATGGTGATGTGGGATAGAGGGACGGTCGCTTAGAACCTCATCTCTCGTGGTGACAAGTTACACACGGGGGATAGAGGCATGAACAACCCGTGTAATGGTGGTGTGGGATAGAGGGGACGGTCGCTCAGAACCTCATCTCTCGTGGTTACAAGTTACACACGGGGGATGGAGGCATGCACAACCCGTGTAATGGTGGTGTGGAATAGAGGGGACGGTCGCTTAGGACCTCATATCTCGTTGTTACAAGTTACACACGGGGGATAGAGGCTTGAACAACCCGTGTAATGGTGGTGTGGGTTAGAGGGGACGGTAGCAGAGAACCCCATCTCTCGTGGATACAAGTTACACACGAGGGATAGAGGCTTGAACAAACCGTGTAATGGTGGTGTGGGTTAGAGGGGACGGTCGCTTAGGACCACATCTCTCGTTGTTACAAGTTACACACGGGGGATAGAGGCTTGAACCACCCGTGTAATGGTGGTGTGGGATAGAGGAGACGGTAGCTTAGAACCTCATCTCTCGTGGAAACAAGTTACACACGGGGGATAGAGGCATGAACAACCCGTGTAATGGTGGTGTGGGATAGAGGGGACGGTCGCTCAGAACCTCATCTCTTGTGGATACAAGTTACAAACGGGGGATAGAGGCATGAACAACCCGTGAAATGGTGGTGTGGGATAGAGGGGACGGTCGCTTAGAACCTCATCTCTCGTGGTTACAAGGTACACACGGGGGATAGAGGCATGAACAACCCGTGTAATGGTGGTGTGGGATAGAGCGGACGGTCGCTTAGAACCTCATCTCTCGTGGTTACAAGTTACAAACGGGGGATAGAGGCATTAACCACCCGTGTAATGGTGGTGTGGGATAGAGGGGACGGTCGCTTAGAACCTCATCTCTCGTGGATACAAGTTACACACGGGGGATAGAGGCAGGAACTACCCGTGTAATGGTGGTGTGGGATAGAGGAGACGGTCGCTCAGAACCTCATCTCTCGTGGTTACAAGTTACACACGGGGGATAGAGGCATGAACCACCCGTGTAATGGTGGTGTGTGATAGAGGGGACGGTCGCTTAGAACCTCATCTCTCATGGTTTAAGTTACACACGGGGGATAGAGGCTTGAACAACCCGTGTAATGGTGGTGTGGGATGGAGGGGACGGTCGCTTAGAACCTCATCTCTCGTGGCTACAAGTTACACACGGAAGATAGAGACATGAACAACCAGTGAAATGGTGGTGTGGGATAGAGGGGACGGTCGCTCAGAACCTCATCTCTCGTGGTTACAAGTTACACACGGGGTTAGAGGCTTGAACAACCCGTGTAATGGTGGTGTGGGTTAGAGGGGACGGTCGCTTAGAACCTCATCTCTCGTGGTTACAAGTTACACACGGGGGATAGACGCTTGAACATCTCGTGTGATGTTGTTGTGGGATAGGGGGGACGATCGTTCAGAACCTCATCTCTCGTGGATACAAGTTACACACGGGGGATAGAGGCTTGAACAACCCGTGTAATGGTGGTATGGGATAGAGGGGACAGTCGCTTAGAACCTCATCCATCGTGGATACAAGTTACACACGGAAGATAGAGGCTTGAACAACCCGTGTAATGGTGGTGTGGGATAGAGAGGACGGTCGCTCAGGACCTCATCTCTCGTGGGTACAAGTTACACACGGAAGATAGAGGCTTGAACAACCCGTGTAATGGTGATGTGGCATAGAGGGGACGGTCGCTCAGAACCTCATCTCTCGTGGTTACAAGTTACACACGGAAGATAGAAGCTTGAACAACCCGTGTAATGGTGGTGTGGGTCAGAGGGGACGGTCGCTTAGAACTACATCTCTCGTGGCTACAAATTACACACATAAGATATAGGTTCGAACAACCCGTGTAATGGTGGTGTGGGTTAGAGATGACGGTCGCTTAGAACCTCATCTCTCGTGGTTACAAGTTACACACGGAAGATAGAGGCTTGAACCACCCGTGTAATGGTGGTGTGGGATAGAGTTGACGGTCGCTCAGAACCTCATCTCTCGTGGTTACAAGTTACACACGGAAGATAGAGGCTTGATACACCCGTGTAATGGTTATGTGGGATAGAGGGGACGGTCGCTTAGAACCTCATCTCTCGTGGATACAAGTTACACACGGGGGATAGAGGCTTGAACAACCCGTGTAATGGTGGTGTGGGATAGAGGGGACGGTCGCTTAGAACCTCATCTCTCGTGGTTACAAGTTACACACGGGGGATAGAGGCTTGAACAACCCGTGTAATGGTGGTGTGGGATGGAGGGGACGGTCGCTTAGAACCTCATCTTTCGTGGCTACAAGTTACACACGGAAGATAGAGACATGAACAACCCGTGTAATGGTGGTGTGGGATAGAGGGGACGGTCGCTCAGAACCTCATCTCTCGTGGTTACAAGTTACACACGGGGTTAGAGGCTTGAACAACCCGTGTAATGGTGGTGTGGGTTAGAGGGGACGGTCGCTTAGAACCTCATCTCTCGTGGTTACAAGTTACACACGGGGGATAGAGGCTTGAACATCTCGTGTGATGTTGTTGTGGGATAGGGGGGACGATCGCTCAGAACCTCATCTCTAGTGGATACAAGTTACACACGGGGGATAAAGGCTTGAACAACCCGTGTAATGGTGGTGTGGGATAGAGGGGACAGTCGCTTAGAACCTCATCCCTCGTGGATACAAGTTACACACGGAAGATAGAGGCTTGAACAACCCGTGTAATGGTGGTGTGGGATAGAGAGGACGGTCACTCAGGACCTCATCTCTCGTGGGTACAAGTTACACACGGAAGATAGAGGCTTGAACAACCCGTGTAATGGTGGTGTGGGTTAGAGGGGACGGTCGCCTAGAACTACATCTCTCGTGGCTACAAATTACACACATAAGATATAGGTTCGAACAACCCGTGTAATGGTGGTGTGGGATAGAGGGGACGATCGCTCAGAACCTCATCTCTAGTGGATACAAGTTACACACGGGGGATAGAGGCTTGAACAACCCGTGTAATGGTGGTGTGGGATAGAGGGGACAGTCGCTTAGAACCTCATCCCTCGTGGATACAAGTTACACACGGGGGATAGAGGCTTGAACAACCCGTGTAATGATGGTGTGGGTTAGAGATGACGGTCGCTTAGAACCTCATCTCTCGTGGTTACAAGTTACACACGGAAGATAGAGGCTTGAACCACCCGTGTAATGGTGGTGTGGGATAGAGTTGACGGTCGCTCAGAACCTCATCTCTCGTGGTTACAAGTTACACACGGAAGATAGAGGCTTGAACCACCCGTGTAATGGTTATGTGGGATAGAGGGTCGGTCGCTTAGAACCTCATCTCTCGTGGATACAAGTTACACACGGGGGATAGAGGCTTGAACAACCCGTGTAATGGTGGTGTGGGATAGAGGGGACGGTCGCTTAGAACCTCATCTCTCGTGGATACAGGTGACACACGGGGGATAAAGGCTTGAACAACCAGTGTAATGGTGGTGTGGGATAGAGGGGACGGTCGCTTAGAACCTCATCTCTCGTGGTTACAAGTCACACACAGGTGCTAGAGGCATGAACCACCCGTGTAATGGTGGTGTGGGATAGAGGGGACGGTCGCTTAAACCTCATCTCTCGTGGCTACAAGTTACACACGGAAGATAGAGGCTTGGACAACCCATGTAATGATGGTGTGGGATAGAGGGGACAGTCGCTCGGGATCTCATCTCTCGTGGTTACATGTTACACACGGAAGATAGAGGCATGAACAACCCGTGTAATGGTGGTGTGGGATAGAGGGGACAGTCGCTCAGGACCCCATCTCTCGTGGTTACAAGTTAAACACGGGGGATAGAGGCTTGAGCAACCATTGTAATGATGGTGTGGGATAGAGGCGACGGTCGCTTAGAAACTCATCTCTCGTGGTTACAAGTTACACACGGAAGATACAGGCACGAACAACCCGTGTAATGGTGGTGTGGGATAGAGGGGACGGTCGCTTAGAACCTCATCTCTCTTGGTTACAAGTTACACACGGGGGATAGAGGCTTGAACAATCCGTGTAATGGTGGCGTGGGATAGGGGAGACGGTCGCTTAGAACCTCATCTCTCGTGGATACAAGTTACACATGGCAGATAGAGACATGAACCATCCGTTCAATGGTGGTGTGGGATAGAGGGGACGGTCGCTTAGAACCTCATCTCTCGTGGTTACAAGTTACACACGGGGGATAGAGGCTTGAACAACTCGTGTAATGGTGGTCTGGGATAGAGGGGACGGTCGCTTAGAACCTCATCTCTCGTGGATACAAGTTACACACGAAAGATAGAGGCTTGAACAACCCGTGTAATGGTGGTGTGGGATAGAGGGGACGGTCGCTCAGAACCTCATCTCTCGTGGTTACAAGTTACACACGGAAGATAGAGACATGAACCACCCGTGTAATGGTGGTGTGGGATAGAGGGGACGGTCGCTCAGAACCTCATTTCTAGTGGTTACAAGTTACACACGGGGGATAGAGGCTTGAACCACCCGTGTAATGGTGGTGTGGGATAGAGGAGACAGTCGCTCAGGACCTCATCTCTCGTGGTCACAAGTTACACACATAAGATAGAGGCTCGAAAACCCGTGAAATGGTGGTGTGGGATAGAGAAGACGGTCGCTTGGAACCTCATCTCTTGTGGTTACAAGTTACACACGGGGGATAGAGGCTTGAACAACCCGTGTAATGGTGGTGTGGGATAGAGGGGACGGTCGCTTAGAACCTCATCTCTCGTGAATACAAGTTACACACATGAGATAGAGGCTTGAACAACCCGTGTAATGATGGTGTGGGATAGAGGGGACGGTCGCTTAGAACCTCATCTCTCATGAATACAAGTTACACACATAAGATATAGGCTTGAACAACCCGTGTAATGGTGGTGTAGATCAGAGGGGACGGTCGCTCAGAACCTCATCTCTCGTGGTTACAAGTGACACACGGAAGATAGAGGCATGAACCACCCGTTCGTGGTGGTGTGGGTTAAAGGGGACGGTCGTTTAGAACCTCATCTCTCGTGGTTACAAGTTACACACGGGGGATAGAGTCTTGAACAACTCGTGTGATGGTGGTGTGGGATAGAGGGGACGGTCGCTCAGGACCTCATCTCTCGTGGATACAAGTTACACACGGGGGATAGAGGCTTGAACAACCCGTGTGATGGTGGTGTGGGATAGAGGGGACAGTCGCTCAGAACCTCATCCCTCGTGGATACAAGTTACACACGGAAGATAGAGGCTTGAACAACCCGTGTAATGGTGGTGTGGGATAGAGAGGACGGTCGCTCAGAACCTCATCTCTCGTGGTTACAAGTTACACACGGTAGATAGAGGCTTGAACAACCCGTGTAATGGTGGAGTGGGATAGAGGGGACAGTCGTTCGGAACCTCATCCCTCGTTGATACAAGTTACACATGGAAGTTATAGGCTTGAACAACCCGTGTAATGGTGGTGTGGGATAGAGGGTACAGACCCTCAGAACCTCATCTCTCGTGGTTACAAGTTACACACGGGGGATAGAGGCTTGAAAAACACGTGTAATGGTGGTGTGGGATGGAGGGGACGGTCGCTCAGAACCTCATCTCTCGTGGTTACAAGTTACACACATAAGATATAGGCTTGAACAACCCGTGTAATGGTGGTGTGGGATAGAGGGTACAGTCGCTCAGAACCTCATCTCTCGTGGTTCCAAGTCACACACGGGGGATAGAGGCTTGAAAAACACGTGTAATGGTGGTGTGGGATAGAGGGGACTGTCGCTCAGAACCTCACCTCTCGTGGTTACAAGTTACACACATAAGATAAAGGCTTGAACAACCCGTGTAATGGTGGTGTGGGATAGAGGGACGGTCGCTTAGAACCTCATCTCTCGTGGTGACAAGATACACACGGGGGATAGAGGCATGAACAACCCGTGTAATGGTGGTGTGGGATAGAGGGGACGGTCGCTCAGAACCTCATCTCTCGTGGTTACAAGTTTCACACGGGGGATAGAGGCATGCACAACCCTTGTAATGGTGGTGTGGAATAGGGGGGACGGTCGCTTAGGACCTCATCTCTCGTTGTTACAAGTTACACACGGGGGATAGAGGCTTGAACAACCCGTGTAATGGTGGTGTGGGTTAGAGGGGACGGTAGCTTAGAACCTCATCTCTCGTGGATACAATTTACACACGAGGGAAAGAGGCTTGAACAACCCGTGTAATGGTGGTGTGGGTTAGAGGGGACGGTCGATTAGGACCACATCTCTCGTTGTTACAAGTTACACACGGGGGATAGAGGCTTGAACCACATGTGTAATGGTGGTGTGGGATAGAGGGGACGGTAGCTTAGAACCTCATCTCTCGTGGAAACAAGTTACACACGGGGGATAGAGGCATGAACAACCCGTGTAATGGTGGTGTGGGATAGAGGGGACGGTCGCTCAGAACCTCATCTCTCGTGGATACAAGTTACACACGGGGATAGAGGCATGAACAACCCGTGTAATGGTGGTGTGGGATAGAGGTGACGGTCGCTTAGAACCTCATCTCTCGTGGTGACAAGTTACACACGGGGGATAGAGGCATGAACAACCCGTGTAATGGTGGTGTGGGATAGAGGGGACGGTCGCTCAGAACCTCATCTCTCGTGGATACAAGCTACACACGAGGGATAGAGGCTTGAACAACCCGTGTAATGGTGGTGTGGGTCAGAGGGGACGGTCGCTTAGGACCACATCTCTCGTTGTTACAAGTTACACACGGAGGATAGAGGCTTGAACCACCCGTGTAATGGTGGTGTGGGATAGAGGGAACGGTAGCTTAGAACCTCATCTCTCGTGGAAACAAGTTACACACGGGGGATAGAGGCATGAACAACCCGTGTAATGGTGGTGTGGGATAGAGGGGACGGTCGCTCAGAACCTCATCTCTAGTGAATACAAGTGACACACGGAAGATAGAGGCATGAACCACTCGTGTTGTGGTGGTGTGGGTTGGAGGGGACGGTCGCTTAGAACCTCATCTCTCGTGGTTACAAGTTACACACGGGGGATGGAGGCTTGAACAACTCGTGTGATGGTGGTGTGGGATAGGGGGAACGGTCGCTCAGAACCTCATCAATCGTGGATACAAGTTACACACGGGGGATAGAGGCTTGAACAGCTCGTGTAAAGGTGGTGTGGGATAGAGGGGACAGTCGCTCAGAACCTCATGCCTCGTGGATACAAGTTACACACGGAAGATAGAGGCTTGAACAACCCGTGTAATGGTGGTGTGGGATAGAGAGGACGGTCGCTCAGGACCTCATCTCTCGTGGTTACAAGTTACACACGGAAGATAGAGGCTTGAACAACCCGTGTAATGGTGGTGTGGCATAGAGGGGACGGTCGCTCAGAACCTCATCTCTCGTGGTTACAAGTTACACACGGAAGATAGAGGCTTGAACAACCCGTGTAATGGTGGTGTGGGTTAGAGGGGACGGCCGCTTAGAACCTTATCTCTCGTGGCTACAAATTACACACATGAGATATAGGTTCGAACAACCCGTGTAATGGTGGTGTGGGATAGAGGGGACGGTCGCTTAGAACCTCATCCCTCGTGGATACAAGTTACACACGGGGGATAGAGGCTTGAGCAACCCGTGTAATGGTGGTGTGGGATAGAGGGGACGGTCGCTTAGAACCACATCTCTCGTGGATACAAGTTACACACATAAGATATAGTCTTGAACAACCCGTGTAATGTTGGTGTGGGATAGTGGGTACAGTCGCTCAGAACCTCATCTCTCGTGGTTACAAGTTACACACTGGGGATAGAGGCTTGAAAAACACGTGTAATGGTGGTGTGGGATAGAGGGGACGGTCGCTCAGAACCTCACCTCTCGTGGTTACAAGTGACACACATAAGATATAGGCTTGAAAAACCCGTGTAATGGTGATGTGGGATAGAGGGACGGTCGCTTAGAACCTCATCTCTCGTGGTGACAAGTTACACACGGGGGATAGAGGCATGAACAACCCGTGTAAGGGTGGTGTGGGATAGAGGGGACGGTCGCTCAGAACCTCATCTCTCGTGGTTACAAGTTACACACGGGGGATGGAGGCATGCACAACCCGTGTAATGGTGGTGTGGAATAGAGGGGACGGTCGCTTAGGACCTCATCTCTCGTTGTTACAAGTTACACACTGGGGATAGAGGCTTGAACAACCCGTGTAATGGTGGTGTGGGTTAGAGGGGAAGGTAGCAGAGAACCTCATCTCTCGTGGAAACAAGTTACACACGGGGGATAGAGGCTTGAACAACCCGTGTAATGGTGGTGTGGGATGGAGAGGACTTTCGCTCAGGACCTCATCTCTCGTGGTTACAAGTTACACACGGAAGATAGAGGCTTGAACGACCCGTGTAATGGTGGTGTGGGATAGAGAGGACGGTCGCTCAGGACCTCATCTCTCGTGGTTACAAGTTACACACGGAAGATAGAGGCTTGAACAACCCGTGTAATGGTGGTGTGGGATAGAGGGGACAGTCGCTCAGAACCTCATCCCTCGTGGATACAAGTTACACATGGAAGTTATAGGCTTGAACAACCCGTGTAATGGTGGTGTGGGATAGAGGGTACAGTCGCTCAGAACCTCATCTCTCGTGGTTATAAGTTACACACGTGGGATAGAGGCTTGAACAACCCGTGTAATGGTGGTGTGGGATAGAGGGGACGGTAGCTTAGAACCTCATCTCTCGTGAATACAAGTTACTCACGGGGGATAGAGGCTTGAACAACCCGTGTAATGGTGGTGTGGGATAGAGGGTACAGTCGCTCAGAACCTCATCTCTCGTGGTTACAAGTTACACACGGGGAATAGAGGCTTGAAAAACACGTGTAATGGTGGTGTGGGATAGAGAGGACTGTCGCTCAGAACCTCACCTCTCGTGGTTACAAGTTACACACATAAGATAAAGGCTTGAACAACCCGTGTAATGGTGGTGTGGGATAGAGGGACGGTCGCTTAGAACCTCATCTCTCGTGGTGACAAGTTACATACGGGGGATAGAGGCATGAACAACCCGTGTAATGGTGGTGTGGGATAGAGGGACGGTCGCTTAGAACCTCATTTCTCGTGGCTACAAGTTACACACGGGGGATAGAGGCATGAACAACCCGTGTAATGGTGGTGTGGGATAGAGGGAACGGTCGCTCAGAACCTCATCTCTCGTGGTTACAAGTTACACACGGGGGATAGAGGCATGAACAACCCGTGTAATGGTGGTGTGGGATAGAGGGACGGTCGCTTAGAACCTCATTCTTCGTGGCTACAAGTTACACACGGGGGATAGAGGCATGAACAACCCGTGTAATGGTGGTGTGGGATAGAGGGAACGGTCGCTCAGAACCTGATCTCTCGTGGTTACAAGTTACACACGGGGGATAGAGGCATGCACAACCCGTGTAATGGAGGTGTGGAATAGAGGGGACGGTCGCTTAGGACCTCATCTCTCGTGGATACAAGTTACACACGAGGGATAGAGGCATGAACAACCCGTGTAATGGTGGTGTGGGATAGAGGTGACGGTCGCTTAGAACCTCATCTCTCGTGGTGACAAGTTACACAGGGGGGATAGAGGCATGAACAACCCGTGTAATGGTGGTGTGGGATAGAGGGGACGGTCGCTCAGAACCTCATCTCTCGTGGATACAAGTTACACACGAGGGATAGAGGCTTGAACAACCCGTGTAATGGTGGTGTGGGTTAGAGGGGACGGTCGCTTAGGACCCCATCTCTCGTTGTTACAAGTTACACACGGGGGATAGAGGCTTGAACCACCCGTGTAATGGTGGTGTGGGATAGAGGGGACGGTAGCTTAGAACCTCATCTCTCATGGAAACAAGTTACACACGGGGGATAGAGGCATGAACAACCCGTGTAATGGTGGTGTGGGATAGAGGGGACGGTCGCTCAGAACCTCATCTCTAGTGGATACAAGTGACACACGGAAGATAGAGGCATGAACCACCCGTGTTGTGGTGGTGTGGGTTGGAGGGGACGGTCGCTTAGAACCTCATCTCTCGTGGTTACAAGTTACACACGGGGGATAGAGGCTTGAACAACTCGTGTGATGGTGGTGTGGGATAGGGGGAACGGTCGCTCAGAACCTCATCTCTCGTGGATACAAGTTAAACACGGGGGATAGAGGCTCGAACAACCCGTGTAATGGTGGTGTGGGATAGAGGGAACGGTCGCTCAGGACCTCATCTCTCGTGGTTACAAGTTACACACGGAAGATGGAGGCTTGAACAACCCGTGTAATGGTGGTGTGGCATAGAGGGGACGGTCGCTCAGAACCTCATCTCTCGTGGTCACAAGTTACACACGGAAGATAGAGGCTTGAACAACCCGTGTAATGGTGGTGTGGGATAGAGGGGACGGTCGCTTAGAACCACATCTCTCGTGAATACAAGTTACACACGGAAGATAGAGGCATGAACAACCCGTGTAATGGTGGTGTGGGATAGAGGGGTCGGTCGCTTGGAACCTCATCTCTCGTGGTTACAATTTACACACGGAAGATAGAGACTTGAACAACCCGTGTAATGGTGGTGTGGGATAGAGGGGACAGTCGCTTAGGACCTCATCTCTCGTGGTTACAAGTTACACACGAGGGATAAAGGCGTTAACAACCCGTGTAATGGTGGTGTGGGATAGAGGGGACAGTCGCTTAGAACCTCATCTCTCGTGGATACAAGTTACACACGGGGGATGGAGGCTTGAACAACCCGTGTAATGGTGGTGTGGGTTAGAGGGGACGGTCGCTTAGGACCACATCTCTCGTTGTTACAAGTTACACACGGGGGATAGAGGCTTGAACCACCCGTGTAATGGTGGTGTGGGATAGAGGGGACGGTAGCTTAGAACCTCATCTCTCGTGGAAACAAGTTACACACGGGGGATAGAGGCATGAACAACCCGTGTAATGGTGGTGTGGGATAGAGCGGACGGTCGCTCAGAACCTCATCTCTCGTGGATACAAGTCACACACGGGGGATAGAGGCATGAACAACCCGTGTAATGGTGGTGTGGGATAGAGCTGACGGTCGCTTAGATCCTCATCTCTCGTGGTGACAAGTTACACACGGGGGATAGAGGCATGAACAACCCGTGTAATGGTGGTGTGGGATAGAGGGGACGGTCGCTCAGAACCTCATCTCTCGTGGTTTCCATTTACACACGAGGGATAGAGGCTTGAACAACCCGTATAATGGTGGTGTGGGTTGGAGGGGACGGTCGCTTGGGATCACATCTCTCGTTGTTACAAGTTACACACGGGGGATAGAGGCTTGAACCACCCGTGTAATGGTGGTGTGGGATAGAGGGGACGGTAGCTTAGAACCTCATCTCTCGTGGAAACAAGTTACACACGGGGGATAGAGGCATGAACAACACGTGTAATGGTGGTGTGGGATAGAGGTGACGGTCGCTCAGAACCTCATCTCTAGTGGATACAAGTGACACACGGAAGATAGAGGCATGAACCACCCGTGTTGTGGTGGTGTGGGTTGGAGGGGACGGTCGCTTAGAACCTCATCTCTCGTGGTTACAAGTTACACACGGGGGATAGAGGCTTGAACAACTCGTGTGATGGTGGTGTGGGATAGGGGGAACGGTCGCTCAGAACCTCATCTCTCGTGGATACAAGTTACACACGGGGGATAGAGGCTCGAACAACCCGTGTAATGGTGGTGTGGGATAGAGGGGACAGTCGCTCAGAACCTCATGCCTAGTGGATACAAGTTACACACGGAAGATAGAGGCTTGAACAACCCGTGTAATGGTGGTGTGGGATAGAGAGGACGGTCGCTCAGGACCTCATCTCTCGTGGTTACAAGTTACACACGGAAGATAGTGGCTTGAATAACCCTTGTATTGGTGGTGTGGCATAGATGGGACGGTCGCTCAGAACCTCATCTCTCGTGGTTACAAGTTACACACGGAAGATAGAGGCTTGAACAACCCGTGTAATGGTGGTGTGGGTTAGAGGGGACGGTCGCTTAGAACCTCATCCCTCGTGGCTACAAATTACACACATAAGATATAGGTTCGAACAACCCGTGTAATGGTGGTGTGGGTTAGAGGGGACGGTCGCTTAGAACCTCATCCCTCGTGGATACAAGTTACACACGGGGGATAGAGGCTTGAGCAACCCGTGTAATGGTGGTGTGGAATAGAGGGTACAATAGCTCAGAACCTTATCTCTCGTGGTTAAAAGTTACACATGGGAGTTATAGGCTTGAACAACCCGTGAAATGGTGGTGTGGGATAGAGGGTACAGTCGCTCAGAACCTCATCTCTCGTGGTTACAAGTTACACACGGGGGATAGAGGCTTGAAAAACACGTGTAATGGTGGTGTGGGATAGAGGGGACGGTCGCTCAGAACCTCATCTCTCGTGGTTACAAGTTACACACATAAGATATGGGCTTGAACAACCCGTGTAATGGTGGTGTGGGATAGAGGGTACAGTCACTCAGAACCTCATCTCTCGTGGTTACAAGTTACACACTGGGGATAGAGGCTTGAAAAACACGTGTAATGCTGGTGTGGGATAGAGGGGCGGTCGCTCAGAACCTCACCTCTCGTGGTAACAAGTGACACACATGAGATATACCCTTGAAAAACCCGTGTTATGGTGGTGTGGGATAGAGGGACGGTCGCTTAGAACCTCATCTCTCGTGGTGACAAGTTACACACGGGGGATAGAGGCATGAACAACCCGTGTAATGGTGGTGTGGGATAGAGGGGACGGTCGCTCAGAACCTCATCTCTCGTGGTTACAAGTTACACACGGGGGATAGAGGCATGCACAACCCGTGTAATGGTGGTGTGGAATAGAGGGGACGGTCGCTTAGGACCTCATCTCTTGTTGTTACAAGTTACACACGGGGGATAGAGGCTTGAACAACCCGTGTAATGGTGGTGTGGGTTAGAGGGGACGGTAGCTTAGAACCCCATCTCTCGTGGATACAAGTTACACACGAGGGATAGAGGCTTGAACAACCCGTGTAATGGTGGTGTGGGTTAGAGGGGACGGTCGCTTAGGACCACATCTCTCGTTGTTACAAGTTACACACGGGGGATAGAGGCTTGAACCACCCGTGTAATGGTGGTGTGGGATAGAGGGGACGGTAGCTTAGAACCTCATCTCTCGTGGAAACAAGTAACACACGGGGGATAGAGGCATGAACAACCCGTGTAATGGTGGTGTGGGATAGAGGGGACGGTCGCTCAGAACCTCATCTCTTGTGGATACAAGTTACACACGGGGGATAGAGGCATGAACAACCCGTGTAATGGTGGTGTGGGATAGAGGGGACGGTCGCTTAGAACCTCATCTCTCGTGGTTACAAGGTACACACGGGGAATAGAGGCTTGAACAACCCGTGTAATGTTGGTGTGGGATGGAGGGGACGGTCGCTCAGAACCTTATCTCTCGTGGTTACAAGTTACACACGGAAGATGGAGGCATGAACCACCCGTGTAATGGTGGTGTGGGATAGAGGGAACGGTCGCTCAGGACCTCATCTCTCGTGGTTACAAGTTACACACGGAAGATAGAGGCTTGAACAACCCGTGTAATGGTGGTGTGGCATAGAGGGGACGGTCGCTCAGAACCTCATCTCTCGTGGGCACAAGTTACACACGGAAGATAGAGGCTTGAACAACCCGTGTAATGGTGGTGTGGGATAGAGGGGACGGTCGCTCAGAACCACATCTCTCGTGAATACAAGTTACACACGGAAGATAGAGGCATGAACAACCCGTGTAATGGTGGTGTGGGATAGAGGGGTCGGTCGCTTAGAACCTCATCTCTCGTGGTTACAAGTTACACACGGAAGATAGAGGCTTGAACAACCCGTGTAATGGTGGTGTGGGATAGAGGGGACAGTCGCTTAGGACCTTATCTCTCGTGGTTACAAGTTACACACGGGGGATAAAGGCTTTAACAACCCGTGTAATGGTGGTGTGGGATAGAGGGGACAGTCGCTTAGAACCTCATCTCTCGTGGATACAAGTTACACACGGGGGATGGAGGCTTGAACAACCCGTGTAATGGTGGTGTGAGATAGAGGGGACAGTCGCTTAGAACCTTATCTCTCGTGGTTACAAGTTACACACGGGGGACAGAGGCTTGAACAACCTGTGTAATGGTGGTGTGGGATAGAGGGGACAGTTACTTAGAACCTTATCTCTCGTGAATACAAGTTACACACGGGAGATAGAGGCTTGAACAACCCGTTTAATGGTGGTGTGGGATAGAGGGGACGGTCGCTCAGAACCTCATCTCTCGTGGATACAGGTTACACACGGGGGATAGAGGCTTGAACAACCCGTGTAATGGTAGTGTGGGATAGGGGAGACGGTCGCTCAGAACCTCATCTCTCGTGGTTACAAGTTACACACGGAAGATAGAGGCATGAACAACCCGTGTAATGGTGGTGTGGGATAGAGGAGACGGTCGCTTAGAACCTCATCTCTTGTGGATACAAGTTACCTACGGGGGATAGAGGCTTGAACAACCCGTGTGATGGTGGTGTGGGATAGGGAAGACGGTCGCTTAGAACCTCATCTCTCGTGGTTACAAGTTACACACGGAGGATAAAGGCATGAACCACCCGTGTAATGGTGGTGTGGGTTAGAGGGGACAGTCGCTCAGAACCTTATCTCTCGTGGTTACAAGTTGAACACGGGGAATAGAGGCATGAACCACCCGTGTAATGGTGGTGTGGGATAGGTGGGACGGTCGCTTGGGACCTCATCTCTCGTGGTTACAAGTTACACTCATACGATAGAGGCTTGAACCACCCGTGTAATGGTGGTGTGGGATAGAGTGGACAGTCGCTTAGGACCTCATCTCTCGTGGTTATGAGTTACACACATAGGATGGAGGCTTGAACAACCCGTGTAATGGTGGTGTGGTTTAGAGGGGACGGTCGCTCAGAACCTCAACTCTCGTGGTTACAAGTTACACACGGGGGATAGAGGCTTAAACAACCCGTGTGATGGTGGTGTGGGTTAGAGGGGACGGTCGCTCAGAACCTCATCTCTCGTGGTTACAAGTTACACACGGGGGATAGAGGTTTGAACAACCCGTGTAATGGCGGTGTGGGAAAGGGAGGACAGTCGATTAGAACCTCATCTCTCGTGGTTACAAGTCACACACGGGGGATAGAGGCTTGAACAACCCGTGTAATGGTGATGTGGGATGGAGGAGACGGTAGCTTAGAACCTCAACTCTCGTGGCTACAAGTTACACACGGGGGATAGGGGCTTGAACAACCCGTGTAATGGTGGTGTGGGATAGAGGGGACGGTCGCTTAGAACCTCTTCTCTCGTGGCTACAAGTTACACACGTTGGATAGAGGCTTGAACAACCCGTGTAATGGTGGTGTGGGATAGAGGGGACGGTCGCTTAGAACCTCATCTCTCGTGGTTACAAGTTACACACGGGGGATAGAGGCTTGAACAACCCGTGTACTGGTGGTGTTGGATAGAGGGGACGGTCGCTTAGGACCTCATCTCTCGTGGTTACAAGTTACACACGGAAGATAGAGGCTTGAACAACCCGTGTAATGGTGGTGTGGGATAGAGCGGACGGTCGCTTGTAACCTCATCTCGCGTGGTTACAAGTCACACAGGGGGGATAGAGGCTTGAACAACCCGTGTAATTGTGGTGTGGGATAGAGGGGACGGTCGCTTAGAACCTCATCTCTCGTGGTAACAAGTTACACACGGGGGATAGAGGCTTGAACAACCCGTGTAATTGTGGTGTGGGATAGAGAGGACAGTCGCGAAGAACCTCATCTCTCGTGGTTACAAGTTGCACACGGAAGATAGAGGCTTGAACAACCCGTGTAATGGTGGTGTGGGATAGAGGAGACGGTCGCTTAGAACCTCATCTCTCGTGGTTACAAGTTACACACGAGGGATAGAGGCTTGTACATCCCGTGTAATTGTGGTGTGGAATAGAGGAGACAGTCGCGAAGAACCTCATCTCTCGTGGATACAAGTTACACACGGAAGATAGAGGCTTGAACAACCCGTGTAATGGTGGTGTGGGTTTGAGGGGACAGTCGCTCAGAACCTCATCTCTCGTGGTTACAAGTTACACACGGGGGATAGAGGCTTGAACAACCCGTGTAATGGTGGTGTTGGATAGAGGGGACAGTCGCTTAGAACTTCATCTCTCGTGGTTACAAGTAACACACGGGGGATAGAGGCTTGAACAACCCGTTTAATGGTGGTGTTGGATAGAGGGGACAGGCGCTTAGAACCTCATCTCTCGTGGCTACAAGTTACACACGGGGGATAGAGGCTTGTTCAACCCGTGTAATGGTGGTGTGGGATAGAGGGACGGTCTCTTAGAACCTCATCTCTCGTGGTTACAAGTTACACACGGGGGATAGAGGCTTGAACAATCCGTGTAATGGTGGTGTGGGATAGATATGACAGTCGCTCAGAACCTCATCTCTCGTGGATACAAGTTACACACGAGGGATAGAGGCTTGAACAACCCGTGTAATGGTGGTGTGGGTTAGAGGGGACGGTCGCTCAGAACCTCATCTCTCGTGGATACAAGTTACACACGAGGGATAGAGGCTTGAACAACCCGTGTAATGGTGGTGTGGGTAAGAGTGGACGGTCGCTTAGGACCCCATCTCTCGTTGTTACAAGTTACACACGGGGGATAGAGGCTTGAACCACCCGTGTAATGGTGGTGTGGGATAGAGGGGACGGTAGCTTAGAACCTCATCTCTCGTGGAAACAAGTTACACACGGGAGAGAGAGGCATGAACAACCCGTGTAATGGTGGTGTGGGATAGAGGGGACGGTCGCTCAGAACCTCATCTCTAGTGGATACAAGTGACACACGAAGATAGAGGCATGAACCACCCGTGTTGTGGTGGTGTGGGTTGGAGGGGACGGTCGCTTAGAACCTCATCTCTCGTGGTTACAAGTTACACACGGGGGATAGAGGCTTGAACAACTCGTGTGATGGTGGTGTGGGATAGGGGGAACGGTCGCTCAGAACCTCATCTCTCGTGGATACAAGTTACACACGGGGGATAGAGGCTCGAACAACCCGTGTAATGGTGGTGTAGGATAGAGGGAACGGTCGCTCAGGACCTCATCTCTCGTGGTTACAAGTTACACACGGAAGATAGAGGCTTGAACAACCCGTGTAATGGTGGTGTGGCATAGAGGGGACGGTCGCTCAGAACCTCATCTCTCGTGGTCACAAGTTACACACGGAAGATAGAGGCTTGAACAACCCGTGTAATGGTGGTGTGGGATAGAGGGGACAGTCGCTTAGGACCTTATCTCTCGTGGTTACAAGTTACACACGGGGGATAAAGGCTTTAACAACCCGTGTAATGGTGGTGTGGGATAGAGGGGACAGTCGCTTAGAACCTCATCTCTCGTGGATACAAGTTACACACGGGGGATGGAGGCTTGAACAACCCGTGTAATGGTGGTGTGAGATAGAGGGGACAGTCGCTTAGAACCTTATCTCTCGTGGTTACAAGTTACACACGGGGGACAGAGGCTTGAACAACCTGTGTAATGGTGGTGTGGGATAGAGGGGACAGTTACTTAGAACCTTATCTCTCGTGAATACAAGTTACACACGGGAGATAGAGGCTTGAACAACCCGTTTAATGGTGGTGTGGGATAGAGGGGACGGTCGCTCAGAACCTCATCTCTCGTGGATACAGGTTACACACGGGGGATAGAGGCTTGAACAACCCGTGTAATGGTAGTGTGGGATAGGGGAGACGGTCGCTCAGAACCTCATCTCTCGTGGTTACAAGTTACACACGGAAGATAGAGGCATGAACAACCCGTGTAATGGTGGTGTGGGATAGAGGAGACGGTCGCTTAGAACCTCATCTCTTGTGGATACAAGTTACCTACGGGGGATAGAGGCTTGAACAACCCGTGTGATGGTGGTGTGGGATAGGGAAGACGGTCGCTTAGAACCTCATATCTCGTGGTTACAAGTTACACACGGAGGATAAAGGCATGAACCACCCTTGTGATGGTGGTGTGGGTTAGAGTGGACAGTCGCTCAGAACCTCATATCTCGTGGTTACAAGTTACACACGGAAAATAGAGGCATGAACCACCCGTGTAATGGTGGTGTGGGTTAGAGGGGACAGTCGCTCAGAACCTTATCTCTCGTGGTTACAAGTTGAACACGGGGAATAGAGGCATGAACCACCCGTGTAATGGTGGTGTGGGATAGGTGGGACGGTCGCTTGGGACCTCATCTCTCGTGGTTACAAGTTACACTCATACGATAGAGGCTTGAACCACCCGTGTAATGGTGGTGTGGGATAGAGTGGACAGTCGCTTAGGACCTCATCTCTCGTGGTTATGAGTTACACACATAGGATGGAGGCTTGAACAACCCGTGTAATGGTGGTGTGGTTTAGAGGGGACGGTCGCTCAGAACCTCAACTCTCGTGGTTACAAGTTACACACGGGGGATAGAGGCTTAAACAACCCGTGTGATGGTGGTGTGGGTTAGAGGGGACGGTCGCTCAGAACCTCATCTCTCGTGGTTACAAGTTACACACGGGGGATAGAGGTTTGAACAACCCGTGTAATGGCGGTGTGGGAAAGGGAGGACAGTCGATTAGAACCTCATCTCTCGTGGTTACAAGTCACACACGGGGGATAGAGGCTTGAACAACCCGTGTAATGGTGATGTGGGATGGAGGAGACGGTAGCTTAGAACCTCAACTCTCGTGGCTACAAGTTACACACGGGGGATAGGGGCTTGAACAACCCGTGTAATGGTGGTGTGGGATAGAGGGGACGGTCGCTTAGAACCTCTTCTCTCGTGGCTACAAGTTACACACGTTGGATAGAGGCTTGAACAACCCGTGTAATGGTGGTGTGGGATAGAGGGGACGGTCGCTTAGAACCTCATCTCTCGTGGTTACAAGTTACACACGGGGGATAGAGGCTTGAACAACCCGTGTACTGGTGGTGTTGGATAGAGGGGACGGTCGCTTAGGACCTCATCTCTCGTGGTTACAAGTTACACACGGAAGATAGAGGCTTGAACAACCCGTGTAATGGTGGTGTGGGATAGAGCGGACGGTCGCTTGTAACCTCATCTCGCGTGGTTACAAGTCACACAGGGGGGATAGAGGCTTGAACAACCCGTGTAATTGTGGTGTGGGATAGAGGGGACGGTCGCTTAGAACCTCATCTCTCGTGGTAACAAGTTACACACGGGGGATAGAGGCTTGAACAACCCGTGTAATTGTGGTGTGGGATAGAGAGGACAGTCGCGAAGAACCTCATCTCTCGTGGTTACAAGTTGCACACGGAAGATAGAGGCTTGAACAACCCGTGTAATGGTGGTGTGGGATAGAGGAGACGGTCGCTTAGAACCTCATCTCTCGTGGTTACAAGTTACACACGAGGGATAGAGGCTTGTACATCCCGTGTAATTGTGGTGTGGAATAGAGGAGACAGTCGCGAAGAACCTCATCTCTCGTGGATACAAGTTACACACGGAAGATAGAGGCTTGAACAACCCGTGTAATGGTGGTGTGGGTTTGAGGGGACAGTCGCTCAGAACCTCATCTCTCGTGGTTACAAGTTACACACGGGGGATAGAGGCTTGAACAACCCGTGTAATGGTGGTGTTGGATAGAGGGGACAGTCGCTTAGAACTTCATCTCTCGTGGATACAAGTTAAACACGGGGGATAGAGGCTTGAACAATCCGTGTAATGGTGGTGTGGGATAGATATGACAGTCGCTCAGAACCTCATCTCTCGTGGATACAAGTTACACACGAGGGATAGAGGCTTGAACAACCCGTGTAATGGTGGTGTGGGTTAGAGGGGACGGTCGCTCAGAACCTCATCTCTCGTGGATACAAGTTACACACGAGGGATAGAGGCTTGAACAACCCGTGTAATGGTGGTGTGGGTAAGAGGGGACGGTCGCTTAGGACCCCATCTCTCGTTGTTACAAGTTACACACGGGGGATAGAGGCTTGAACCACCCGTGTAATGGTGGTGTGGGATAGAGGGGACGGTAGCTTAGAACCTCATCTCTCGTGGAAACAAGTTACACACGGGAGAGAGAGGCATGAACAACCCGTGTAATGGTGGTGTGGGATAGAGGGGACGGTCGCTCAGAACCTCATCTCTAGTGGATACAAGTGACACACGAAGATAGAGGCATGAACCACCCGTGTTGTGGTGGTGTGGGTTGGAGGGGACGGTCGCTTAGAACCTCATCTCTCGTGGTTACAAGTTACACACGGGGGATAGAGGCTTGAACAACTCGTGTGATGGTGGTGTGGGATAGGGGGAACGGTCGCTCAGAACCTCATCTCTCGTGGATACAAGTTACACACGGGGGATAGAGGCTCGAACAACCCGTGTAATGGTGGTGTAGGATAGAGGGAACGGTCGCTCAGGACCTCATCTCTCGTGGTTACAAGTTACACACGGAAGATAGAGGCTTGAACAACCCGTGTAATGGTGGTGTGGCATAGAGGGGACGGTCGCTCAGAACCTCATCTCTCGTGGTCACAAGTTACACACGGAAGATAGAGGCTTGAACAACCCGTGTAATGGTGGTGTGGGATAGAGGGGACGGTCGCTTAGAACCACATCTTTCGTGAATACAAGTTACACACGGAAGATAGAGGCATGAACAACCCGTGTAATGGTGGTGTGGGATAGAGGGGTCGGTCGCTTAGAACCTCATCTCTCGTGGTTACAAGTTACACACGGAAGATAGAGGCTTGAACAACCCGTGTAATGGTGGTGTGGGATAGAGGGGACAGTCGCTTAGGACCTCATCTCTCGTGGTTACAAGTTACACACGAGGGATAAAGGCTTTAACAACCCGTGTAATGGTGGTGTGGGATAGAGGGGACAGTCGCTTAGAACCTCATCTCTCGTGGATACAAGTTACACACGGGGGATGGAGGCTTGAACAACCCGTGTAATGGTGGTGTGGGTTAGAGGGGACGGTCGCTTAGGACCACATCTCTCGTTGTTACAAGTTACACACGGGGGATAGAGGCTTGAACCACCCGTGTGATGGTGGTGTGGGATAGAGGTGACGGTAGCTTAGAACCTCATCTCTCGTGGAAACAATTTACACACGGGGGATAGAGGCATGAACAACCCGTGTAATGGTGGTGTGGGATAGAGCGGACGGTCGCTCAGAACCTCATCTCTCGTGGATACAAGTTACACACGGGGGATAGAGGCATGAACAACCCGTGTAATGGTGGTGTGGGATAGAGCTGACGGTCGCTTAGAACCTCATCTCTCGTGGTGACAAATTACACACGGGGGATAGAGGCATGAACAACCCGTGTAATGGTGGTTTGGGATAGAGGGGACGGTCGCTCAGAACCTCATCTCTCGTGGATACAAGTTACACACGAGGGATAGAGGCTTGAAAAACCCGTGTAATGGTGGTGTGGGTTGGAGGGGACGGTCGCTTAGGACCACATCTCTCGTTGTTACAAGTTACACACGGGGGATAGAGGCGTGAACCACCCGTGTAATGGTGGTGTGGGATAGAGGGGACGGTAGCTTAGAACCTCATCTCTCGTGGAAACAAGTTACACACGGGGGATAGAGGCATGAACAACACGTGTGATGGTGGTGTGGGATAGGGGGAACGGTCGCTCAGAACCTCATCTCTCGTGGATACAAGTCACACACGGGGGATAGAGGCTCGAACAACCCGTGTAATGGTGGTGTGGGATAGAGGGGACAGTCGCTCAGAACCTCATGCCTCGTGGATACAAGTTACACACGGAAGATAGAGGCTTGAACAACCCGTGTAATGGTGGTGTGGGATAGAGAGGACGGTCGCTCAGGACCTCATCTCTCGTGGTTACAAGTTCCACACGGAAGATAGAGGCTTGAACAACCCGTGTAATGGTGGTGTGGCATAGATGGGACGGTCGCTCAGAACCTCATCTCTCGTGGTTACAAGTTACACACGGAAGATAAAGGCTTGAACAACCCGTGTAATGGTGGTTCGGGTTAGAGGGGACGGTCGCTTAGAACCTCATCCCTCGTGGCTACAAATTACACACATAAGATATAGGTTCGAACAACCCGTGTAATGGTGGTGTGGGTTAGAGGGGACGGTCGCTTAGAACCTCATCCCTCGTGGATACAAGTTACACACGGGGGATAGAGGCTTGAGCAACCCGTGTAATGGTGGTGTGGAATAGAGGGGACGGTCGCTTAGAACCACATCTCTCGTGGATACAAGTTACACACGGAAGATAGAGGCTTGAGCAACCCGTGTAATGGTGGTGTGGGATAGAGGGTACAATCGCTCAGAACCACATCTCTCGTGGTTAAAAGTTACACATGGGAGTTATAGGCTTGAATAACCCGTGAAATGGTGGTGTGGGATAGAGGGTACAGTCGCTCAGAACCTCATCTCTCGTGGTTACAAGTTACACACGGGGGATAGAGGCTTGAAAAACACGTGTAATGGTGGTGTGGGATAGAGGGGACGGTCGCTCAGAACCTCATCTCTCGTGGTTACAAGTTACACACATAAGATATGGGCTTGAACAACCCGTGTAATGGTGGTGTGGGATAGAGGGTACAGTCGCTCAGAACCTCATCTCTCGTGGTTACAAGTTACACACTGGGGATATAGGCTTGAAAAACACGTGTAATGCTGGTGTGGGATAGAGGGGCGGTCGCTCAGAACCTCACCTCTCGTGGTTACAAGTGACACACATAAGATATACCCTTGAAAAACCCGTGTAATGGTGGTGTGGGATAGAGGGACGGTCGCTTAGAACCTCATCTCTCGTGGTGACAAGTTACACACGGGGGATAGAGGCATGAACAACCCGTGTAATGGTGGTGTGGGATAGAGGGGACGGTCGCTCAGAACCTCATCTCTCGTGGTTACAAGTTACACACGGGGGATAGAGGCTTGAACAACCCGTGTAATGGTGGTGTGGGATAGAGGGGACGGTCGCTTGGAACTTCATCTCTCGTGGCTACAAGTTACACACGGAAGATAGTGGCTTGAGCAACCTGTGTGATGGTGGTGTGGGATAGAGGGGACGGCCGCTTAGAACCTCATCTCTCGTGGATACAAGTTACACACATTAGATATAGGCTCGAGCATCCCGTGTAATGGTGGTATGGGATAGGGGGGACGGTCGCTTAGAACCTCATCTCTCGTGGCTACAAGTTACACACGGGGGATAGAGGCGTGAACAACCCGTGTAATGGTGGTGTGAGATAGAGGGGACGTTCGCTTAGAACCTCATCTCTCTTGAATACAAGTTACACACGGGAGATAGAGGCTCGAGCATCCCGTGTAATGGTGGTGTGGGATAGAGGGGACAGTCGCTTAGAACCTCATCTCTCGTGGCTACAAGTTACAAACGGGGGATAGAGGCTTGAACAACCCGTGTAATGGTGGTGTGGGATGGAGGGGACGGTCGATCAGAACCTCATCTCTCGTGGCTACAAGTTACACACATGAGATATAGGCTCGAGCATCCCGTGTAATGGTGGTATGGGATAGAGGGAACGGTCGCTTAGAACCTCATCTCTCGTGGTTACAAGTAACACACATAAGATATAGGCTCGAGCATCCCGTGTAATGGTGGTATGGGATAGGGAGGACGGTCGCTTAGAACCTCATCTCTCGTGGCTACAAGTAACACAAGGGGGATAGAGGCTCGAACAACCCGTGTAATGGTGGTGTGGGATAGAGGGGACAGTCGCTTAGAACCTCATCTCTCGTGGCTACAAGTTACACACATAAGATATAGGCTCGAGCATCCCGTGTAATGGTGGTGTGGGATAGAGGGGACGGTCGCTCAGAACATCATCTCTCGTGGTTACAAGTTACACACGTGGGATAGAGGCATGAACAACCCGTGTTATGGTGGTGTGAGATAGAGGGGACGGTCGCTTGGAATCTCATCTCTCGGGGTTACAAGTTACACACGGGGGATAGAGGCTTGAACAACCCGTGTAATGGTGGTGTGGGATAGAGAGGACAGTCACTTAGAACCTCATCTCTCGTGGTTACAAGTTTCACACGGGGGATAGAGGCTTGAACAACCCGTGTAATGGTGGTGTGGGTTTGAGGGGACAGTCGCTCAGAACCTCATCTCTCGTGTGTACAAGTTACACACGGGGGATAGAGGCTTGAACAACCCGTGTAATGGTGGTGTTGGATAGAGGGGACAGGCGCTTAGAACTTCATCTCTCGTGGATACAAGTTACACACGGGGGATAGAGGCTTGAACAATCCGTGTAATGGTGGTGTGGGATAGAGATGACAGTCGCTTAAAACCTTATCCCTCGTGGTTACAAGTTACACACGTGGGATAGAGGCATGAACAACCCGTGTAATGGTGGTGTTGGATAGAGGGGACAGGCGCTTAGAACTTCATCTCTCGTGGATACAAGTTACACACGGGGGATAGAGGCTTGAACAATCCGTGTAATGGTGGTTTGGGATAGAGGGGACGGTCGCTCAGAACCTCATCTCTCGTGGTTACAAGTTACACACGTGGGATAGAGGTATGAACAACCCGTGTAATGGTGGTGTGGGATAGAGGGGACAGTCGCTTAGAACCTCATCTCTCGTGGTTACAAGTTACACACTGGGGAAAGAGGCTTGAACAACCCGTGTAATGGTGGTCTGGGATAGAGGGGACGGTCGCTTAGAACCTCATCTCTCGTGGATGCAAGTTACACACGGAAGATAGAGGCTTGAGCAACCCATGTAATGGTGGTGTGGGATAGAGGGGATGGTCGCTTGGAACTTCATCTCTCGTTGCTACAAGTTACACACGGAAGATAGAGGCTTGAGCAACCCGTGTAATGGTGGTCTGGGATAGAGGGGACGGTCGCTTAGAACCTCATCTCTCGTGGATACAAGTTACACACATAAGAAATAGGCTCGAGCATCCCGTGTAATGGTGGTATGGGATAGGGGGGACGGTCGCTTAGAACCTCATCTCTCGTGGTTACAAGTTACACACATAAGATATAGGCTCGAGCATCCCGTGTAATGGTGGTATGGGATAGGGAGGACTGTCGCTTAGAACCACATCTCCCGTGGCTACAAGTTACACAAGGGGGATAGAGGCTTGAACAACCCGTGTAATGGTGGTGTGGGATAGAAGGGACGGTCGCTTAGAACCTCATCTCTCGTGGATACAAGTTACACACGGAAGATAGAGGCTTGAACAACACGTGTAATGGTGGTGTGGGATAGAGGAGTTAGTCGCTTAGAACCTCATCTCTCGTGGTTACAAGTTACACACGGGGGATAGAGTCTTGAACTACCCGTGTAATGGTGGTGTGGGATAGAGGGGACGGAAGCTTAGAACCTCATCTCTCGTGGTTACAATTTACACACGAAGAATAGAGGCTTGAACAACCCGTGTAATGGTGATGTTGGATTGAGGGGAGAGTCGCTCAGAACCTCATCTCTCGTTGATACAAGTTACACACATAAGATAGAGGCTGTAACAAACCGTGTAATGGTGGTATGGGATAGGGAGGACGGTCACTCAGAACCTCATCACTCGTGGCTACAAGTTACACACGGGGGATAGAGGCGTGAACAACCCGTGTAATGGTGGTGTGGGATAGAGGGGACGGTCGCTTAGAACCTCATCTCTCGTGGTTACAATTTACACACGAAGAATAGAGGCTTGAACAACCCGTGTAATGGTGGTGTTGGATTGAGGGGAGAGTCGCTCAGAACCTCATCTCTCGTTGATACAAGTTACACACATAAAATAGAGGCTTGAACAAACCGTGTAATGGTGGTGTGGGATAGAGGGGACGGTCTCTTAGAACCTCATCTCTCGTGGCTACAAGTAACACACGGGAAATAGAGGCTTGAACAACCCGTGTAATGGTGGTGTGGGATAGAGGGGACGGTTGCTTAGAACCTCATCTCTCGTGGTTACAAGTTACACACGGAAGATGGAGGCTTGAACAACCCGTGTAATGGTGGTGTGGGATAGAGGGGACGGTCTCTTAGAACCTCATCTCTCGTGGCTACAAGTAACACACGGGGGATAGAGGCTTGAACAACCCGTGTAATGGTGGTGTGAGATAGAGGGGACGTTCGCTTAGAACCTCATCTCTCGTGGTTACAAGTTACACACGGGGGATAGAGGCTTGAACAACCCGTGTAATGGTGGTGTGAGATAGAGGGGACGTTCGCTTGGAACCTCATCTCTCGTGGTTACAAGTAACACACGGGGTTAGAGGCTTGAACAACCCGTGTAATAGTGGTGTGGGATAGAGGGGACGGTCGCTTAGAACCTCATCTCTCGTGGATACAAGTTAAACACAGGGGATGGAGGCTTGAACAACCCGTGTATTGGTGGTGTGGGATAGAGGGGACAGTCGCTTAGAACCTCATCTCTCGTGGCTACAAGTTACACACGGGGGATAGAGGCTTGAACAACCCGTGTAATTGTGGTGTGGGATAGAGGGGACGGTTGCTTAGAACCTCATCTCGCGTAGTTACAAGTTACACACGGGGGATAGAGGCTTGAACAACCCGTGTTATTGTGGTGTGGGATAGAGGGGACAGTCGCGAAGAACCTCATCTCTCGTGGTTACAAGTTACACACGGAAGATGGAGGCTTGAACAACCCGTGTAATGGTGGTGTGGGATAGAGGGGACGGTCGCTTAGAACCTCATCTCTCGTGGATACAAGTTACACACGGAAGACAGAGGCTTGAACAGCCCGTGTAATGGTGGTGTGGGATAGCGGGGACAGTCGCTTAGAACCTCATCTCTCGTGGTTACAAGTTACACAAGGGGGATAGAGCCTCGAACAACCCGTGTAATGGTGGTGTTGAATAGAGGGGACAGTCGCTTAGAACTTCATCTCTCGTGGATACAAGTTACACACGGGGGATAGAGGCTTGAACAACCCGTGTAATGGTGGTGTGGGATAAAGGGGACAGTCGCTCAGAACCTCATCTCTCGTGGTTACAAGTGACACACGGGGGATAGAGGCTTGAACAACCCGTGTAATGGTGGTGTGGGATAGAGGGGACGGTCGCTTGAAACTTCATCTCTCGTGGCTACAAGTTACACACGGAAGATAGAGGCTTGAGCAACCCGTGTAATGGTGGTGTGGGATAGAGGGGACGGTCGCTTAGAACCTCATCTCTCGTGGTTACAAGTTACACACGGAAGATAGAGGCTTGAGCAACACGTGTAATGGTGGTGTGGGATAGAGGGGACGGTCGCTTAGAACCTCATCTCTCGTGGCTACAAGTTACACAAGGAAGATAGAGGCTTGAGCAACCCGTGTAATGGTGGTGTGGGATAGAGGGGACGGTCGCTCAGAACCTCATCTCTCGTGGATACAAGTTACACACATAAGATATAGGCTCGAGCATCCCGTGTGGTGGTGGTGTGGGATAGAGGGGACAGTCGCTTAGGACCTCATCTCTCGTGGTTACAAGTTACACACATAAAATATAGGCTCGAGCATCCCGTGTAATGGTGGTGTGGGATAGGGAGGACGGTCACTTAGAACCTCAACACTCGTGGCTACAAGTTACACACGGGGGATAGAGGCTCGAACATCCCGTGTAATGGTGGTGTGGGATAGAGGGGACGGTCGCTCAGAACCTCATCTCTCGTGGATACAATTTACACACGGGGGATAGAGGCTTGAACAACCCCGTGTAATGGTGGTGGGGTATAGAGGGGACAGTCGCTTGGAACCTCATCTCTCGTGGCTACAAGTTACAAACGGGGGATAGAGGCTTGAACAACCCGTGTAATGGTGATGTGGGATAGAGTGAACAGTCGCTTAGGACCTCATCTCTCGTGGTTACAAGTTACACACGGGGGCTAGGGGCTTGTACAACCCGTGTAATGGTGGTGTGGGATAGAGGGGACAGTCGCTTAGAACCTCATCTCTCGTGGATACAAGTTACACACGGGGGATGGAGGCTTGAACAACCCGTGTAATGGTGGTGTGGGATAGAGGGGACAGTCGCTTAGAACCTCATCTCTCGTGGTTACAAGTTACACACGGGGGATAGAGGCTTGAACAACCCGTGTAATGGTGGTGTGGGATAGAGGGGACTGTCGCTTAGAACCTCATCTCTCGTGGATACAAGTTACACACAGGGGATAGAGGCTTGAACAACCCGTTTAATGGTGGTGTGGGATAGAGGGGACGGTCGCTCAGAACCTCATCTCTCGTGGATACAAGTTACACACGGAAGATAGAGGCTTGAACAACCCGTGGATGGTGGTGTGGGATAGAGGGGACAGTCGCTTAGAACCTCATCTCTCGTGGTTACAAGTTACACACGGGGGATAGAGGCTTGAACAACCCGTGTAATGGTGGTGTGGGATAGAGGGGACTGTCGCTTAGAACCTCATCTCTCGTGGATACAAGTTACACACAGGGGATAGAGGCTTGAACAACCCGTTTAATGGTGGTGTGGGATAGAGGGGACGGTCGCTTAGAACCTCATCTCTCGTGGTTACAAGTTACACACGGAAGATAGAGGCTTGAACAACCCGTGTAATGATGGTGTGGGATAGAGGAGACGGTCGCTTAGAACCTCATCTCTTGTGGATACAAGTTACACACGGGGGATAGAGGCTTGAACAACCCGTGTGATGGTGGTGTGGGATAGGGAAGACGGTCGCTTAGAACCTCATCTCTAGTGGTTACAAGTTACACAAGGGGAATAAAGGCATGAACCACCCGTGTAATGGTGGTGTGGGTTAGAGGTGACAGTCGCTCAGAACCTCATCTCTCGTGGTTACAAGTAACACACGGGAAATAGAGGCATGAACCACCCGTGTAATGGTGGTGTGGGTTAGAGGGGACAGTCGCTTAGAACCTCATCTCTCGTGGTTACAAGTTAAACACGGGGAATAGAGGCATGAACCACCGTGTAATGGTGGTGTGGGATAGGTGGGACGGTCGCTTAGGACCTCATCTCTCGTGGTTACAAGTTACACGCATACGATAGAGTCTTGAACCACCCGTGTAATGGTGGTGTGGGATAGAGGGGACACTCGCTTAGGACCTCATCTCTCGTGGTTACGAGTTACACACATAAGATAGAGGCTTGAACAACCCGTGTAATGGTGGTGTGGTTTAGAGGGGAAGGTCGCTCAGAACCTCATCTCTCGTTGATACAAGTTACACACATAAGATAGAGGCTTGAACAAACCGTGTAATGGTGGTGTGGGATAGAGGGGACGGTCGCTCAGAACCTCATCTCTCGTGGCTACAAGTTACACACGGGGGATTGAGGCATGAACAACCCGTGTAATGGTGGTGTGGGATAGAGGGGACGGTAGCTCAGAACCTCATCTCTCGTGGTTACAAGTTACACACGGGGGATAGAGGCTTGAACAACCCGTGTAATGGTGGTGTGGGATAGAGGGGACGGTCTCTTAGAACCTCATCTCTCGTGGCTACAAGTTACACACGGGGGATAGAGGCTTGTTCAACCCGTGTAATTGTGGTGTGGGATAGAGGGGACAGTCGCGAAGAACCTCAACTCTCGTGGATACAAGTTACACACGGAAGATAGAGGCTTGAACAACCCGTGTAATGGTGGTGTGGGTTTGAGGGGACAGTCGCTCAGAACCTCATCTCTCGTGGTTACAAGTGACTCACGGGGGATAGAGGCTTGAACAACCCGTGTAATGGTGATGTTGGATAGAGGGGACAGTCGCTCAGAACTTCATCTCTCGTGGATACAAGTTACACACGGGGGATAGAGGCTTGAACAATCCGTGTAATGGTGGTGTGGGATAGAGATGACAGTCGCTCAGAACCTCATCCCTCGTGGTTACAAGTTACACACGGGGGATAGAGGCTTGAACAACCCGTGTAATGGTGATGTGGGATAGAGGGGACGGTCGCTTGGAACTTCATCTCTCGTGGCTACAAGTTACACACGGAAGATAGAGGCTTGAACAACCCGTGTAATGGTGGTTTGGGATAGAGGGGTTAGTCGCTTAGAACCTCATCTTTCGTGGTTACAAGTTACACACGGGGGATAGAGGCTTGAACAACCCGTGTAATGGTGGTGTGGGATAGAGGGGACGGTAGCTTAGAACCTCATCTCTCGTGGTTACAAGTTACACACGAAGAATAGAGGCATGAACAACCCGTGTAATGGTGGTGTTGGATAGTGGGGACAGTCGCTCAGAACCTCATCTCTCGTTGATACAAGTTACACACATAAGATAGAGGCTTGAACAAACCGTGTAATGGTGGTGTGGGATAGAGGGGACGGTCGCTCAGAACCTCATCTCTCGTGGCTACAAGTTCCACACGGGGGATAGAGGCTTGAACAACCCGTGTAATGGTGGTGTGGGATAGAGGGGACGGTCTCTTAGAAACTCATCTCTCGTGGCTACAAGTTACACACGGGGGATGGAGGCTTGAACAACCCGTGTAATGGTGGTGTGGGATAGAGGGGACGGTCGCTTAGAACCTCATCTCTCGTGGATACAAGTTACACACGGGGGATGGAGGCTTGAACAACCCGTGTATTGGTGGTGTGGGATAGAGGGGACAGTCGCTTAGAACCTCATCTCTCGTGGTTACAAGTTACACACGGGGGATAGAGGCTTGAACAACCCGTGTAATTGTGGTGTGGAATAGAGGGGACGGTTGCTTAGAACCTCATCTCGCGTAGTTACAAGTTACACACGGGGGATAGAGGCTTGAACAACCCGTGTTATTGTGGTCTGGGATAGAGGGGACAGTCGCAAAGAACCTCATCTCTCGTGGTTACAAGTTACACACGGAAGATGGAGGCTTGAACAACCCGTGTAATGGTGGTGTGGGATAGAGGGGACAGTCGCGAAGAACCTCATCTCTCGTGGATACAAGTTAAACACGAAAGATATAGGCTTGAACAACGCGTGTAATGGTGGTGTGGGTTTGAGGGGACAGTCGCTCAGAACCTCATCTCTCGTGGTTACAAGTTACAACGCGGGGGATAGAGGCTTGAACAACCCGTGTAATGGTGGTGTTGGATAGAGGGGACAGTCGCTTAGAACTTCATCTCTCGTGGATACAAGTTACACACGGGGGATAGAGGCTTGAACAATCCGTGTAATGGTGGTGTGGGATAGAGAAGACAGTCGCTCAGAACCTCATCTCTCGTGGTTACAAGTTACACACGGGGGAAAGAGGCTTGAACAACCCGTGTAATGGTGGTGTGGGATAGAGGGGACGGTCGCTTAGAACCTCATCTCTCGTGGATACAAGTTACACACGGAAGATAGAGGCTTGAGCAACCCGTGTAATGGTGGTGTGGGATAGAGGGGACGGTCGCTTGGAACTTCATCTCTCGTTGCTACAAGTTACACACGGAAGATAGAGGCTTGAGCAACCCGTGTTATGGTGGTCTGGGATAGAGGGGACGGTCGCTTAGAACCTCATCTCTCGTGGATACAAGTTACACATATAAGATATAGGCTCGAGCATCCCGTGTAATGGTGGTATGGGATAGGGGGGACGGTCGCTTAGAACCTCATCTCTCGTGGTTACAAGTTACACACATAAGATATAGGCTCGAGCATCCCGTGTAATGGTGGTATGGGATAGGGAGGACTGTCGCTTAGAACCTCATCTCTCGTGGCTACAAGTAACACAAGGGGGATAGAGGCTTGAACAACCCGTGTAATGGAGGTGTGGGATAGAAGGGAAGGTCGCTTAGAACCTCATCTCTCGTGGATACAAGTTACACACGGAAGATAGAGGCTTGAACAACACGTGTAATGGTGGTGTGGGATAGAGGGGTTAGTCGCTCAGAACCTCATCTCTCGTGGGTACAAGTTACACACGGGGGATAGAGGCTTGAACAACCCGTGTAATGGTGCTGTGGGATAGAGGGGACGGTAGCTTAGAACCTCATCTCTCGTGGTTACAATTTACACACGAAGAATAGAGGCTTGAACAACCCGTGTAATGGTGGTGTTGGATAGAGGGGACAGTCGCTCAGAACCTCATCTCTCGTTGATACAAGTTACACACATAAGATAGAGGCTTGAACAAACCGTGTGATGGTGGTGTGGGATAGAGGGGACGGTCGCTCAGAACCTCATCTCTCGTGGCTACAAGTTACACACGTGGGATAGAGGCTTGAACAACCCGTGTAATGGTGGTGTGGGATAGAGGGGATGGTCTCTTAGAACCTCATCTCTCGTGGCTACAAGTAACACACGGGAAATAGAGGCTTGAACAACCCGTGTAATGGTGGTGTGGGATAGAGGGGACGGTCGCTTAGAACCTCATCTCTCGTGGATACAAGTTACATACGGAAGACAGAGGCTCGAACAACCCGTGTTATGGTGGTGTGGGATAGCGGGGACAGTCGCTTAGAACCTCATCTCTCGTGGTTACAAGTTACACACGGGGGATAGAGCCTCGAACAACCTGTGTAATGGTGGTGTTGAATAGAGGGGACAGTCGCTTAGAACTCCATCTCTCGTGGATACAAGTTACACACGGGGGATAGAGGCTTGAACAACCCGTGTAATGGTGGTGTGGGATAAAGGGGACAGTCGCTCAGAACCTCATCTCTCGTGGTTACAAGTAACACACGGGGGATAGAGGCTTGAACAACCCGTGTAATGGTGGTGTGGGATAGAGGGGACGGTCGCTCAGAACCTCATCTCTCGTGGTTACAAGTTACACACGTGGGATAGAGGCATGAACAACCTTTGTAATGGTGGTGTGGGATAGAGGGGACGGTCGCTCAGAACCTCATCTCTCGTGGCTACAAGTTACACACGGGGGATAGAGGCTTGAACAACCCGTGTAATGGTGGTGTGGGATAAAGGGGACAGTCGCTCAGAACCTCATCTCTCGTGGTTACAAGTAACACACGGGGGATAGAGGCTTGAACAACCCGTGTAATGGTGGTGTGGGATAGAGGGGACGGTCTCTTAGAACCTCATCTCTCGTGGCTATAAGTAACACACGGGAAATAGTGGCTTGAACAACCCGTGTAATGGTGGTGTGGGATAGAGGGGACGGTCGCTTGGAACTTCATCTCTCGTGGCTACAATTTACACACGGAAGATAGCGGCTTGAGCAACCCGTGTAATGGTGGTGTGGGATAGAGGGGACGGTCGCTTAGAACCTCATCTCTCGTGGTTACAAGTTACACACGGAAGATAAAGGCTTGAGCAACCCGTGTAATGGTGGTGTGGGATAGAAGGGACGGTCGCTTAGAACCTCATCTCTCGTGGCTACAAGTTACACAAGGAAGATAGAGGCTTGAGCAACCCGTGTAATGGTGGTGTGGGATAGAGGGGACGGTCGCTTAGAACCTCATCTCTCGTGGATACAAGTTACACACATAAGATATAGGCTCGACCATCCCGTGTGATGGTGGTATGGGATAGGAAGGACGGTCACTTAGAACCTCATCACTCGTGGCTACAAGTTTCACACGGGGGATAGAGGCTTGAACAACCCGTGTAATGGTGGTGTGGGATAGAGGGGACGGTCGCTCAGAACCTCATCTCTCGTGGATACAAGTTACACACGGGGGATAGAGGCATGAACAACCCGTGTAATGGTGGTGGGGGATAGAGAGGACAATCGCTTGGAACCTCATCTCTCGTGGCTACAAGTTACAAACGGGGGATAGAGGCTTGAACAACCCGTGTAATGGTGGTGTGGGATAGAGTGGACAGTCGCTTAGGACCTCATCTCTCGTGGTTACAAGTTACACACGGGGGATAGGGGCTTGTACAACCCGTGTAATGGTGGTGTGGGATAGAGGGGACAGTCGCTTAGAACCTCATCTCTCGTGGATACAAGTTACATACGGGGGATGGAGGCTTGAACAACCCGTGTAATGGTGGTGTGGGATAGAGGGGACAGTCGCTTAGAACCTCATCTCTCGTGGTTACAAGTTACACACGGGGGATAGAGGCCTGAACAACCCGTGTAATGGTGGTGTGGGATAGAGGGGACTGTCGCTTAGAACCTCATCTCTCGTGGATACAAGTTACACACGGGGGATAGAGGCTCGAACAACCCGTTTAATGGTGGTGTGGGATAGAGGGGACGGTCGCTCAGAACCTCATCTCTCGTGGATACAAGTTACACACGGGGGATAGAGGCTTGAACAACCCGTGTAATGGTGGTGTGGGATAGAGGGTACAGTCGCTCAGAACCTCATCTCTCGTGAATACAAGTTACACACGGGGGATAGAGGCTCGAACAACCCGTGTAATGGTGGTGTGGGATAGAGGGTACAGTCGCTCAGAACCTCATCTCTCGTGGATACAAGTTACACACGGGGGATAGAGGCTTGAACAACCCGTGTAATGGTGGTGTGGGATAGAGGGTACAGTCGCTCAGAACCTCATCTCTCGTGGATACAAGTTACACACGGGGGATAGAGGCTTGAACAACCCGTGTAATGGTGGTGTGGGATAGGGGAGACGGTCACTCAGAACCTCATCTCTCGTGGTTACAAGTTACACACGGAAGATAGAGGCATGAACAACCTGTGTAATGGTGGTGTGGGATAGAGGAGACGGTCGCTTAGAACCTCATCTCTTGTGGATACAAGTTACACACGGGGGATAGAGGCTTGAACAACCCGTGTGATGGTGGTGTGGGATAGGGAAGACGGTCGCTTAGAACCTCATCTCTAGTGGTTACAAGTTACACACGGGGAATAAAGGCATGAACCACCCGTGTAATGGTGGTGTGAGTTAGAGGTGACAGTCGCTCAGAACCTCATCTCTCGTGGTTACAAGTAACACAAGGGAAATAGAGGCATGAACCACCCGTGTAATGGTGGTGTGGGCTAGAGGGGACAGTCGCTTAGAACCTCATCTCTCGTGGTTACAAGTTAAACACGGGGAATAGAGGCATGAACCACCGTGTAATGGTGGTGTGGGATGGGTGGGACGGTCGCTTAGGACCTCATCTCATGTGGTTACAAGTTACACACATACGATAGAGTCTTGAACCACCCGTGTAATGGTGGTGTGGGATAGAGGGGACACTCGCTTAGGACCTCATCTCTCGTGGTTACGAGTTACACAAATAAGATAGAGGCTTGAACAACCCCTGTAATGGTGGTGTGGTTCAGAGGGGACGGTCGCTCAGAACCTCATCTCTCGTGGTTACAAGTTACACACATAAGATATAGGCTCGAGCATCCCGTGTAATGGTGGTATGGGATAGGGAGGACTGTCGCTTAGAACCTCATCTCTCGTGGCTACAAGTAACACAAGGGGGATAGAGGCTTGAACAACCCGTGTAATGGTGGTGTGGGATAGAAGGGACGGTCGCTTAGAACCTCATCTCTCGTGGATACAAGTTACACAAGGAAGATAGAGGCTTGAACAACACGTGTAATGGTGGTGTGGGATAGAGGGGTTAGTCGCTTAGAACCTCATCTCTCGTGGTTACAAGTTACACACGGGGGATAGAGGCTTGAACAACCCGTGTAATGGTGGTGTGGGATAGAGGGGACGGTAGCTTAGAACCTCATCTCTCGTGGTTACAATTTACACACGAAAAATAGAGGCTTGAACAACCCGTGTAATGGTGGTGTTGGATAGAGGGGACAGTCGCTCAGAACCTCATCTCTCGTTGATACAAGTTACAAACATAAGATAGAGGCTTGAACAAACCGTGTAATGGTGGTGTGGGATAGAGGGGACGGTCGCTCAGAACCTCATCTCTCGTGGCTACAAGTTACACACGGGGGATAGAGGCTTGAACAACCCGTGTAATGGTGGTGTGGGATAGAGGGGACGGTCTCTTAGAACCTCATCTCTCGTGGCTACAAGTAACACACGGGAAATAGAGGCTTGAACAACCCGTGTAATGGTGGTGTGGGATAGAGGGGACGGTCGCTTAGAACCTCATCTCTCGTGGATACAAGTTACACACGGGGGATGGAGGCTTGAACAACCCGTGTATTGGTGGTGTGGGATAGAGGGGACAGTCGCTCAGAACCTCATCTCTCGTGGTTACAAGTTACACACGGGGGATAGAGGCTTGTACAACCCGTGTAATTGTGGTGTGGGATAGAGGGGACGGTTGCTTAGAACCTCATCTCGCGTAGTTACAAGTTACACACGGGGGATAGAGGCTTGATCAACCCGTGTTATTGTGGTGTGGGATAGAGGGGACAGTCGCGAAGAACCTCATCTCTCGTGGTTACAAGTTACACACGGAAGATGGAGGCTTGAACAACCCGTGTAATGGTGGTGTGGGATAGAGGGGACGGTCGCTCAGAACCTCATCTCTCGTGGATACAAGTTACACACGGAAGACAGAGGCTTGAACAACCCGTGTAATGGTGGTGTGGGATAGCGGGGACAGTCGCTTAGAACCTCATCTCTCGTGGTTACAGGTTACACACGGGGGATAGAGCCTCGAACAACCCGTGTAATGGTGGTGTTGAATAGAGGGGACAGTGGCTTAGAACTTCATCTCTCGTGGATACAAGTTACACACGGGGGATAGAGGCTTGAACAACCCGTGTAATGGTGGTGTGGGATGAAGGGGACAGTCGCTCAGAACCTCATCTCTCGTGGTTACAAGTAACACACGGGGGATAGAGGCTTGAACAACCCGTGTAATGGTGGGATGGGATAGAGGGGACGGTCGCTTGAAACTTCATCTCTCGTGGCTACAAGTTACACACGGAAGATAGAGGCTTGAGCAACCCGTGTAATGGTGGCGTGGGATAGAGGGGACGGTCGCTTAGAACCTCATCTCTCGTGGTTACAAGTTACACACGGAAGATAGAGGCTTGAGCAACCCGTGTAATGGTGGTGTGGGATAGAGGGGACGGTCGCTTAGAACCTCATCTCTCGTGGCTACAAGTTACACAAGGAAGATAGAGGCTTGAGCAACCCGTGTAATGGTGGTGTGGGATAGAGGGGACGGTCGCTTAGAACCTCATCTCTCGTGGATACAAGTTACACACATAAGATATAGGCTCGAGCATCCCGTGTGATGGTGGTATGGGATAGGGAGGACAGTCTCTAAGAACCTCATCACTCGTGGCTACAAGTTACACACGGGGGATAGAGGCTTGAACAACCCGTGTAATGGTGGTGTGGGATAGAGGGGACGGTCGCTTAGAACCTCATCACTCGTGGCTACAAGTTTCACACAGGGGATAGAGGCATGAACCACCCGTGTAATGGTGGTGTGGGATAGAGGGGACGGTCGCTCAGAACCTCATCTCTCGTGGATACAAGTTACACACGGGGGATAGAGGCTTGAACAACCCGTGTAATGGTGGTGGGGGATAGAGGGGACAGTCGCTTGGAACCTCATCTCTCGTGGCTACAAGTTACAAACGGGGGATGGAGGCTTGAACAACCCGTGTAATGGTGGTGTGGGATAGAGTGGACAGTCGCTTAGGACCTCATCTTTCGTGGTTACAAGTTACACACGGGGGATAGGGGCTTGTACAACCCGTGTAATGGTGGTGTGGGATAGAGGGGAAAGTGGCTTAGAACCTCATCTCTCGTGGATACAAGTTACACACGGGGGATGGAGGCTTGAACAACCCGTGTAATGGTGGTGTGGGATAGAGGGGACAGTCGCTTAGAACCTCATCTCTCGTGGGGACAAGTTACACACGGGGGATAGAGGCTTGAACAACCCGTGTAATGGTGGTGTGGGATAGAGGGGACTGTCGCTTAGAACCTCATCTCTCGTGGATACAAGTTACACACGGGGGATAGAGGCTTGAACAACCCGTTTAATGGTGGTGTGGGATAGAGGGGACAGTCGCTTAGAACCTCATCTCTCGTGGGGACAAGTTACACACGGGGGATAGAGGCTTGAACAACCCGTGTAATGGTGGTGTGGGATAGAGGGGACTGTCGCTTAGAAACTCATCTCTCGTGGATACAAGTTACACACGAAGAATAGAGGCTTGAAAAACCTGTGTAATGGTGGTGTGGGATAGAGGAGACGGTCGCTTAGAACCTCATCTCTTGTGGATACAAGTTACACACGGGGGATAGAGGCTTGAACAACCCGTGTGATGGTGATGTGGGATAGGGAAGACGGTCGCTTAGAACCTCATCTCTAGTGGTTACAAGTTACACACGGGGAATAAAGGCATGAACCACCCGTGTAATGGTGGTGTGGGTTAGAGGTGACAGTCGCTCAGAACCTCATCTCTCGTGGTTACAAGTAACACACGGAAAATAGAGGCATGAACCACCCGTGTAATGGTGGTGTGGGTTAGAGGGGACAGTCGCTTAGAACCTCATCTCTCGTGGTTACAAGTTAAACACGGGGAATAGAGGCATGAACCACCGTGTAATGGTGGTGTGGGATAGGTGGGACGGACGCTTAGGACCTCATCTCTCGTGGTTACAAGTTACACACATACGATAGAGTCTTGAACCACCCGTGTAATGGTGGTGTGGGATAGAGGGGACACTCGCTTAGGACCTCATCTCTCGTGGTTACGAGTTACACACATAAGATTGAGGCTTGAACAACCCGTGTAACGGTGGTGTGGTTTAGAGGGGAAAGTCGCTCAGAACCTCATCTCTCGTGGTTACAAGTTACACACGGGGGATAGAGGCTCGAACAACCCGTGTAATGGTGGTGTGGGTTAGAGGGGAAGGTCGCTCAGAACCTCTTCTCTCGTTGATACAAGTTACACACATAAGATAGAGGCTTGAACAAACCGTGTAATGGTGGTGTGGGATAGAGGGGACGGTCGCTTAGAACCTCATCTCTCGTTGATACAAGTTACACACATAAGATAGAGGCTTGAGCGACCCGTGTAATGGTGGTGTGGGATAGAGGGGACAGTCGCTTAGAACCTCATCTCTCGTTGATACAAGTTACACACATAAGATAGAGGCTTGAGCAACCCGTGTAATGGTGGTGTGGGATAGAGGGGACGGTCGCTTAGAACCTCATCTCTCGTTGATACAAGTTACACACATAAGATAGAGGCTCGAACAACCCGTGTAATGGTGGTGTGGGTTAGAGGGGAAGGTCGCTCAGAACCTCATCTCTCGTTGATACAAGTTACACACATAAGATAGAGGCTTGAGCAACCCGTGTAATGGTGGTGTGGGATAGAGGGACGGTCGCACAGAACCTCATCTCTCGTGGCTACAAGTTACACACGGAAGATAGAGGCTTGAACAACCCGTGTAATGGTGGTGTGGGATAGAGGGGACGGTCGCTTAGAACCTCATCTCTCGTGGATACAAGTTACACACGGGGAATAGAGGCTTGTTCAACCCGTGTAATTGTGGTGTGGGATAGAGGGGACAGTCGCGAAGAACCTCATCTCTCGTGGATACAAGTTACACACGGAAGATAGAGGCTTGAACAACCCGTGTAATGGTGGTGTGGGTTTGAGGGGACAGTCGGTTAGAACCTCATCTCTCGTGGTTACAAGTTACTCACGGGGGATAGAGGCTTGAACAACCCGTGTAATGGTGGTGTTGGATAGAGGGGACAGTCGCTTCGAACTTCATCTCTCGTGGATACAAGTTACACACGGGGGATAGAGGCTTGAACAACCCGTGTAATAGTAGTGTGGGATAGAGGGGACGGTCGCTTGGAACTTCATCTCTCGTGGCTACAAGTTACACACGGGAGATAGAGGCTTGAACAACCCGTGTAATGGTGGTGTGGGATAGAGGGGTTAGTTGCTTAGAACCTCATCTGTCGTGGTTACAAGTTACACACGGGGGATAGAGGCTTGAACAACCCGTGTAATGGTGGTGTGGGATGGAGGGGACGGTAGCTTAGAACCTCATCTCTCGTGGTTACAAGTAACACAGGAAGAATAGAGGCTTGAACCACCCGTGTAATGGTGGTGTTGGATAGAGGGGACAGTCGCTCAGAACCTCATCTCTCGTTGATACAAGTTACACACATAAGATAGAGGCTTGAACAACCCGTGTAATGGTGGTGTGGGATAGAGGGGACGGTCGCTTAGAACCTCATCTCTCGTGGCTACAAGTGACACACGGGGAATAGAGGCTTGAACAACCCGTGTAATGGTGGTGTGGGATAGAGGGGACGGTCTCTTAGAACCTCATCTCTCGTGGCTACTGGTTACACACGGGGGATGGAGGCTTGAACAACCCGTGTATTGGTGGTGTGGGATAGAGGAAACAGTCGCTTAGAACCTCATCTCTCGTGGTTACAAGTTACACACGGGGGATAGAGGCTTGAACAACCCGTGTAATTGTTGTGTGGGATAGAGGGGACGGTTGCTTAGAACCTCATCTCGCGTAGTTACAAGTTATACACGGGGGATAGAGGCTTGAACAACCCGTGTTATTGTGGTGTGGGATAGAGGGGACAGTCGCGAAGAACCTCATCTCTCGTGGTTACAAGTTACACACGGAAGATGGAGGCTTGAACAACCCGTGTAATGGTGGTGTGGGATAGAGGGGACGGTCGCTTAGGACCTCATCTCTCGTGGATACAAGTTACACACGGAAGACAGAGGCTTAAACAACCCGTGTAATGGTGGTGTGGGATAGCGGTGACAGTCGCTAAGAACCTCATCTCTCGTGGTTACAAGTTACAAACGGGGGATAGAGCCTCGAACAACCTGTGTAATGGTGGTGTTGAATAGAGGGGACAGTCGCTTAGAACTTCATCTCTCGTGGATACAAGTTACACACGGGGGATAGAGGCTTGAACAACCCGTGTAATGGTGGTGTGGGATAGAGGGGACGGTCGCTTGGAACTTCATCTCTCGTGGCTACAAGTTACACACGGAAGAAAGAGGCTTGAGCAACCCGTGTAATGGTGGTGTGGGATAGAGGGGACGGTCGCTTAGAACCTCATCTCTCGTGGTTACAAGTTACACATGGAAGATAGAGGCTTGAGCAACCCGTGTAATGGTGGTGTGGGATAGAGGGGACGGTCGCTTAGAACCTCATCTCTCGTGGCTACAAGTTACACAGGGAAGATAGAGTCTTGAACAACCCGTGTAATGGTGGTGTGGGATAGAGGGGACGGTCGCTTAGAACCTCATCTCTCGTGGATACAAGTTACACATGGAAGATAGAGGCTTGAGCAACCCGTGTAATGGTGGTGTGGGATAGAGGGGACGGTCGCTTAGAACCTCATCTCTCGTGGCTACAAGTTACAAAGGGAAGATAGAGTCTTGAACAACCCGTGTAATGGTGGTGTGGGATAGCGGTGACAGTCGCTTAGCACCTCATCTCTCGTGGTTACAAGTTACAAACGGGGGATAGAGCCTCGAACAACCTGTGTAATGGTGGTGTTGAATAGAGGGGACAGTCGCTTAGAACTTCATCTCTCGTGGTTACAAGTTACACATGGAAGATAGAGGCTCTAGCAACCCGTGTAATGGTGGTGTGGGATAGAGGGGACGGTCGCTTAGAACCTCATCTCTCGTGGCTACAAGTTACACAGGGAAGATAGAGTCTTGAACAACCCGTGTAATGGTGGTGTGGGATAGAGGGGACGGTCGCTTAGAACCTCATCTCTCGTGGTTACAAGTTACACATGGAAGATAGAGGCTTGAGCAACCCGTGTAATGGTGGTGTGGGATAGAGGGGACGGTCGCTTAGAACCTCATCTCTCGTGGCTACAAGTTACACAGGGAAGATAGAGTCTTGAACAACCCGTGTAATGGTGGTGTGGGATAGCGGTGACAGTCGCTTAGAACCTCATCTCTCGTGGTTACAAGTTACAAACGGGAGATAGAGCCTCGAACAACCTGTGTAATGGTGGTGTTGAATAGAGGGGACAGTCGCTTAGAACCTCATCTCTCGTGGATACAAGTTACACACGGGGGATAGAGGCTTGAACAACCCGTGTAATGGTGGTGTGGGATAGAGGGGACGGTCGCTTGGAACTTCATCTCTCGTGGCTACAAGTTACACACGGAAGAAAGAGGCTTGAGCAACCAGTGTAATGGTGGTGTGGGATAGAGGGGACGGTCGCTTAGAACCTCATCTCTCGTGGTTACAAGTTACACACGGAAGAAAGAGGCTTGAGCAACCCGTGTAATGGTGGTGTGGGATAGAGGGGACGGTCGCTTAGAACCTCATCTCTCGTGGTTACAAGTTACACATGGAAGATAGAGGCTTGAGCAACCCGTGTAATGGTGGTGTGGGATAGAGGGGACGGTCGCTTAGAACCTCATCTCTCGTGGCTACAAGTTACACAGGGAAGATAGAGTCTTGAACAACCCGTGTAATGGTGGTGTGGGATAGAGGGGACGGTCGCTTAGAACCTCATCTCTCGTGGTTACAAGTTACACATGGAAGATAGAGGCTTGAGCAACCCGTGTAATGGTGGTGTGGGATAGAGGGGACGGTCGCTTAGAACCTCATCTCTCGTGGCTACAAGTTACACAGGGAAGATAGAGTCTTGAACAACCCGTGTAATGGTGATGTGGGATAGAGGGGACGGTCGCTTAGAACCTCATCTCTCGTGGCTACAAGTTACACAGGGAAGATAGAGGCTTGAACAACGCGTGTAATGGTGGTGTGGGATAGAGGGGACGGTCGCTTAGAACCTCATCTCTCGTGGATACAAGTTACACACGGGGGATAGAGGCTTGAACAACCCGTGTAATGGTGGTGGGGGATAGAGTGGACAGTCGCTTGGAACCTCATCTCTCGTGGCTACAAGTTACAAACGGGGGATAGAGGCTTGAACAACCCGTGTAATGGTGGTGTGGGATAGAGTGGACAGTCGCTTAGGACCTCATCTCTCTTGGTTACAAGTTACACACGGGGGATAGGGGCTTGTACAACCCGTGTAATGGTGGTGTGGGATAGAAGGGAAAGTCGCTTAGAACCTCATCTCTCGAGGATACAAGTTACACACGGGGGATGGAGGCTTGAACAACCCGTGTAATGGTGGTGAGGGATAGAGGGGACAGTCGCTTAGAACCTCATCTCTCGTGGTTACAAGTTACACACGGGGGATAGAGGCTTGAACAACCCGTGTAATGGTGGTGTGGGATAGAGGGGACTGTCGCTCAGAACCTCATCTCTCGTGGATACAAGTTACACACGGGGGATAGAGGCTTGAACAACCCGTTTAATGGTGGTGTGGGATAGAGGGGACATTCGCTTAGAACCTCATCTCTCGTGGTTACAAGTTACACACGGGGGATAGAGGCTTGAACAACCCGTGTAATGGTGGTGTGGGATAGAGGGGACAGTCGCTTAGAACCTCATCTCTCGTGGTTACAAGTTACACACGGGGGATAGAGGCTTGAACAACCCGTGTAATGGTGGTGTGGGATAGAGGGGACTGTCGCTCAGAACCTCATCTCTCGTGGATACAAGTTACACACGGGGGATAGAGGCTTGAACAACCCGTTTAATGGTGGTGTGGGATAGAGGGGAAAGTCGCTTAGAACCTCATCTCTCGAGGATACAAGTTACACACGGGGGATGGAGGCTTGAACAACCCGTGTAATGGTGGTGTGGGATAGAGGGGACAGTCGCTTAGAACCTCATCTCTCGTGGTTACAAGTTACACACGGGGGATAGAGGCTTGAACAACCCGTGTAATGGTGGTGTGGGATAGAGGGGACTGTCGCTCAGAACCTCATCTCTCGTGGATACAAGTTACACACGGGGGATAGAGGCTTGAACAACCCGTGTTATGGTGGTGTGCGATAGCGGGGACGGTCGCTTAGGACCTCATCTCTCGTGGATACAAGTTACACACGGGGGATAGAGGCTTGAACAACCCGTGTAATGGTGGTGTGGGATAGGGAAGACGGTCGCTTAGAACCTCATCTCTAGTGGTTATAAGTTACACACGGGGAATAAAGGCATGAACCACCCGTGTAATGGTGGTGTGGGTTAGAGGGGACAGTCGCTCAGAACCTCATCTCTCGTGGTTACGAGTAACACACGGGAAATATAGGCATGAACCACCCGTGTAATGGTGGTGTGGGTTAGAGGAGATAGTCGCTTAGAACCTCATCTCTCGTGGTTACAAGTTAAACACGGGGAATAGAGGCATGAACCACCGTGTAATGGTGGTGTGGGATAGGTGGGACGGTCGCTTAGGACCTCATCTCTCGTGGTTACAAGTTACACACATACGAAAGAGTCTTGAACCACCCGTGTAATGGTGGTGTGGGATAGAGGGGACAGTCGCTTAGGACCTCATCGCTCGTGGTTACGAGTTACACACATAAGATAGAGGCTTGAACAACCCGTGTAATTGTGGTGTGGTTTAGAGGGGACGGTCACTCAGAACCTCATCTCTCGTGGTTACAAGTTACACACGGGGGATAGAGGCTCGAACAACCCGTGTGATGGTGGTGTGGGTTAGAGGGGACGGTCGCTCGGAACCTCATCTCTCGTTGATACAAGTTACACACATAAGATACAGGCTTGAACAAACCGTGTTATGGTGGTGTGGGATAGAACGGATGGTCGCTCAGAACCTCATCTCTCGTGGCTACAAGTTACACACGGGGGATAGAGGCTCGAACAACCCGTGTGATGGTGGTGTGAGTTAAAGGGGACGGTCGCTCAGAACCTCATCTCTCGTTGATACAAGTTACACACATAAGATACAGGCACGAACAACCCGTGTAATGGTGGTGTGGGATAGAGGGTACAGTCGCTCAGAACCTCATCTCTCGTGGTTACAAGTTACACACGGGGGATAGAGGCTCGAACAACCCGTGTGATGGTGGTGTGGGTTAGAGGGGACGGTCGCTCAGAACCTCATCTCTCGTTGATACAAGTTACACACATAAGATACAGGCTCGAGCATCCCGTGTGATGGTGGTGTGGGATAGAGGGTACAGTCGCTCAGAACCTCATCTCTCGTGGTTACAAGTTACACACGGGGGATAGAGGCATGAACAACCCGTGTTATGGTGGTGTGGGATAGAGGGGACGGTCGCTCAGAACCTCATCTCTCGTGGCTACAAGTTACACACGGGGGATAGAGGCTTGTTCAACCCGTGTAATCGTGGTGTGGGATAGAGGGGACAGTCGCAAAGAACCTCATCTCTCGTGGCTACAAGTTACACACGGGGGATAGAGGCTTGTTCAACCCGTGTAATTGTGGTGTGGGATAGAGGGGACAGTCGCTCAGGACCCCATCTCTCGTGGATACAAGTTACACACGGGGGATAGAGGCTTGTTCAACCCGTGTAATTGTGGTGTGGGATAGAGGGGACAGTCGCAAAGAACCTCATCTCTCGTGGATACAAGTTACACACGGAAGATAGAGGCTTGAACAACCCGTGTAATGGTGGTGTGGGTTTGAGGGGACAGTCGCTCAGAAACTCATCTCTCGTGGTTACAAGTTACTCACGGGGGATAGAGGCTTGAACAACCCGTGTAATGGTGGTGTTGGATAGAGGGGACAGTCGCTTAGAACTTCATCTCTCGTGGATTCAAGTTACACACGGGGGATAAAGGCTTGAACAATCCGTGTAATGGTGGTGTGGGATAGAGATGACAGTCGCTCAGAACCTCATCTCTCGTGGATACAAGTCACACACGGGGGATAGAGGCTTGAACAACCCGTGTAATGGTGGTGTGGGATAGAGGGGACGGTCGCTTGGAACTTCATCTCTCGTGGCTACAAGTTACACACGGAATATAGAGGCTTGAGCAACCCGTGTAATGGTGGTGTGGGATAGAGGGGACGGTCGCTTAGAACCTCATCTCTCGTGGATACAAGTTACACACATAAGATATAGGCTCGAGCATCCCGTGTAATGGTGGTATGGGATAGGGGGGACGGTCGCTTAGAACCTCATCTCTCGTGGCTACAAGTTACATACGGGGGATAGAGGCTTGAACAACCCGTGTAATGGTGGTGTGAGATAGAGGGGACGTTCGCTTAGAACCTCATCTCTCGTGAATACAAGTTACACACGGGGGATAGAGGCTCGAGCATCCCGTTTAATGGTGGTGTGGGATAGAGGGGACAGTCGCTTAGAACCTCATCTCTCGTGACTACAAGTTACAAACGGGGGATAGAGGCTTGAACAACCCGTGTAATGGTGGTGTGGGATAGAGGGGACGGTCGATCAGAACCTCATCTCTCGTGGCTACAAGTTACACACATGAGATAGGCTCGAGCATCCCGTGTGATGGTGGTATGGGATAGAGGGGACGGTCGCTTGGAACCTCATTTCTCGTGGTTACAAGTTACTCACATAAGATATAGGCTCGAGCATCCCGTGTAATGGTGGTATGGGATAGGGAGGACGGTCGCTTAGAACCCCATCTCTCGTGGCTACAAGTAACACAAGGGGGATAGAGGCTCGAACAACCCGTGTAATGGTGGTGTGGGATAGAGGGGACAGTCGCTTAGAACCTCATCTCTCGTGGCCACATGTTACACACATAATATATAGGCTCGAGCATCCCGTGTAATGGTGGTGTGGGATAGAGGGGACGGTCGCTCAGAACCTCATCTCTCGTGGTTACAAGTTACATACGTGGGATAGAGGCATGAACAACCCGTGTTATGGTGGTGTGAGATAGAGGGGACGGTCGCTTGGAATCTCATCTCTCGTGGTTACAAGTTACACACGGGGGATAGAGGCATGCACAACCCGTGTAATGGTGGTGTGTGATAGAGGGGACGGTCGCTCAGAACCTCATCTCTCGTGGTTACAAGTTACACACGGGGGATAGATTCTTGAACAACCCGTGTAATGGTGGTGTGGGATAGAGAGGACGGTCACTTAGAACCTCATCTCTCGTGGTTACAAGTTACACACGGGGGATAGAGGCTTGAACAACCCGTGTAATGGTGGTGTGGGTTAGAGGAGACAGTCGCTTAGAACCTCATCTCTCGTGGTTACAAGTTAAACACGGGGAATAGAGGCATGAACCACCGTGTAATGGTGGTGTGGGATAGGTGGGACGGTCGCTTAGGACCTCATCTCTCGTGGTTACAAGTTACACACATACGAAAGAGTCTTGAACCACCCGTGTAATGGTGGTGTGGGATAGAGGGGACAGTCGCTTAGGACCTCATCGCTCGTGGTTACGAGTTACACACATAAGATAGAGGCTTGAACAACCCGTGTAATGGTGGTGTGGTTTAGAGGGGACGGTCGCTCAGAACCTCATCTCTCGTGGTTACAAGAGACACACGGGGGATAGAGGCTCGAACAACCCGTGTGATGGTGGTGTGGGTTAGAGGGGACGGTCGCTCAGAACCTCATCTCTCGTTGATACAAGTTACACACATAAGATAGAGGCTTGAACAAACCGTGTTATGGTGGTGTGGGATAGAGGGGATGGTCGCTCAGAACCTCATCTCTCGTGACTACAAGTTACACACGTGGGATAGAGGCTTGAACAACCCGTGTAATGGTGGTGTGGGATAGAGGGGACGGTCTCTTAGAACCTCATCTCTCGTGGCTACAAGTTACACACGGGGGATAGAGGCTTGAACAACCCGTGTAATGGTGGTGTGGGATAGAGGGGACGGTCGCTTGGAACTTCATCTCTCGTGGCTACAAGTTACACACGGAATATAGAGGCTTGAGCAACCCGTGTAATGGTGGTGTGGGATAGAGGGGACAGTCGCAAAGAACCTCATCTCTCGTGGCTATAAGTTACATACGGGGGATAGAGGCTTGTTCAACCCGTGTAATTGTGGTGTGGGATAGAGGGGACAGTCGCTCAGGTTCCCATCTCTCGTGGATACAAGTTACACACGGGGGATAGAGGCTTGTTCAACCCGTGTAATTGTGGTGTGGGATAGAGGGGACAGTCGCAAAGAACCTCATCTCTCGTGGATACAAGTTACACACGGAAGATAGAGGCTTGAACAACCCGTGTAATGGTGGTGTGGGTTTGAGGGGACAGTCGCTCAGAACCTCATCTCTCGTGGTTACAAGTTACTCACGGGGGATAGAGGCTTGAACAACCCGTGTAATGGTGGTGTTGGATAGAGGGGACAGTCGCTTAGAACTTCATCTCTCGTGGATTCAAGTTACACACGGGGGATAAAGGCTTGAACAATCCGTGTAATGGTGGTGTGGGATAGAGATGACAGTCGCTCAGAACCTCATCTCTCGTGGTTACAAGTCACACACGGGGGATAGAGGCTTGAACAACCCGTGTAATGGTGGTGTGGGATAGAGGGGACGGTCGCTTGGAACTTCATCTCTCGTGGCTACAAGTTACACACGGAATATAGAGGCTTGAGCAACCCGTGTAATGGTGGTGTTGGATAGAGGGGACGTTCGCTTAGAACCTCATCTCTCGTGGATACAAGTTACACACATAAGATATAGGCTCGAGCATCCCGTGTAATGGTGGTATGGGATAGGGGGGACGGTCGCTTAGAACCTCATCTCTCGTGGCTACAAGTTACACACGGGGGATAGAGGCTTGAACAACCCGTGTAATGGTGGTGTGAGATAGAGGGGACGTTCGCTTAGAACCTCATCTCTCGTGAATACAAGTTACACACGGGGGATAGAGGCTCGAGCATCCCGTTTAATGGTGGTGTGGGATAGAGGGGACAGTCGCTTAGAACCTCATCTCTCGTGACTACAAGTTACAAACGGGGGATAGAGGCTTGAACAACCCGTGTAATGGTGGTGTGGGATAGAGGGGACGGTCGATCAGAACCTCATCTCTCGTGGCTACAAGTTACACACATGAGATATAGGCTCGAGCATCCCGTGTGATGGTGGTATGGGATAGAGGGGACGGTCGCTTATAACCTCATTTCTCGTGGTTACAAGTTACTCACATAAGATATAGGCTCGAGCATCCCGTGTAATGGTGGTATGGGATAGGGAGGACGGTCGCTTAGAACCCCATCTCTCGTGGCTACAAGTAACACAAGGGGGATAGAGGCTCGAACAACCCGTGTAATGGTGGTGTGGGATAGAGGGGACAGTCGCTTAGAACCTCATCTCTCGTGGCCACAAGTTACACACATAAGATATAGGCTCGAGCATCCCGTGTAATGGTGGTGTGGGATAGAGGGGACGGTCGCTCAGAACCTCATCTCTCGTGGTTACAAGTTACATACGTGGGATAGAGGCATGAACAACCCGTGTTATGGTGGTGTGAGATAGAGGGGACGGTCGCTTGGAATCTCATCTCTCGTGGTTACAAGTTACACACGGGGGATAGAGGCTTGAACAACCCGTGTAATGGTGGTGTGGGATAGAGAGGACGGTCACTTAGAACCTCATCTCTCGTGGTTACAAGTTACACACGGGGGATAGAGGCTTGAACAACCCGTGTAATGGTGGTGTGGGTTTGAGGGGACAGTCGCTTAGAACCTCATCTCTCGTGGATACAAGTTACACACATAAGATATAGGCTCGAGCATCCCGTGTAATGGTGGTATGGGATAGGGGGGACGGTCGCTTAGAACCTCATCTCTCGTGGCTACAAGTTACACACGGGGGATAGAGGCTTGAACAACCCGAGTAATGGTGGTGTTGGATAGAGGGGACAGGCGCTTAGAACTTCATCTCTCGTGGATACAATTTACACACGGGGGATAGAGGCTTGAACAATCCGTGTAATGGTGGTGTGGGATAGAGATGACAGTCGCTCAGAACCTCATCTCTCGTGGTTACAAGTTACACACGGGGGAAAGAGGCTTGAACAACCCGTGTAATGGTGGTCTAGGATAGAGGGGACGGTCGCTTAGAACCTCATCTCTCGTGGATACAAGTTACACACATAAGATAGAGGCTTGAGCAACCCGTGTAATGGTGGTGTGGGATAGAGGGGACGGTCGCTTGGAACTTCATCTCTCGTTGCTACAAGTTACACACGGAAGATAGAGGCTCGAGCATTTCCATTTATGGAAATGGATGTTATGTTATGGATGTATGTAAAAATATGTTTATGAAAACATATAATAGGACGAAACTGTAGATTTTGGTTACAATGTGTAAGAATATTTTACTATAGCAACCTGATCAAACATTTATGCCTCATGAATCTATTAATAATCGTAAGACCCTGTAGGATCGTGATCCTATTGCAACCTGTCAAAACATATAATACAATAAACCTGTAGATGTTGGTTAAATCGTGTAAGAATATGTAACTATTGAAACCTCATCAGACATTTATGCTTCATAAATCCATAAATAATCGTAAGACCCTGTAAGACCGTGACCATATTGCAACCTGTCGAAATATATAATATGAAAAACCTATAGATTTTTGTTCAATCGTGTAAGAATATATAAGTATAGCAACCTGATCAAACATGTATGCCTCATAAATCTATTGGCTACGTCCCAATTCATCGAAATCCCAACTCGTCGACTGGTAAGACTCAGTGAAATCCCGATTCAGTGAAATCCCGATTCGTCTACTGTCTCAATTCATCGAAATCCCGATTCGTCGAATTCCCGACTCAGTGAAATCCCGATTCATCGAAATCCCGATTCATCTACTTCTAGCCATTTACGTGGGTGTTCAATTCGTCGACTGGCAATATTCATCGAAATCCCGACTCGATGAAATCCCGACTCAGTGAAATCCCGATTCGTCTACTTTTTGCCATTCACATAGGTGTTCAATTCGTCTACTGGTAAGATTCATCGACTGGTAAGATTCAGTGAGATCCCGACTCAGTGAAATCCCGATTCATCGACTTTTAGCCATATACGTAGGTGTTCAATTCGTCGACTGGTAAGATTCATCGACTGGTAATATTCGTCGAAATCCCGACTCGGTGAAATCCCGATTCGTCGAAATCCCGATTCGTCTACTTTCAGCCATTCACGTAGCTGTCCGATTCATCGACTGGTAATACTCGTCGATATCCCGACTCGATGAAATCCTGATTCATTGAAATCCCGATTCATCGACTTTTAGCCAAATACGTAGGTGTTCAATTCGTCTACTGGTAAGATTCATCGACTGGTAATATTCGTCGAAATCCCGACTCGGTGAATTCCCAATTCGTCGACTCAATCTAACATAGACGTTCACGCCTCTTTACAAGAATCTGACCAATGAAGAGCGTTTGCTCATCTGTCAGCCCTTACCCCACCCCACCTTCTACTCCACTCCTAGTTGAAATGAGAGGTACGATCCTCTTCGAGGGATAACGGCTAAAAGGATGCATTACCTGAATCTAGAGAACAATAGAAGTTCGATAATCATTGTAGAAATGAACTAAAATCTGCATCACGGGATTCAGATCATTATATTCTGAAAATACTCTTTGAAAATGAAAATCTGAGCAATTTACTTTTTTATTGTGAGAAATTCACTCATTTGCGGCCGAGATACGGCGTTATGTTTGTGAGAGTTATTCTCAATAATCTGTCCGGAGATCTTACCCGTTCAACACAATATAATTGATATAAACTCTTGACTAACGTCACTAAAAATCCAGCTGCGATAGAAAAAAAGTTTGAATAATCATATCTACTTGTGTGACGCTGTACTTGATGAGTATAAATTAACCATGCAATGTTTATTTCTGCTTTTATTTTCAATTTTCGACCAATTCACGATGAAATAATCAGTGAATCAAGAAACGATGGAAAAGTGGGCATAATTTTCTCTTTTTTTCCATCTTCTACAGAGTCGGTTATAACTAGTGAAAAGTGAAATATAAGCAATGATTGGTGTACTAATTTAATAACTAGAAACTAGAATTAATCATTAGTAATTTAATTGATTGAACAATCAATCAGCCAACAAATCGGTTATTACACTTGGTTACGCATGTTATTTTCTTACCATGCATAATTATTTAATGTTTCACATCAATTATCAGTTGGTACAACCGGCTCATGGTTAACAATATGATCTGAGAAAACGTTTTTAACATGAGATAAGGACGTAGATAAATATGATGTAGAAACATCGTATTCGATCATTTTACATTCCTCATTACACCGCTGGAAGAAGGGTGAATCTATATTCTATATTCCATTACTTCTCATTGTTTCTCGTCTCATCGCTCAATTACGATCGCACGAGCGTAGTGAGTACTTCAATCAACACTACTGCTCAAATGAGAAAAATATGTCTCTGTATTAAGTGTCTTCGTCTTGACTTAGGCCTGAGGCGCTAAATGACCTCGCTGTCGATGCGCCTTAAAACCCTGATATTCATTCATTCATTCTGAATGGTGTGTTTCAAGTGTGTGGGAATAATCTGTAGAACGCACACTGGCGTTGAAACAGCGGTGGGAGAAGGGGTGGGAGAAGGGGTGGGAGAAGGGGTGGATGGGCATGGCCCATCTAACTTTTGTCTTAGCGGGGGAAGGTGGTGAGAGGAAAGGGGAAGAAACAAGGGCCAGGAACAAATTTTTGTATAGACTGATTTTTTGTCGATTTTCATTGGAACCCACTATGTGAAAACTGAGGATTTTGACAACAAATTTTTGGGATACCATGACTAGCGATGTGCCTATGAACTATGAAGGAATGTCCTATCGTTGTTTTATGTTTGGAAACCTGAACGCATCCAGTCCCGTAATTAGTCAAAAGGTTTTTTCCCAATTCTCACTACAATTATTGTGAAATGATGTATAATTATATATTAAATCATCGATTCACACCAACAACAAAACAGTTCAAATGAAACAACAACAGAGAATGAAGATCACCAGTATAATATGCTGGCATAGTGAGAAAAATGCATACAACTGATCTCAATTTTTTTTCATTAGGCCTACAATTCTACTACCTATGTAGACCATGATTTCAGCTGTGATAGATTATTTGCCTTGTAGTGAGCGTTCCTGTATTTCAGATTCCATAGGGGCTAGTTTCGGCGTGATCGATTTATTCAGCAATTTTTTTTTTTTTTTTTTTTTTTATTGTCACAAATTAAATTATACAATAAAGTAATACAGTTTGAACTCTCGTCCACTAAGCCATAAATGGCTCATCTGTGGTTTAAACGATGAAAAACAAAACACTAAAATACACTGTGATTTACTATGCTAATATTTAATAAACTCATATTAAAACATAATTCACTTCGATAGGTTAAATGATAATGAGCATGAAAATGAAAATAAGGCTACCAATTGGAAACTAATCCTAGAATTTCCATATTGTATCAACATATGCTGTGATTGACCCTAACAAAAAATAAAAATTAATGACAAAAAATATTCGGTACCATAAGTAATTAACGTAGACACTAAATTATGTGAAATTAACTGAATTTATGATGAATGCTTTATTATATAAACTTAATTAGAAACATTATTCCAGTATGTATACTATGCCACCGTTTTTTGATACCAGGCAAACGCAGATATGCATTGTAAGATGAGCGAGATCACATCAGCGAGATCATATCCATCACAAAGTATAATAGAAAACTATACACCATGACTCATGTGAAATAACTTCATTCGGTTAATATCGAATCTAGAAAGCTGTGAATTTCGGCAACATTTTTCTATTACTATCCAGAGATAGTTATAGATATGGATATCAGGATAATTATACAGAACACATAAATATATAGAACCAAGATTATACCTGAAATAGAAATTAAGTGAAATTAGTAAATAATCGACTATTTGAATCCCTTTTCGTTCTCTCCTCGTTTTTTTCATATTTCAATATCATTGGTTGAGAATATTTTCGAATAGTAAACCTATGCGGTGGATGACCTTTGATGAGCCAGTATGGAAATGTATGAAAATATCAATATGGGCCTATAATAAACTCGGCTCTCTGTTTATTGGCTGAAATATACCACCACAAAAATACCGATCATACCATACTATTACGGTGAAAAGTACAATGCATTAATCATGGGATCATGTCTGTCTGTTCATTAACACTTCAATTTGAACATCATTTCTACATTTTAAATGTATTCACACAACTTGGTTTCAAGTTCTGTCGACTACGTATAGTTTCGAATTTGAGTTCTGTGAACTTTTCATCCACTTTGATTGCATATCTTAGAAGCGATGCCATCCACGTGACCGTGATAGTCAATAGTCAGGCTACGTTCGTGTGCAATACCAGCGAACAGACTTCGTGCTTTCTTTTGGATTCATTCTTTTATATTGGGTTCTACGACAAACTGTACTGCTAATTACCATGATCTATATTGGTCGGTGAATGTTATGAGATGATGGGATGATGAGATGAAAGATTATCACGGATGAGCAGGTGTTTTTCGAAATACCATCACAAATCATATATCGTAAAGTGGGGTGACTTTGACCACTGGTGTGACTTTGTTCTTTTGTTGGAGAAAGTTTCAAACTGCCACAAATGAAAAAGTTTTAATTTTATCGTATCAATTTTTTTTGTATCTCAATAGATACATATCAAAATAAAAATACGTATCAAAATAGATACGATAAAATCAAAACTTTCTCATTTGTGGCAGTATGAAACTTTCTCCAACAAAAGGACAAAGTCACACCAGGGTGTCAAAGTCACCCCACTTTACCGGTTGTAGTTTTGGAGAAGTCATTTGAGTTTATGACAACATACGAACGAAGAACGATGAAAGACGTGTGTTATAATTGCATTTGATATCAATCTTTTGTTCATATGATTTATATTGGGTTAAACGGCACATATTCATGACAACTAAGATATATAGGCCTATAGGCTTACTGGCGTCGAATGGATGATTAATGAGATGTAAATTTCTTGGTTGATGGAAGGATAGTGAGAAGGAAGCGGTCGAGGCCTATAATGTAGGAATCATCCCGGTGTGGCGTGATTTCTTTACGGCAGAATATTATTATGGTCTATAATAATATACCGGTAATAGTTTACTGCACAGTAAAAGGGTACCATCAATAGTTTACGGTGCCGTAATAGTATCCCAGCAGAGCATTACGGTGCCTGGTATAGTATTATACACAGTGAAGTATATCAGTATTAATATACCAGGAGGAGTGTACGACAAGGGTGAACAAAACTACAGTACAGATATACCAGACAGCGAGCGTTATATTACTATACGTGAAGTGAGAGAATACAGTATAGATATACCAGCGTGATATTATTATGAGTTCCTAGGTCTACAGTACAGATATACCAGACAGCGAGCGTTATATTTTTATGAGTGAAGTTAGAAAATACAGTATAGATATACCAGCGTGATATTATTATGAGTTCCTAGGTCAATATAAGGTGTCTGAACACAACCGTAATGATATACCAGCGTGATATTATTATAGTAACAAATCTACAGTACAGATATACCAGACAGCAAGCGTTATATTATTATACGTGAAGTGAGAGAATACAGTATAGATATACCAGCGTGATATTATTATGGGTTCCTAGGTCTACAGTACAGATATACCAGACAGCGAGCGTTATATTTTTATGAGTGAGGTTAGAAAATACAGTATAGATATACCAGCGTGATATTATTATGAGTTCCTAGGTCAATATAAGGTGTCTGAACACAACCGTAATGATATACCAGCGTGATATTATTATAGTAACAAATCTACAGTACAGATATACCAGACAGCAAGCGTTATATTATTATACGTGAAGTGAGAGAATACAGTATAGATATACCAGCGTGATATTATTATGGGTTCCTAGGTCTACAGTACAGATATACCAGACAGCGAGCGTTATATTTTTATGAGTGAAGTTAGAAAATACAGTATAGATGTACTAGCGTGATATTATTATGGGTTCCTAGGTCAATATAAAGTGTCTGAACACAACCGTAATGATATACCAGCGTGATATTATTATAGGAACAAATCTACAGTACATATATACCAGACAGCGAGCGTTATATTATTATACGTGAAGTGAGAGAATACAGTATAGATATACGAGCGTGATATTATTATGGGTTCCTAGGTCTACAGTACAGATATACCAGACAGCGAGCGTTATATTTATATGAGTGAAGTTAGAAAATACAGTATAGATGTACTAGCGTGATATTATTATGGGTTCCTCGGTCAATATAAAGTGTCTGAACACAACCGTAATGATATACCAGCGTGATATTATTATAGGAACAAATCTACAGTACAGATATACCGGACAGCGAGCGTTATATTATTATACGTGAAGTGAGAGAATACAGTATAGATATACCAGCGTGATATTATTATGGGTTCCTCGGTCAATATTAAGTGTCTGAACACAACCGTAATGATATACCAGCGTGATATTATTTTAGGAACAAATCTACAGTACAGATATACCAGACAGCGAGCGTTATATTATTATACGTGAAGTGAGAGAATACAGTATAGATATACCAGCGTGATATTATTATGGGTTCCTCGGTCAATATAAAGTGTCTGAACACAACCGTAATGATATACCAGCGTGATATTATTATAGGAACAAATCTACAGTACAGATATACCAGACAGCGAGCGTTATATTATTATACGTGAAGTGAGAGAAAACAGTATAGATATACCAGCGTGATATTATTATGGGTTCCTAGGTCTACAGTACAGATATACCAGACAGCGAGCGTTATATTATTATACGTGAAGTGAGAGAATACAGTATAGATATACCAGCGTGATATTATTATGAGTTCCTAGGTCAATATAAGGTGTCTGAACACAACCGTAATGATATACCAGCGTGATATTATTATGGGTTCCTAGGTCTACAGTACAGATATACCAGACAGCGAGCGTTATATTATTATAAGTGAAGTAAGAGAATACAGTATAGATATACCAGCGTGATATTATTATGAGTTCCTAGGTCAATATAAGGTGTCTGAACACAACCGTAATGATATACCAGCGTGATATTATTATGGGTTCCTAGGTCTACAGTACAGATATACCAGACAGCGAGCGTTATATTATTATACGTGAAGTGAGAGAATACAGTATAGATATACCAGCGTGATATTATCATAGGTTCCCAGCGTTATATCATTATGGGTGAAGTCATACATGTTTCACACATCATATGTTAGGTTCATATAGGTGTGTACGAAGACAACCGTAATGATATACCAGCGTGATATTATTATAGGATCCCAGCGTTATATCATCATGAGTGAGGTCATACATGTTCCACACATCATATTCTAGTCCATATAGGGTGTCCGACAACAACCGTTATGATATACCAGCGTGATATTATTATAGGTTCCCAGCGTTATATCATTATGGGTGAAGTCATACATGTTTCACACATCATATGTTAGGTTCATATAGGTGTGTACGAACACAACCGTAATGATATACCAGCGTGATATTATTATAGGATCCCAGCGTTATATCATCATGAGTGAGGTCATACATGTTTCACACATCATATTCTAGGTCCATATAGGGTATATGGATATATGGATACCTTATATGGACCTAGGACCCTACCCAAAATGATGTGCCGCTGGAAACCTATAATAATATCACGCTGGTATATCTGTACTGTATGACAATACCTCACGTATCCGATATTAATATCATGCTGGTATATCATTACGGTAGTGTTCGTACACCTTATATGGACCTAGGACCCTACCCGAAATGATGTGCCGCTGGGAACCTATAATAATATCACGCTGGTATATCTGTACTGTATGACAATACCTCACGTATCCGATATTAATATCATGCTGGTATATCATTACGGTAGTGTTCGTACACCTTATATGGACCTAGGACCCTACCCGAAATGATGTGCCGCTGGGAACCTATAATAATATCACGCTGGTATATCTGTACTGTATGACAATACCTCACGTATCCGATATTAATATCATGCTGGTATATCAGTACGGTAGTGTTCGTACACCTTATATGGACCTGGGACCCTACCCATGATGATGTGCCGCTGGGAACCTATAATAATATCACGCTGGTATATCTGTACTGTAATTCATTACCTCACGTATCCGATAATGATATCATGCTGGTATATCATTACGGTTGTGTTCGTACACCCTATATGGACCTGGGACCCTACCCATGATGATGTGCCGCTGGGAACCTATAATAGTATCACGCCAGTATATCTGTACTGTAATTCAATACCTCACGTATCCGATAATGATATCATGCTGGTATATCATTACGGTTGTGTTCATACACCCTATATGGACCTGGGACCCTACCCATGATGATGTGCCGCTGGGAACCTATAATAGTATCACGCCAGTATATCTGTACTGTAATTCATTACCTCACGTATCCGATAATGATATCATGCTGGTATATCATTACGGTTGTGTTCATACACCCTATATGGACCTGGGACCCTACCCATGATTATGTGCCGCTGGGAACCTATAATAGTATCACGCCAGTATATCTGTACTGTAATTCATTACCTCACGTATCCGATAATGATATCATGCTGGTATATCATTACGGTTGTGTTCGTACACCCATATGGACTTGAGACCCTAGCTATATTGATGTGCCGCTGAGAACCTATAATAATATCATGCTGGTATATCATTACGGTAGTGTTCGTACACCCTATATGGACCTGGGACCCTACCCATAATGATGTGCCGCTGGGAACCTATAATAATATCATGCTGGTATATCATTACGGTAGTGTTCGTACACTCTATATGGAACTAGGACCCTACCCAAAATGATGTGCCGCTGGGAACCTATAATAATATCACGCTGGTATATCTGTACTGTATGACAATACCTCACGTATCCGATAATAATATCATGCTGGTATATCATTACGGTAGTGTTCGTACACCCTATATGGACCTAGGACCCTACCCAAAATGATGTGCCGCTGGGAACCTATAATAATATCACGCTGGTATATCTGTACTGTATGACAATACCTCACGTATCCGATAATAATATCATGCTGGTATATCATTACGGTAGTGTTCGTACACCCTATATGGACCTAGGACCCTACCCAAAATGATGTGCCGCTGGGAACCTATAATAATATCACGCTGGTATATCTGTACTGTATGACAATACCTCACGTATCCGATAATAATATCATGCTGGTATATCATTACGGTTGTGTTCGTACACCCATATGGACTTGGGACCCTAGCTATATTGATGTGCCGCTGGGAACCTATAATAATATCATGCTGGTATATCATTACGGTAGTGTTCGTACACCCTATATGGACCTAGGACCCTACCCAAAATGATGTGCCGCTGGGAACCTATAATAATATCACGCTGGTATATATGTACTGTATCACAATACCTCACGTATCCGATAATAATATCACGCTGGTATATCATTACGGTTGTGTTCGTACACCCTATATGGACCTGGGGGACCCAGGTCCATATAGGGTGATACCCATGATGATGTGCCGCTGGGAACCTATAATAATATCACGCTGGTGTATCTGTACTGTATTTTACCACCTCACGTATCCCATAATAATATCACGCTGGTATATCATTACGGTCGTTGTCGGACACCCTATTTGGACCTAGAACATATAGTATTTCATCCGTAATAATATGACGCCGTTATATCTGTCCTGCTGTTTTGTGTACCCTGGTTTGGTTACAATAACACTCTTCTCCAGCCGTTATATTATTACGGATATGTCTTAACGTTTATAATACTATTCTAGCTACCCTAATAATATGCTGGGATAGCTTTACGGCAACGTAAACTATTGCTGGTATATCTTTACTGTGCAGTAAACTATTACCGGTATATCATTATAGCCGTAAACTATTGCTGCCGTAAAGAAATTTCTTTACACCGGCATTAGCGTAGACGACGGAGGAAAACCACGAAAAAACTGTGGAGATGGTCGGTGGCGGGGATCGAACCGAAGCCCGATATATCTATCCATTGTATTTTATTTTTTTCATTTTGTAACATATCACATACAACACTTCATACAATGGTCACACAAGTATTTGAGCTCCCAGTGAGATTGTCTTGTAGGGGAGTAAATAAAAATTGAATATTCATGGTGTATTCGTCGTGTCTTCTAAGAAATGAATTTATTTATTCATTTATTGTCGTACATTTCTTTCGCAGTCATCAGGTATGAAATATCTAAAAGACTACTGAAAACTGTAGGCCTGTTTACCCCACCCGCATACACACCGAATTACTTTGTCACTATAGACGCTTTCTCAAGACACGTCAATCACCTTGCGCTCTAGACCTATTGTTAAGCAAGAAAAGGGATTACCTCCGCTTTGTTAAATCAACATGCAGGAACTCATCGATGGATGATTTTTCTCATAGTACAATCAACCATGTGGTTCTGATTATATAATCACACACCACTGAATGGTATTCAAATCCCGTCTTTAATATTCGAATAATGGTCAATGTATAGCCGAAATGAAACAACAGAATTAATATATAAAACATTCATTTCATCAAAATAACTTCCTACCAGTCCTGCCCAAGATCTGAAACTCTCGGAATTATCACGTGATAAAGTTCTCTATCGTGATTAATAGCATATCCAGCTTGAATACGTTTTTAATAGACATAATTTGTTGCGTTATCAATTCCTTTCTTATTTCTTCAATTTGTTAGGAACTATTTTTGCGAAAATAGGTCATTATTGGTCGATTTATTCATCATTTATTATAGTCCACGGCTCCACAGAGATCAATCGACGGAGAAATCGAAGATATAATTTGAGCGATTCACTGACACTTGGGCTACGGACACTTGGGCGAAAAAAACTTCAGATTTCAAAACGGGTGGACACTAGCGAAAAAAAACGGACACTTACGCAACAAAAGTTGTTCAATTTATAAATTTTGTAGCTTTTGGGCAATTGTGAAAATAAAGAATGACTTCAAAAAGATAATTAACATACTAAAAATATAAATCCGCTATTTCGAAGCATTTTTTGTGACTGCAAATTTTTCATCTGATTTTGGCAAAGTGTCCCCCCGTCTCGCCAAAGTGTCCGGTTTTGAAGTAAGTTAAAAGCAATTTGAATATCATGAAGATGTCGTTAAAATGATATATATAATGAATCCAATTCAATATGGTTGTAAGCAATTTAATTGCATGTTTTCTCATTCTGGAGGAACGAAATGCTCGAAGAATAAATTGTTGAAAACAGTGTTGATAGTTCGGAATAATGTGTATAATTATCATATTAAAATTCCCTGAGAATTTGAAATGTCTCAGATGAACATTATTTTACGAATATTCTCCTCTGGGTTATTCTAATGAGATTTTTGAAAACTTTAAAATGAGTTTTCTCAGAAGTGGTTCGATCGATTGCGCCTCAAAACTATACAGTATCGAATTAGATAATGACACTTGTGTATGCCAAGTTTCAACTGATTTTGAATTTTAGTTTGACCTGTGGAGCGCGAACTAAAAAAAAAAAAAAGTCACTTTTTTTCGGGTATGGCGAAATTGAGTCGTCGCTTCGCTCATCCAATTGAATGATATCAAAATTAAATGAATGAGAACCCTCAATCAAAATGACCAAGAAGAGAAAAATTGAAAAAATCATTCTTTAGGGAAAAATCCTACTTCTTACGGAATCCACAAAGGAATCATTATAATGTGTTCAAACCACTGTATATGCGCTCAAGCAATAATGATATGTGTCTCAATGATCATGAACTAAGAAAACGCGTTTTGTGTTTCCGCGTTGATGAATGAGCTAGAAAATATCAACAAATCTTTGGTTGGTTATAAATATTCACCTCGAGACCCAAACAATTATGTCACTGCCTTCCTGTTCAATTCATTTACTCATTCTAATTAATTTCTTCAGTACAAAAGAAGGCACTGTTTCAATCGTTTTGAATTAATCAGGGACACTTGTTGATTGGATTGGGCTTGGTATTTTTTTGAGGATAACTTTTGAGTGATTTAAAAACTTCACATTATATTTTTCGTTACATCAAGACGGCTGATTCGCGGAATAATGTGTATCATTGATATATTAAAATTCCGCGAAAATGTGAATTCTTTCGGAGGAAATAGTTTTCACGAATTTTCTCCTGTGGGTTATACTCTCATGGGATTATTTAAAAACTTAGAAATTGGTTTTCTCAGAAGTGGTGCAACCGATTGTGCCTCAAAACTGAACAGTATCGAATTAGATGAGGACACTTGTGTATGTCAAGTTTTAACTGAATTTGCATAAAAAAAATGTAGCATGTGGGCCTACTTTTTTCGAGCATAGTGAAATTGAGTCTTCGCTTCGCTCATCCAGAAATATACTTTTCATAATCCTTGAGACACATGTTATAGCTTGAGCGCAAACTGCGGTAGCCAAAAATGCGAGATGAACATTCTCAGTGAGCAATATCGAGTGTGTGAAATGTTTGATATTTCAACAAAATTCAGTTCTAAGTATTTCACCCTTTCCTCATTCGTTCTATTATTTCTATTATAAAAATATTCGATCATCGAAATCCCGTTTCATTCTTCCCTCTTTTTTCTTCATAGTTCAATGTTCAATTAAAAATATAATAATACCATATTTTCAATTATAATGTTCCTGCCGTGGATGACCTTTGATGGGTTGAATTATTGAAAGATATGAAAATATCAGTATTGGCCTATAATATATTCTGCTCTCCGGCTATTGAGTCAAATATACCACTGCCAAATGTATCAAACACAAGATGTTTCGATGATAAAATGTACCGTGCCCAAGATATAAGATCATAGTAAGGTTTGTTTTACTTCAAACCTAATTTCGACATTCACATTATATTCACACATCTCAGTTACATGTACCCTTTCTAGTTCTGGCTAGTTTTCAAATTTGAATTCTGTGAACTTTTTCATCCGCTTTGGTTGGATATCTTAGAAGCCACGTGACCGTGATAGCCAATGAGTGCGAACAGACTTCCTCTTGCTTGTAGGAATTCATAATAACTTGGTAGATCAAAGAAGTTTTGACAACATATGAACGAGAGACGTTTGTCGTGATTGCATTTGATATTATTATTATTATTTTATTTATATTGGGCTTAAAGACGCATTGTTATGATAACTGAGATCTATTGGCGTTGAATGAATTATCAATGAGATTACGGTTTCTTGGATATGGAAAGGATATTAAGAAGGAAATGGACTGGTCGTTGCTCATATTATAGGAACCATACTGGCATCAGCCTATTTAGACTAAATAGGGAAATCACAAAAAATCTATAAAGATGGACGGTGGCGGAGGTCGAACCGATGTCCGATATATACCTCAATATACCCCTCAATACATCTTGAGCAAAGATGATGATGATTTTAATTTTTTGCTTAACGACCTCACCAACAGCCAGGTTATACGGGGGTACGAATGACCGGGCGATAGTGAAACCATGAAGTGATGATAGGTGGAAGGATTTTTTTTACAAAAACTCATGTCTTGTACAGGACTCGAGCTCAAGTCCAGGTTTTTAGTTCACGTACAGTTTTTGGCGGCGATATCACAGTTTCTTGTTTCAATAATATTATGAATCAATCTATGAATGAATCTGAGTGTGAAGAAAAATATTCGAAATACCCCTCAATATAACCCACAATACATCTTGAGCAAAGATGATGATGATATAATTGTTTGCTCAACGACCCCACCATCAGCTAGGTTATACGGGAGTACGAATGAGCGGATGATAATAATGATCTGTAGGATAATGAAAATAATCACCTATAGGCCTACATTCTAAATAATTAAGAGGAAGAAAATAAAATTACTAAATGATTTAAAAATAACCAAGCTTCAAGCTCGACTTTTTCAAATGAGAAAGCTTGTGGCGTGGGTCGTATAGCAAGCTAAAATTGCTACAATAATTATGGAAATATGTTCAAGGCATGCAACTGCTCATACAGCTGTTATTTTCTATTATTGCATTGAAACACACTTGAAAAGCATGAAAACGTTTTTGGAGAAATGGGGGGAAAGATTCAAAGCTCAAAAACTTCATCAATTAGGGTTTATGAACCAATTGAACCATTGGATGAATGCATCAACATTCCAAAGATTGGAGAAAAAAGAAATAATTGTTTTTCTCAGAAGAGTTCAACGGCAGAGCTCCAGATCTATACAGAATAAAGTTAGATGGTAAAGTTAGATGGTATGTGCACACCAAGTTTCACTGAAATCTGTGATCTCATCTGACCTGTGGAGCGCGGACAAAAAATATCGTTAGTTCAAGGAGGCTTACGGTAAAATTGTTTTTTTCTTTGATGAAACTCAATGAGAAATTTATGTTTCTCTCATTGAATTTGATAGTGACCAAACACAATAATTGTCCTCAATCAACTATTATCATCCATTCTCGCTATGCTGTGGTAGGCTTCAGTTGAGAAAGATGTGAATGGTGACTGTAATTTGCAACAAATAATTGGTCTCTTGAATCCATATCAAACCAAAATCTATGGCAAATCAAGTTATTTGATTTGTGTACTGAGACTATCATGTTGTCATCATATTGAGGGTTGTAATTGAAATTACTGTCTCGGTCAGGAAAGACATATATACATATTATATATATATATATATATATATATATATATATATATATATATATATATATATATATATCGATGACATAAATTGAACTTCCGACCTCTGTAGTTGTTCTATTTCGATCATTTATATATATATATATATATATATATATATATATATATATATATATATATATATATATATATATATATATATATATATATATATATATATATATATGTATATATATATATATATATATATATATATATATATATATATATATATCGATGACATAAATTAAACTTCCGAATTCTGTAGTTCTATTTCGATCAATTATAAATATATATATATATATATATATATATATATATATATATATATATATATATATATATATATATATATATATATATATATATATATATATATATATATATATATATTGAGTTTTAACGACGCACTCTACTGATGGCTACGATGTATTGGCGTCGGTGGATGAAGAATGAAATGATGGGATGATGAGATGAAAGGTTATTTTATTAGGTGTGTTGGATGGTGGGGAGGAGTCGGTCATGGCCCGTTGTTAAGGAACCATCCCAGTATCAATCTGAAAGACAGAGGAAAACCACGAAAAACCCCTTTCAGGATGGTCGACCATGGCGGGAATCGAATCCTGGTCTCCCGAATTGCGGTTCAGTGTGTTACCACTCGGCCATGCGTCTCGGTCATTTCGATCATACTTTGACTAGATTAAAAATTCAAAAAAGTTTTGCAATGCTATTTCGTATTCTGTAAATATGTAATTAGAACAAAATGCTCACTTCAATTAAACAGAGGAATTGATTGTGAGTCAGAATGTAAATATTTTTCAACAAAAGAAAAGGTGAACGACCCTACAGATCCACGGGCTCAAGATGATTGACGTGTCCGGGGTAAGGATAGATGGACAGAGTGAGAGCTTCAACCACAGACCGACTGAGAAGGAATGTTAAGCTTTCCCCCTCCCCCTTACATCAGTTGAAACCATTCCACCCAAGGTAGGCCTACGTTGCGTTCCACCCATGTAGGATGGTCAAGTAAGAGACCCTTCCCGTGTTCAATTCATCGACTGGCAAGACTCGTCTACTGGTAAGATTCGTCGAAATCCCGACTCGATGAAATCCCGACTCAGTGAAATCCCGATTCGTCTACTTTTTGCCATTCACATAGGTGTTCAATTCGTCTACTGGTAAGATTCATCGACTGGTAAGATTCAGTGAAATCCCGATTCATTGAAATCCCGATTCATCGACTTTTAGCCATATACGTAGGTGTTCAATTCGTCTACTGGTAAGATTCATCGACTGGTAATATTCGTCGAAATCCCGACTCGGTGAAATCCCGATTCATCGAAATCCCGATTCGTCTACTTTCAGTCATTTACGTGGCTGACCGATTCGTCGAGTGGTAATACTCGTCGAAATCCCGACTCGATGAAATCCCGATTCATTGAAATCCCGATTCATCGACTTTTAGCCAAATACGTAGGTGTTCAATTCGTCTACTGGTAAGATTCATCGACTGGTAATATTCGTCGAAATCCCGACTCAGTGAAATCCCGATTCATCGACTTTCAGCCATTTACGTAGGTGTTCAATTCGTCGACTGGTAAGATTCATCGACTGGTAAGATTCATCGAGATCCCGACTCAGTGAAATCCCGATTCGTCGAAATCCCAACTCGTCTACTTATTTTACCGCATTTTAAGCAAGTCGACGAATCGGGATTTCACTGAATTGGGACGATACCATCGTAAAACCCTGTAAGATCGTGATCCTATTGCAACCTGTCAAAACATATAATATGAGGAACCTATAGATTTCTGTGAATACCTATAAGAATATAGAACTTAAGCAACATGTTCAAACATATAGCATCAATAAATCTATACAGTAGTGTAAAACACTTTAGGATCGTGAATTATTTCAACCTGTTTAAATATATATGAGATTGAAAAACCTGTATATTTGTGTTAATACCTATAAGAATAAAAAAGTTTAGCAACATGTTTAAAAATGTAAGATAAATTAATCTATAAATAATTGTAAGACCCTGTAGGATCGTGATCATTATTTCAACTGTTCAAACATATAGGGTGAAAAAACATGTTGGTTTTTGTTCGAACCTGTTTGGACCTGTAATTATAGAAAATTGCTTAGACTTGTGAAATGTTTAAACCCTTCAAATTACAGTACAAAACTGATTAAAACTATTCAAATCCCTTATCTGAGGGTAACTTGTACGGTTCAATCCTGCTCAAACTTATTGATAACTCTTACTGTAGAATCCTGTGGTGTATAGGTTTCTACAGTTGCTCTGTTTCACCTGTTGGTCTCCTGTTGATGCATATTGGAAACGGATATATCTTGTAGAAACCTATTAAAGTGGTCTTACAGGTTTCAATAGTAATTTGCACTAGGGTAGAGATAGCACTTCATAATTGCTTATTTGTTGAACACTCCTGGCCTCATGTCACCAATGGTTTTCATGTCACGATTTAGCGGATTCCCTTGTGAACTAGATGTAGATAAGAATGGTTACGGTACAAGTGGCATTGTTGAACTAACAAAATTAATAATTCTCTCAAAAAACAAATGCACAACTGCCAGCAATATAATTCTACTGGACCGTGTATATAGCATTGTTGCCTTATGTAGTTCGATATAAAAGCGAGGGTTGTGCTACAAGCAATCGCGACACTGGACTCAGATTCTGACCCCGGAAAAATTTCACTTTCAAGACCCAAGTTGGAGCACCTTCTTTATATTATGATAAAATAGGTTGGTATCACTTCACCGTGCTGCTGATATACACTGGTCTTATGGAAATAGTAACTAATGAGTGAAGGCCACAATAGAAACTATAGGTATGAGAAGAGCTAAACATAGAGGGCTGTTAACATAGGAATGTCCGGATATATATCACAGGAATGGTTTCTACTTGTACAGTAATGTGTTCCGGACTTTTGAAAACTGAAAGACTTTTATCTGCGCCGAAAAATTATGGTCACAGACAGCGCAGTTCTGATGTAGAAGCTAATTGGTTTTAAATAATTAGGATGGGGTGGTAAGATCGCCCTTGTGGTACCCTGTCCAAACGATCCTACATTTCATCCATAGCTTTGATTGGGGAGCAATGATTTTGTATCAAATTTTGATGTTATTAAAAAAAAGTTCATATCAATTATTTATATTAGGTACCGGTAATTTAACTTTGATGAAGCATACGGCACGCCCTAGCTGTATAAGCCATAACGTTCCTGTCTGCGTCACTTGGATGTCACTTGTAGCAATGGCTAGCAAATTCATATTCAATTATTCAATTCATAGCAGATTCAAATACAAATATGATGAATATCATGATGTATACTTTGTAGTGTTTTTCATTGCTAGTATGTAGTAAGAGATGAGGAAGGCCTAGAAGTATTCCAGGTGAGAACGGTCTATCGTGGCACTTCAACCTTCACTCGACTCGGCAGACATCTCTTCCAAATGGAAAGAGACAACTTCATCGCTTGGCTGAAATCACACCATTTCAGTGGAATAATTTGTACTTTGAGTCACAAAAGTTTTTATCCAAGAAATCATATATATCATCACAGTTGCCCAAGCTTGCTTAGCTGAACTCATAGCCACAAGGTTATAGGGTCAGTGGTAATTAATATGATAATGCCTGTACATGTACCCACAAGTACAGGCGTAGGCTAGTTGATATTCTCAATGTATTGTACTATTGAATAGTCGTGAATCGATTCAAGAATAAGTAGATTTGTTAACAATATTAAACCGGTACATATTTTAGTTGAAATGGGTGAACTGGCCTATGTGTTCTAATTTTGGTGTACAGCTAAAATTATTATTTCAAGAGTCAAATTATATTACGTAGGTGCCTAGGCCAAATCGCATATATATAAAAAAATGTAAAATCGAAGCTTGAATTGTACGATATTATTGTACCAGATTCAATTGTGAATATCTCCAAGGAAGGTATTATGAGAAGAAATTTTGCTGTGGACCTAATAATCAGTTTGAGCAATACGGAATATTACTTAGGTTATTGCTGTTTGCCATGCAGATTACAATAATATCACATTTTATTGTAGGCCCTAGCTTTGCTTTCTGTGTGGCACTACCAAAGTTTTGACTTAAGCTCCTGTATTTTTCTATGGTTTTCTACCATTAATTATTGTCAATTACGCGACATGTTTCTTTCTGTAGAATGGTAATACATGCCCATGTTGAGCAAATGATAGGCCTAGTTATTATCGGATGCAGCAGAACTCAATTGGTTGAGATTTCTTCATCTTTACTGGATCTTTTAGGCCTTCTCCCTTTGTCACTTTTCGTTTTTTTTTAACCATAATTCTGTCGAGTGAAAACAATTGAATGCTATGTTGAAAATATCTGTGAATGCCTAGGATCAGTCTTTTCAGAACATCCAGTCCCTATATGGAATAAATAAGCAAAATCTATTGGCCAATATGCGAAATTTATAACTTGCCCCAGATGTGGCCTACGCCATTGTGGTGCATTTAGCTCATGAATCACCATATTTATGATAATTTGCTGATAGTTTTGCATGTTGATGTACATAAGTAATAGATGTAATGCAATTTGTGAATCCAGCTCTTTCCAACTGCATTAATCAACATTGGAATCAATTTCATTTGAATTGGCCAATCTGAATTTAAAATACGTTGTAAAAGCTAGTTGAGAGCCAGACTGCTATATTCACCAAGTGATAACTAGACAATCAGTTATCATCTACGAGAAAGATCAGAAACAACGCACCGAGACCCGTGGCCGAGTGGTAACACACTGAACCATCATTCGGGAGACCGGGGTTCGATTCCCGTCATGGTCGACCATCCTGAGAGGGTCTTTTCGTGGTTTCCTCTGGCGTTCGGGTTGATATTGTCATGGTGCCTTAACAGGCCACGACCGACTCATTCTCACCAACCAAAACACCTGATGAAATAACCTTCCATCTCACCATCTAATTCATCATCCACCGACGCCAATAGATCGTAGCCATCAGTATAATACGTCGTTAAGACCCAATGTAAAGAAAGCAATGCAATTATACAACTATGTAGTATGCATTGAAATATGAGCCTATGTGTACGATTTGATTTGAAATTGCGAATCTCAGAAATGTACACGACAGCGCATGTCATGGCTAAATCATGTTTGGATAGATAATATTTCAACATGTAAGCCTATATACTACTTGCACATAGTAGAGTGGAATATGTCAAGCTTCGTTGAGCTTTTTAGTTTTTATGGTCACTAGAGAAGATGATGAAGAAATAAGATGATAATTACCTTAATAATAAATGCCGACGTAAATCTTGCCCTCGGAACTGGCTTGAATTTGACGGCATTTACACGCTAGTTTCGGCAATTCATCGTAAAGGTAATGCCACTAGAGCTGCTTCCATCATGGTGAAAATGGTCCAATTTTAGAAGGATAGGAAATATGCCATGTTGCTTATCTTGTTATGTAATTGATAGTCATAGGATCTATTCTTTTTATCCAAAGTAAAAAATTTGATTTTAAAAGATGTCAGTAGCCTACGATGTAGGTATTGGTCGATCAGAATTGAACGCTGTCATCTTCAAAAGGTTTGAAATAGTCGAATAATCATCAGTGTATATACTCACAGTTCCCCAATACTGACCGTAAATTGACGTAAGGAAACTCATTCTTACGATAAATCTGGAAGAAGATGGTATTGGACAGATGATTAACAAATTAATGGTGGCAATATCTTCAAAAACTAAGTCAAGGAAGCCTAGCCTATGAAGCATATGTAATCTTCAATACAACTCCAATTATATCATATAATATTTGGCACTGTGACTTTCCTTGAAGTTGGCTTGTATAGAACTGCTTGTCGATGTTGACTGAATTGAAAAAAGGGTTGTTTCTTTTTTTTTTTTTTTTTTTTTTTTTTGTGAGGAGGGGAAATCTTGCATAAGACCCCCACAGGTTGAATTGTGGGGAGTGTCGGATTCTTACCGACTAAAACCCCTCCTCATTTGTGGGTGACCCCGACAACGTGGTCATTTCATCACCCATTTTCATTCTGATTGTTTCGGATATAATTACTCGAAATTAATGTTAATAAATTACTATGTGAGTTCGATCAAATTTTAAATTTTATCTATCAAATCAGTTTGATTTAGGAAAATGAATACTTTGTTGATAGCATTACTATCATCGGCCAAAACTTTGGAAATTGAGTCTTCAAATGCTAGTTGTTGTCTGATATTGTTATACTTGGTACATTTCAATAATATATGTTTTATGGTCAACAACTCATCACAAGTGTCGCAAATAGGTAGAATTTTTTCTGGTGTGAACAAAAAAGCATGCGTGAGCAGTGAATGCCCAATTCTCATACGTGCGAGAACTACTTCTTCTCTTCGGGACCCTCGAATTGAGGAATCCCAAAGTTCGATAGTAGGTTTGATATCCCGAAGCTTGTTGTTTATTTCTCTGTTCCATTCTGATTGCCATTTATTTTTGAATAACAGTTTGAAATGGGATTTCAAATCAAAAAATGGAACGAGTGGTTCATCTACAAAATTTCTCGACGTAGCATCTTTAGCTGCCTTATCAGCGATCTCATTGCCCTGAATGCCCACATGACCAGGAATCCAACAAAACACTATTTTGACGTCCCGTAATGCCAGGTTGGTCAGTAGGTTTTGCGCCTTCTGTATCAAGTAGTTATCAGGAAATATTTTGGTGATGGATTGTAAAGTACTGAGTGAATCTGAACAGATGAAAAAATTTTTCTCTTGGCGGCAAGATATGTGTTCCAGAGATTTGATAATGGCTTTAATTTCGGAAGTGAAAACACTACACATTGAATTGAGTTTAAAACAGCATTGAATATTGGGAGACCAAAACGCACTCCCTACAGAGTCGTTCAGTTTTGATCCATCCGTAAAGTAATGAACAAAGTTTTGGAAGTGTGAGCATATTTCGTAAAATTTCTGACGATAGATGAGTGAACTGGTATCTTCTTTTCTGTGGATTGTTAGTTGAGTATTGACTTCGGGCCGTGGCACCATCCAGGGAGCAGTTATGCTGAATCTGGTTGGGTAAACAGCGGGTAGAATTAATTCAAAGTCAACTAAAAGACGAGACAAACGAATACCCGTAGGTGTGGTGGCGAAAGGTTTCGCATCATAGATGGGTTGGAATTTCGGTTCAAACATTTGTTCGTATGATGGATGATTTCGCATGGACTTCAATTTAGACGTATAAGCAGCGAGAAGATATTGACGACGGTGTGCAAGTGATGGTTCACCAGATTCACAATACAGACTTTCTACACGACTGGTACGGAGAGCTCCGATAGCCAGTCGAATGCCAGTATTATGAATAGTGTTCAGAGGTTTGAGATAGCTAACACGAGCAGAGTCGTACACCATACAGCCATAGTCTAATTTGGATCTAACAAGTGCTCTGTATAGCATCATCATTGTTGTTCGATCTGCTCCCCATGTAGTCCCACTCAAGTATCGTAATAAATTAAGAGATTTGTAACATTTGTTCTTGATGTAAGCAATGTGATTTTTCCAGTTTAATTTTGAATCAAAGTTGAGGCCCAGGAATTTGGCATTGTCAGAATATGATAGAAGCTCTCCTTTCATGAAGAGGTCCGGATTAGGGTGCAAGCCTCTCAGACGTGAGAAATGCATGCACTTGGTCTTGGAAGTTGAAAATTTGAAACCAGTTTTGTCAGACCATTTATCAAGGTTATTAATGGTCAATTGAATTTGTCGTGCAGCTGTTGTTGATCTTGCTGACTTGCAAAAAATTGCTAAATCGTCAACAAATAAGGATGACGTTACAGTGGCTGGGATACAGTTGGCTATGTCATTAATGGCAATAGCAAATAGAGTCACACTCAGGACTGAGCCTTGTGGCACACCATTCTCTTGGATAAATGATCGCGACAGTACGTTACCCACGCGTACGGAGAATCGACGATTAGATAGAAAATTGGTTATAAAAATAGGGAGGTGACCTTTCAGGCCCCAATTATGTAATATATTCAAAATGTTATATTTCCACGACGTATCGTATGCTTTTTCCAGATCGAAGAAAACAGATATAGTGTGTTGTCTGTTGAGGAAAGTATCTTGAATAAAACTCTCCATGCGAATAAGATGATCAAGTGTATTTCTGTTTCTCCGAAAACCAAACTGTACTGCACAAAGGAGGTTCCGGTCTTCCAACAACCACACTAGTCTGTTGTTGATCATTCTCTCCATCACCTTGCACAGGCAGCTTGTCAAGGATATAGGTCTATATGAAGACGTACTTTTCTTATCTTTTTCGGGTTTCAGTATAGGGATCAATATTGCATGTCTCCAAGAGTCTGGGAAAGTGTCCGACGTCCAAATCGAATTGTATGCGTTCAATAGATGTTCTTTTGAAAGTAGAGAAAGGTGTTTGATAAATTGGTTATGGATTCGATCACCTCCAGGCGCTGTGTCCTTAGAACGCATGATTGCGTTCTCCAACTCCCAATCACTAAACGGTACGTTGTACTCCTCGTTGTTAGCAGAAGTGAAGTCGAGCTTTCGTCTTTCAGCTCGACGCTTATGGATTTGAAACTGTACCGAATAATGCTGGGAGCTAGAGACGTCACAAAAATATTCTCCAAGGGCTTCCGCTATTCCCAAAGGGGATTCAACCAAATCTCCATTTATATTCAGGCCAGGAATGATTGTTGATTTATGTTTACCGTCTATCTTCTTTATTCTACTCCATACTTTAGCAGGAGGTGTTTGATGATTGATCGAAGAAATGTAATTATTCCAAGATAATTTTTTCGATTGTTTGATAATAAAACGGGCCTTCGCACGAAGTTGTTTGAAGGTCATCAGATTATGATTTGTTGGATATTGTCTGAAAATTTGCATTGCTTTTTTTCTGTTGTGGATGGCCTTCTTGCATTCCACGTTCCACCATGGCACAGGAATGTGTCGTGGGTTAGTGGATGTAAGAGGTATATGTTTTGTGGCTGCATCTATGATTATATCAGTCACTTTTTGAATTCTCAATTCCGCATCATCGATGTGTTGTATCTCTTCGAGATGAGCCAGATTGGTATAACCAATCCAGTTTCCTCGTCGCAAATTCCATTGCGCACAACGAGAAACAGATTGAGGTTCTGCGACTAGATTCAAAATTAGAGGATAGTGATCGCTCCCACACAGATCTGTATGAATTGAAAAGTTGAATAGAGGTGATATAGACGGTGTGCATGCACATAAATCGATGGCCGAAAATTCACCGTTGTATGCATTGAATCTTGTTTTCCCACCATTGTTCAAAATGACCAAATCATTATCATTGAAAAAATTTTCGAAAAGACGTCCTCTATTATTCCCATCCGCCATCGTATCACCCCACAATTGGTTGTGGGCATTGAAGTCGCCAAGAATTACATAGGGACGTGGGAGTTGTGATACAAGTTGTTGAATGTTATTTTTCGTGACCGGTGCCCATTCAGGCAAATAAATGTTACAGAATGTGATTTTTTGCGGAAGAGCTAGTTGAACAGCAACGGCCTGCAAAGGCGTTGTGAGGGTGATGGTGTTAACATATATACTGTCAGCAACAGCTGTTGCAACTCCTCCATGGGCTCTGTCACCCGTCAAATCATCGAATCGATATAAACTATACCCACGAAGTTGTGGATTGTCGGTTATTTTGAAATGGGTTTCTTGAAAGAAGATACATACGGGTTTAAATGTGGACATTAGAAGCTTCATCTCTTCTCTCTGTCTGTTGAATCCATTACAATTCCATTGTAACAACGCCATATTGAAATATAAATATATAAAAATATAGAAAAAATGAAATTTATATTCACGTTTTGAATTTGATTTCAAATATCGTATTGTTCAATATTATGAATCAAATGGGTGAATGTCTACCTTTTTTTCTGAAATGTTTTCTCAAGATTTCACTTTCCACACTCTCATCTGACAGCTCTTCCCGAGTTTCACTCAGGGATCTAGCTCCATCCGGAAGTGCAATACGATCAATCTTGATTTTACTGTTCCTCGATTTGCCATCTTTCGAGGTCATTGCCCTCTCAGATGATTTGACTGGTGTCTTCTCCAGTCCATTCGAATTTTGTATATGTTTTTCAATTTGCTGAGGTACCAATACCGTTGAAATTGGAATACTTTTCTCAGCGGTGTTCCTGAGAGATTTAATCTCGCATTTCAATTCATTGATAATTTTTGTTAAATCATTTAATTGTCGATTAGTCAGCTCCTGTGCAGCGCTCATTTTGGAAACTTTTTCTTTGAGCTCAAGATTTTCTTTCTCCAATGCTGAAATAGTGGTTGTATCCTTTGAATTTGTGTTTGAACCAGCAACCAACGCGAAGGAAAAGGGTTGCTTGGGCGGATTCAGTTCTTTCAATCGTTTCCAAGCGTCCCTGGGTTTCAGTTTTTCGGTGATTCCGATCTCCAATACTCTTTTCTCTTCTATCCAACGAGGGCAGTTTCTGGACGAAGCTTCATGAGGGCCTTTGCAGTTGGCACAACAGATTGCTGTTGTGCATGCGTTTGGCTCATGTTTTATTGAAGCACATTGATTGCATATAGGATTGTTTTTACAGTGTGTCCTAGTGTGTCCGAACCTTTGGCATGTGAAGCAGCGCATTGGATTGGGTATATATGGTCTCACATTGAGAACATGAAAACCGGCAATAATTTTTGAAGGCAGAGTTGGTGTTCCGAAAGTAAGTATTAAAGTAGGAGTTTCTTCGAGTTTTCCGTTTACACGTCTATTGATCCTATATACGTCTGTGACATTTTGACCAGCCAGTTCTTCTTTAATTTCTTCAACTTTGCTGTTCAATAGATCAAAACAAGATACCACTCCTTTTGAACTGTTGAGAAATGAGTGTGGTGTTATTTTCACAGGGAATAAGGTTATCAGTTTGGTGCAGTTTAAAAAAGTTTCTGTCCGTTTGGCATTCTGAGTTTCGATGAGTAATGTACCATCTCGTTGTTTCTGTATATTTTTCACGTCCTTGGACACATTGTCAATAGCCTTCCTTATCACAAAAGGAGAAACATTGGTGAAATTTTTTCCTTCTTCATTTCCTGTAATGATAAGATACTTTGGAGGTGTTGGAGAGCTTCCAACAACATCCTCAAGAGTGATTATCGTTTCGAAAAGACCTCTCTGTCTTTTCTTGGGGTTGGCAGGTACAAATCCATTTGAATTGTTTTTCTTGGGAGGGAGATTTGGACAATTTAGGGTATACATAAATGTGGGGACAACCAATCACTATTACTTGGCTTACCATTATATAGTAAGGGACTCAACTAACCCATGTCGGTTCTACCGCATAGGGCCTTGTAAACAATACCGGGTCCACACCATGCTAGTAGCATGAAGTGGAGCCAGTAAATGATTTCCCATTCAACAAGTGGCGAATTGGAAAGTGCCAATTTTACGTCCGGATGCTTATAAACGCTATTAATCTTTTCGCAGAATAGTCAGAAATGCTATTGTCATACAAGTCCTCCTATTAGGTTATTACAATTAACGCAATTCATTCACAAGCTCAAGTACAAACAAAATCGAATAGTAGGATAGTATCATGTCCTGTTCATAGCCAGTGTTGTCAACAGTCGTGGGCGATTTAAGTGAGTGAAAGGAGCTGGTAAGAAAAAGAAAAATGAAAGAAGGAGAATGAAATGAGTTGAGAGATAAGGAAAGAAATGAGAAGAATGATTTCAATGCTCAGCACTCCATTCACAAACTTCGGTCACCAAAAGGAACCCACTCGACCGACGGTCCGAACTTCGTCTAGACCCTCACTCCAGACCTTATCGCCATGGGTGACCCTGCTGGGAGCAAATAATTTGCTCCCGACGATATTGCTCTGGAGATCATTGGGCCATGCAAGCCCCCACACCACGTCAAGGTGTTCGGATCCTTTGAGGGGGAGGGTTGTTTCATCACTCAAATTACTGATAAATCAGATTATAACCAGAAGATCAAAGAGATATGCAGAGGATAATATATACACATCCGTTGTTTATAACATGTTACCATGGTCACGAGAAAACCAAAAGTGGGTGCTACCTACATTTTTTCCGGTTTTTATTTAATTATGAAATATTTAGGCTATGTGGACAAAAGTTATTATCGTATGGCCATAGATTATAACTAATTACAAGTTTTAAGCGCTTAAATTTCCAATTTACGTGGAAAACAAGTGATTCTATTAACGCGCAAGCAAAAGTCTACGCCACGGCAAAAAGTGGGCGTGGCAAAAGCATTTTTCCTTCAATTCATTAATTAGGAAATATACAGGCTATGTGGACAAGTTTTATCACTACATAGTCGAGGATTGTATAAATTTGCATAATCCAAGCTCAATAATTATCAATTTACATAGAAATTCAGCGATTCTACGCGACGAATAGGTTTTTTCGGTCCCTTTTGAATCAAACATATAAGTGTTTTTCCACAGTGTGGCGAACACGCTAAAAAGAGGAAAAATCGGAGAAAAATAGAAAAATGGAAAACATCGAAAGAATCGCAAAAAATTACGAAAAATGAAACAAATCAAAGAAAATAGATAAATCACGAAAAATCGAAGAAATCAAAAAAAGACACGAAAATCACGAGAAATCGCAAAAAATGAAGAAAATATCAAAAAATTACGAGTAATAAATTAAATCACGAAAAATCAAATAAATAAAATAGATCATTGAACATTCTCCTATTTCCTCCATCATTTGAGATTCAAGATATCTTCATACGTTTAAGTGTACATCAAACGTTATCTTCAAACAACAGATATCCCACAAAATCGACAATCAAGCATTAAACCACTATTAATAACCACAATGTTCATACTACACATAAGCTATGATCATAACATATACCAGGTACATGAGAGTTATCCCCTTAATATTCCATCACACTCGAATCGACGAGAGATGAAGGCTCTGAACACCCGTGCGGTAGTGATGTGGAATGGGTGAGACTGACAATCGGAACCTTCATCTCTCCATATTCAATCATTTACAATACCGTACTCTATTACATGATAATAATTAGTTATTACGGAGAGCTGAATGATAAATCTCCTCGTTGAGTATAATGCTTGAATCGTTATTAATGATCAATAGATGAGACTGATGGTCCACTCGGCTCGTGTCTCACGTGGCTTACCAGTGACGTATGTGCGATCTACTCGGCGGGTGTAATGGATCATAATGAATTAATAAAGTGTGGCGGTTATCGGACAGTCGTGCCGGATTCACGGCCCACTAAATCATTCTCGCTACTCTCGTGTGTGTGTCATTGTTACACCGCGCCCCAGTGGTCCCAGTGATGATGT